>LNAC01000110.1:2802473-2972542 GCA_002007465.1 Ailurus styani | reverse complement strand
TTTTTTTTTTTTTTTTTTTTTTTTTTTTGCCTCTACTTAGAACCAACCAGCTGTCTGCAGAGCTATCAGCAGGGTTTATTTTTCTTGGCCTAAATGCAAACCTCTAGTTATTAATATGGGCGTGACTTCTTCTTGCTGACAATTTACAATAAAGTAAATTGGAAGTGACATAAAGGAGCGTGTGTGTGTTAATGTGCGTCACCGAGGTTCTCTCCTGACATCCTGAAAGGTCTTGTCTGGATGGCCCACACCGGCAGCCACTGCAAGCAACCCCATACTATTAAAGGGTGGGCATTCTCACTGATTTGTAAAAGTGACAGATGCAGCATGTGATTGTAAATTAGCAATGTGAAGTTCGCCCCATGAGATCTCCTGGCGGGCTCCCTCAACCTCCCCCCACCCCCAGCAACTATTTGGCTGTTTCTCAAGCTTTTTAACATTTCCTCCACTTGCTGCAGTGAGTCCTTTGGGTTTTGGCATATCTTTTTCTTCCTTCTTTCTCGTTATTCTCCAGTCATTCAAACCAAAATAATTTAAACATGGAAAATTATCTTAGCATTATAATTGTTTTTATCTTTACCTTCTGTGGCTCTGAATAATAATATTGTTTTTGGACACTGTCCATATCATAGGGCTTCACAAACTTCACTGTGCAGAAAGTGAAGAAATCAACTAGCGTGCTTATTAAAAATGCAGATTTCTAAGCCCCCTGCCCAGAGAATCTGATTCAGCAGGTCTGGCAGGCAGCCTGTGAGTGTCTATTTACTGCGCTTTCCAGATGACCTTTGGGCAGGTGGTCCATGGGTTGCCTTTAAGAAGCATGAGATTCAATCTTTAATCCTTTTCAAGCTTAAATTAGGTGTTTCTATTTTTAGCTAGTTTACATTATCAGACAATTTTTTTTAATAGTGAGGCTTGTCATCTTCACTCTGTGGGGTTCAGCTGGGTTGAAATGAGCTCTGCTGAGACCTGAAGCATTCCATCACTTCCCCGGGTACAAGGAGGCTGGGCCCTGGTTGTAGGTGCTACACTTCATGATCTCTCCTGTTATGTCTCTGGTGGCGCTTGTTGAGGATGCACCTCAGCCCACCATTAATAATAGCAACATGTCACTCTTCAGAGATTTCTCGTTTAGACATTCTATATCAAATTAGTACCTTTATGGAGCCACATTTAAAAAAAAAAAAGACCATGTTCGTATAAAATATTGAAACACTATTAAATTTATAAGGCAACTAATTCTATAGCACCTTAATCAAAAGCAAAATACCACATGATGAAATGACATGACTTCAAAATGCGCAGGAACAAACTTTGGCCCAGACTAAATGTCAGCAGTAAAATACTTGGTAATGAAATGAGTGAGACCAAAGGTCAGGCTTCCATAAAAATCCCATTCTAGCTCCAGCTTCATTTTAAATCATTGCAGATTATGTACAGTAAGCTGTCTGTATTTTCAAGTAAGATGTCCTTCCCATGAACTTCAGGCTGAGTATGGCTCATAAGAGGAAAAGGTTCCAGCCTGGGAAGCTATACTTTGCCAAGCTTTCCCTCTTCCTCTTCTTTTCAATTGGTGGTAGAAGCCTGCCTTGGTGAGTAGACCTCTTTTTAGAAGAAAAGCCTGCACTATTTCATAGAATAAATGAGTGACTTATGGCCTCCCATGTCTTGGTTTGGCTTGGAAAATCTCACCCTAAAATCTGTTGTAGATAAATTATAACTGTTTTGTAGGACTCTTTTTACTCTCAAAAATGTCCCAATTTTGGCCAATTTCTACAACTCTTAAGGTAAATGACCAAGTTAGAGCATGATGTCATTTTGCTTAGAATCATCCACTGCTGTGGTTCTTCACCTAGACCATGCATCAGAATCACTTAGAATACTGATTAAAACAGAGTATGGGACCCCATCCCCAGAAATTTTGGTGTGGGTGGGACCTGAGAATTCATATTGCTTATAATTCCCCAGACGATGTTGTTGTTTGCTGGCCCACAGACCATGCTTCAAGAACCAGTGACCTACTGGCTTCTCATACTACTCAGAGTAAAAGCCAAAATCCTTATCATGGCCTAGAAACTCAAATGATCTGGTTGACAGTTACCTTTCTTTATTTCTTTTTTAAAGATTTTATTTATTTATTTGACACAGAGAGAAAGAGATCACAAGTAGGCAGAGAGGAGGAAGCAGGCTCCCTGCCGAGCAGAGAGCCTGATGCAGGGCTCAATCCCAGGACCCTGGGCTCACGACCTAAGCCGAAGGCAGAGGCTTTAACCCACTGAGCCACCCAGGCACCCCGACAGCTACCTTTCTGACCTACAACCTGTAAACCTGCTTTCTCCCTTCTAGCTTCACCAGCCTCCCTGCTGCAGCAGGAAGAAGCAGGTACTCTTCTGCCTTGGCACAGTCCCTCCTGCCTGGAGGGGTCTCCCCAGCTACTCCCATGGTGCACTTCTGCAATTCCTGTAAGTATTTACTCATGTTCTCAGTGAATTTCCCCTGACTATCCTCATCAATATTGCAACCCAACTACCTAGCTCTCCTCACTCAAGTGTTCCTTTTTTTCACAGAACATATCAATTTATAACATTTTACTGCATTTACTCCACCCCAAATATAAGCTCTGCAAAGGGACGTTCTCTGCTTTGTGGAATGAACCTGAACACCTTGATGAGAGCCTGGCAAATGACAAGCATTTTACATTGGTTTACTGAAAGAAGGAATGCATCCCCAATGTTTGCCTGCTTTTTTTTTTTTTTTAAATATAAATGAGTAAAACATGTGATGGCTAGAAGACTACCACAGAATTCTAAGGTACTGCATACACATAGGTAAATGGAAGCATATAGTTTTAAGATCAGGATTTAATGCCCAAACTTTGGACTTGTGACTCTCTCATGTCCAACCTTTACTCATCAAGTTTGTAAAGCTTTATGCCACACCTGTGAAATCTTTGTGCTGTTCAATTAGCACATAAATGTCACACATCCTTAACTTTATATTAACATATCTGCTAGTCATTTACTCCCAAACTATCTTCCTTGTTCTTCCACCTCTTCCCACTCCAGTTTCAAAAGTCCAATGCTAACTGTTTCTATGGAAACTATTAGAAATGTAACATCTGTAATGCACAAGAAAAAGAGGTAATAGAAAAAATTGATCCAGAAGTGTCACATGCATTATGCACTGTTTCAAACCTCTGCAAAAACTGATTTTGCAAACAACACTCTTTCTGAAGGTCAAAGTTAGGTTAGAAAGAGCACTATTTCATCAGAGGAAATGATTCACAAGTTTATAATGAATTACACTCCGTCCTCTTAAAAGACTCTTTGTAATCACTATATTTAAAATCCTGTCCTTTGATTTAAAAATCATTTCCTTTTAATCTCAAAGGCTGTGTAGTGGTGGAGACCCTCATTATCCCACCATCACATCAAACCAACCCTCAGCAGAAAAGTTAACCCTTGATTTCTGTCTCTCTCCTACTCTATACCTACATGTTGTATACCTGTTGTATACCTATTTATATAGCAAAATTGTGGGCTGGATTGTTTTGAAATTGGTTCAGTTTATTTGGCAGCCTTTTTAAAGCATATCATTTTTCTATCCCTTCCATCAAAAACATGTCACTGGAGTTCCTCTTCATGTTTTAGAGGAAAGAAAATATTCCTGCAAAAAACTGTATCCAATCAGAGAAAATAAGCTTAGTAATTAGAGGCATATAGGCTTCCTAGAGGAAAGATACATTTTTCTTTAATAGTTCAGCTGCTGTCATCAATTATTCAAAGCCCAATTTAGATGTTGTTGTTCTTTAAACTCTACTGGTTAACCAATTTGGGATTAATGTGTTAGCACTGGCTATAAGCTACCTCACCCTGCGTTCACCGTAAACTGCTCTCTGCTCCGTGGAACCGAGTTCCCCTGGCTCTTAATTAACTGCTCTGACCATCCTGTAAGGCTAAGCAGACTGATTAGCCTCACAAGTGGAGCAGCAAACACACTGATGGCTCATTTTTATTTGACATGGAGGTTTAGGGGTCTGTTTCAGGGGTCTCAATGGTATTTTCCCCCAAATCCATTTGGTAAATGACTACTTCTCCTGGAAGAATAGAAATACAAATATGTCAGAGCTGTCAAAATCATTGACTCCTAAGATAATCACTCAATGGGAAGAAAACACATTAAAAATAAAACAAAAAGGGGGGCCTGGGTGGCTCAGCTGGTTAGGTGTCTGCCTTTAGCTTAGGTCATGATCTCAGGGTCTCCAGATTGAATCCAGAAGCAGGCTCCCTGATCTGTAGTGAATCTGCTGCTCCCTCTCCCTCTATGAACTCTCTTGCTCTCACTCTCTCAAATCAATCAATCAATCAATAGATAAAATCTTTAAAAAAATAAAATAAAAATAAAACAAAATGGAGTGAACCCAAGAAATTCAAGTGACCCATGGTATCTGCACTATTTTGTCAGATTTCATGATTTCAGACCTATAAAGACCTATGCAGGATCTCTGAACTACACTAGGTGCCTGTCTCTAAAACCTTCCCTATTGTCTCACAGTCTTCTTTTGCCATCAGCTTGGAAGGTGTCTGTTGCCTTACCTTAGCCTTCCCATCCAGTTGCTGTGCTACCTTCCCAACTAGCAAACAAATTGTTTAACTATAGTAATATCTTCTAATTTTCCATCTACTATTAAAAGGAATTATTTCAACACATTCTAGTGGCCAGCACAGTACCTAACACTGCATACTGTGCAATAAGTTATCAGTGAATGAATAAAGAATTCTTTACATCTTTGGTCTCTCTTTGAAATTCCTTGTGACAATATAGCAAATTGAATATGACTTTGGGGAATAAACCAGAGAAAATAATTACCCTACTTCTATATCAATTATCATGTGATTCTATGTAATGCTGGCTTGTTATTATGGTATAAAATTATTTATTTCAGTGATCCTTCTGATCAAAACGTCTTTTCAAAGAAGTCATGAAGAAAACAAATTAGAGGGAATTAAATCAAGTCCCTCCTGTCCAGATGTTTTCTGTAATATGTCCAGAGAAATCACTCCATGTTTTCCAGAGCAATTTGGGCTTCGCTGGCATTCACTTTGAAAAGGTCGGCATGTCTCTGGGTTTTCAGTTCCTCACAACTTTCATCCCCTGTCTGCTTTCAGTGCCAACATCCTTCCTTGAGTCTTTCATGGTCTAGTACAAGTCCTTGACTATTTTGTTTTGGGGAGTACTGGTGATAAAGAGGTATTCGCGACTCAGGAAGACATGGGTGATTTGTTCCAAATTAAAACATTTTTGAGAGTTTGAGGAGAAAAAAAAATGACATGTCTCTTTCTGTTTTTGCTCCTTGCACCAACCAAGGTGGTATACTGTACTGAAAACAAGGGATTATTTCTACTTTGATTGCATTTTTTTTCATATCTCTATTTTTGAGATTCACCAAGTAATTGTAGAGTAGTTTTGTTCCGATGATTACCGATGATTATCATTATTGCATCTGCAACTCAGGACTCTGAAACTTTTCTTCTAAACAGGACTAGGGTCAACTTTAGTTTTTCTTACGATCTATCTTTCTAAAGGACCATTAGAACATTAATCACACATTAAGGAACTTCACATTTTCTGTCACTAAGCCTCCCAAAGAGGCACATGAGTAACCAAACTCTTCTGCCTTTATCACTTTTAATACTTTTACTCTTTCCCTCATTAAGCCAATAAATGGCATGAAAACCAAGATCTTTTGTTCTTGGGTTTTTTTTTAATGATAGTTTGTGTAGGACAATAGATTTTGGTAAAATGAATTAAAATCCAATATAGGTTAAGTATTAACAAACTTTATAGAATCCCTGGGGTGGGTATCTTATTTCACTTTCTAAGTTAATGCTTAGGAGCCAAACAACTCCCATATAATGAACTCAAATCTAAGCAGAAGTAGAGGGTAATCTTAACACAAGGATAGGCAGAGAATCGAAACTGACAGGAAATTGATAGATGTTCCCTATCTACAGATGTAGTATAGATCTACATCCTTCGTACAAAGGGATGGAGGCCAATAAGATTAGCTTTAAATTCCAAATACTAATTATCCTGTGATTAATAAAATAAAAATTCTGCTTTATGACCATTTAAAAAAATAAAATTCCCCTAATCTATGCAATGCTTAACTCTTGATATTTTTAATTCAAATGGCTCAGTATCAAGTACATATTTTGTAGCAACACTATTTTCAGCTCTCTGTATGAACTAATTAATTCAATCCTTATAACACCCAATGTGATATAGGTGTACTCATCTTAAAGATAAGGAAATTTAGGCACAAACACTTTATTTAAATTGCTCAAGATCACACTACTGAACCAAGACTCAAACCCTGACAGGCCAGATCTAGAGTATGTGATCTTAATCCCTACACCTACCTTCATCATCATCAGTGAATATATTAGCCTCCCATGGTCATTGTAACAGGTTACCCACAAACTAGGTGCCCTAAACAACACAGATTTACTATCTTATAGTTCTAGAGGTTAGAAGTCTGAAATGGCTTTTACTGGCTAAAATCGAGATGCTCGAAAGTCTGCATTCCTTCAAGGCTCTAGGGGAGAAGCTGTTTCCTTGCTTTTTCCAGTTTCAGCTTCAAATGGCCATTTGCATTCCTTGTCTTGTGGACTCTTCCTGAATCTTCAAAGTCAGCAGGATAACATTTTCAAGAGTCTCTTTCTCTGTTTCAGTCATCACACCAGCTTCTTCTATAACTCTGATTTTCTTTCCTCCCTTATAAGAGGGAGGACCTTTTTAACTATATTGGGTGCCCTCAGATAATCCAGGAAAATCTCCCCATCACAAAATATTTAATTTAATCACACCTGAGAAGTCTCTCATACCATGTAATGTAACATGTTCACAGGTTCACATGGACATA
The DNA here is from genome assembly GCA_002007465.1 of Ailurus styani. NCBI lineage: Eukaryota > Metazoa > Chordata > Mammalia > Carnivora > Ailuridae > Ailurus > Ailurus styani. The sequence continues at coordinate 2,965,617 of LNAC01000110.1, read as the reverse complement.
TTTGGCGGGGGGGTGTGTGTGGCATATTCACCCTACTGCTGTGGGTCACAATTAATGTTTAAAAAAATAACCTAAATTGTATGTGGGAATTAGAAGTGACTGTTGTGATTCTTGATCCCATCTCTAATAGTTCGTATCTCAGTTATGAACTATTTCTCAAACAAGACTAAATCAATACTATCTTTTTTTTTAAGACTTTATTTATTTATTTAATTGACAAAGAGAGAGCCGGCAAGAGAGGGAACACAAGCATGGGGAGTGGGAGAGGGAAAACATGCTTCCCACGGAGCAGGGAACCCAACGTGGGGCTCGGTGCAGGACTTGATGTGGGGCTCAATCCCAGGACCCGGAGACCATGACCTGAACCAAAGGCAGATGCTTAATGACTGAGCCACCTAGGTGCCCTTATCTCTTTGTTTCATACAGGACAAAATCGCTTTGAGGTTTTCCTAGTGTGTATATACCTTATGATTATGGCTATAATTTTAAACAGACTATTCTTTACTTGCTTCTAGACACACACAGACACTAAATCAAAAGGTATACAGCCAAAGGCCTGAATATATGTGGAGTGTCTCCAATGTGAGAATATACCAGCCCAGACTGCATTGATGTGAATCCAGGTGATGCTGAACTTGTAAACAGCCATGATTACAGATGGCAGGTGGATGGGCTAAAGATAGCTCAAGACAGAAATTCCCTCTTTATCTCCACACCATTTTCTTCTATTAGATGCAGAAATTTTGAAAGATAAATTTAAGAGATGGGGTAGTGTGCCAAGTACTTAGCATATCTCCACTGGAGAAAAAAAACTAAATTCAATTCTAAACCCAATAGATATTATTAGAAATTTCCTCCCTCATATGTAAGTTAAATATGATAATTACTTCGCTTCATGTTTCCCTCTGCAGAGAATGGAACTGTAACAATTATCCAAGTGGAGGAAGTGGCATGGGGTGACAAAGAGTCACATTATTAGATATCCTCAGAAACATTTCATCTTGGTGGCTTCTGCATACTCCTGCAAGCATTCAGGGCAAGGAGAACAAGTGAACCATGGTCAGCTCTATATCACCAAGTCCTCTTCTTGATGAACATCTAAAAATGTGTAATGTACCAGGAAAAGACTAACTTTATATCTACATACTTAATATATGCACCAATCTCTGTTGTGCTTCAAGAACATCTGTCTATCTTTCTCATATACTTAGCATTTCAAAACACTGTTTAAAAAAAAAATGGGGGCGGGGGAGGCCAGTCAAGGGAATGGACAATTTGAAATTTCCCCTGATATCTTAACATGCCTATTTAGGAAACTGTACACAATTGCAATCAAAGCAAACAAAGACAATTTGCTTTTACAATGAAGTAGCTTAATGCTTTCCTTAAAGGTGTAACTTGATTAATTTCTTTTATGAGGCTAAGCAGGATGATCCAAGAAGAAAAATGTCATGTAGCTACAGAGTATTATGATTCATTATAATAAAGGCCAGGATAATAACAACCTAATAATAGAATACGAACAGATTTTAAAGCAACAATGCAATGGAATTTATAGAAAGCAGCAAACAGTTCTAAAGAAAACAGGATAGGGACTTCTCATGGCAAACAATGAATCTTGTTTGTCCCAGGGAAAATGAAATTCAAACTGGCTATCTTTCAGTCTTTCCTCTAGCTTTACATTTACCTTGGCAGGAGAAGCTCCGGTCTACAGAACACCCGTGCCCTTTCCCAATGGATGCAGGAAGAAGTTACTCCTATCGCTTTTGTTTAATGTTATAAATCTGACTTACTTGTCAGCATCATGATTCATGATAGCAAAAAGAGTGTGAAGCCCGCATTTCTGTGGGTTGGGAATAGATTAGAGTATTTAGACAGCTTTCATGTCCAGTCTCAGCCAGTCTTGCTGGACATAAAAGAAACTTCAGAAAATTCTCCAGATCTAGTGCAGACTCAGAGTGAGATCCAGGAAGATGAATCATTTCTTGCTGAAGGTAAGTGTCATGAATATATCATCGAAGACTATACTAGCAACCTTAGGGAAAAATCTTGTTCTTGTGTGTGAATAAAAAATGCACATCAATCCTAACTAAAATTAGAGATACGTGTTGAGGAGCTTTCCTATGTCTATATCCTCATGGGCTGGTGAAAAATTACCTGAAGGAGGGAGCATTTATGTGTATGTGCCTTCTGCTTGCCAGTTGAAGTAGGTGGCAGCTTTTCTCTGTTCAACAACAAATGTCTCCACCGGTGGTATGAATTCCACCTCAGTGACCATACTTCATGACTTAGCCCTAGATTTGCTCTCTCTCTGGTTACTCAACACTTCTGGCAACTACTGTATGTAAGGTATACTGTGCTGTGTTACAGAGATACAAATCTAAAAGACAACCTTAGTTTAAGAAAACTGGGTCAAAAAAAATTCAGATACTCTCCCCCAAAAAATGTTATCATAGGGTTTTGTAAACATGCTTATGGAAAAAAAGAAGGCATTTTCTGAGGCGGTCTGATGATAAGAGTGAGAGGCTGCTTCCTGAAGACATAACACATGGATTTAATTTTGTGGGATAATTAAGCGCTTGACATTTTGGAGAAAAGGGGAAAAGAAGAAGTATTTTGGTTAGAAGGAATAGTGTGTTAAAATTATGGAGCCAAAAATGAAGAAAATGTTATATTAGAAGACTCGCTAGCATATCAGAGTGCTGGAATATGGGGCTTCTTACTTCAGCAGGGGAGGAAGGGATGATGAACCTAAAAAGGCTGGTTAAATCTGCAACACAGATTTTAAAGCGCATTATGTATTTATTGTGTCTTCTGGTGAGTTTAAGTGGATTTGTGGGTAGAAATAGAATGTTGGTGGAACATGGCTTGAGGAGATGATAACAGATGTAGGAAGCATCAGTTGAATGACAGGGAACACAGGCAGTATCAGATCAAGATGCAGAGGAACAAATGAAATTGGGGAATAGATTAGAGATGAAATTCAAAATATTCTGTGATAAATGTAAACAAACACACAGAGAAAACATTGTGTTTATCTTGAATCACTGTGTAAACTCAGTCCTTTTAGGGAGGAACAGAGTGGAGTTGTAGAAAGAAGATAAAGAACTTGACCAGGAACACATTGAGAGAACATGTCCGGGTAGAGATGTCCAGGACCAAGGTGAACTTGGACTGAATATAAACTCTGGACTGAATGTAACAGTTTGGGAGTCAGCATGGTGGTGCTGGTGTTTCGTGCTAAGGCTATAAAACACACTCCCTAGAAGCACATGTCAGAAGAGAGGAATGTGGAACAGACACCAAGGTAATGCTAATGAAATACATGTTCATTTTGCTCCTCTGAGAAAGTTTCACCTCCCGTGATTGTACATGGAAGATGGAGCAAATGGATTTGACCCAGAGATGATGCTGAGTCCTCCAACTCTCTTGGGCTCCCCGTGTGTCTTCTCCACTTATCCATTCTAAAAGTCATACGTGTATATCAGGCTTTACTGAGGTATCAAAAACAAAATGGATCACAATATGAAAAGGAAACATTTAAAATCTCTCATAATTCAAAGTCAAAGCAGTACAGAAGCTAAACCCCTCATGATAAGTCTTCCCATGATTGCCCCCCAGTTCCTAACTTAGCTTCTTATCCCTTCTAAAAATCCAGCCCTAAATCAGCTGTATGAATAAACAAGGATCTTTTAAGGATACAACACCCACTTCCCAGTTTTCTAGGTTTCCTCCTTTCCCAGCAAAACACTTCTGTAATCTAGGTTATTTCGTCTAGAATAACATACCACATGGAGCTCTAGATAATGTAATTCAGGATGCTGTAAGGACTCCAGGTCTAGTCTCACATCCTGTGAGGGATGTGAAATTATATGTTTTTTGAGCATCCACTAGATAACTGTTGGAGTACTAGTGTACCTAAATCTCTACTGTAGTACTACTCATACTATACCTATGAGAAATTGGTGTTGTTTAAATAAACCTGGTCCACACGGGGTGATTCAGGTTGGGCTACCTGGATGTTGGATCCGGGGGTTCAGTCAAGATTCCAGCAACTTTAATATGACTCTCTCTCTTCCACAGACACAGTCATCAGCAATTGTATTCCACACAACAGGGAGCCAGAGGATTGGACTATGTCTATCCCCATAAATGTTTTTGGTCTCGTCACATATCCCAGTGGCACTGACTCCCTTCTGTTTCTGTAGAACAGATTTTTCCACGTGGAGTGTATGCCAGGCCTTTTCATCCACCCCAGCTTCTTGCTGACAATTGTTAATCCAGGGAAAGCCATATTATAATGGGGGTGGAGAGCCATTGGAACATGTCAACACGGGGACAGAAGTGGCAGTCATGCGGAAGGGAGTGAGGGATACATTTAGGAAAAGGATTTTTAGGAGGAGAAAGATTGAGAACGCTTATGGTCTGAGGGAAAAGCTTAAGTAGGGAAGAAGAGATGCAAGACACTTGAAGAGACAGTGTAATTGACCATTTAGGAACCTAGAGAAGGCATGAGGGTTTGGAATGAAAGACCAAAGTGGAAATATCTAAGATTGCAGCCTCCTCTTTTCTCAAACAGAAGAAATGGACGAGCACAATGAGAACATTTTTATGTTTGTCTATCACAGTTCCCAGACTAATTGAAAAGCCATATAAGGACAAAAGCCTATATTAGCCCCCACAGGGTTTGTTGGTCTGTGCCCTTGCTTATACAAGTGCAAACTGAAAAAAGGTGAATTGCTTGCCAACAAGAAGCTGTACTTCTATTGGGAAGAAAGGACAGTAAGCAATTACGATAAATTAATATTCATAATGCTATGTTATTATAGCAATTTTATAATTCTCTAAATATAGTCATCTTGTTCTTGAATAAAATAGAAAGGGACTGAGAAGTCTTTCATAAATGTGACAGCTTTTTATAAGAAAGAAAAAAGTTTAACATAAAGAGATAAGAACTAACCTACAATTGTGGCAGAATGGAAAACCTATTTTGTAAGATTATAGAAGTGTTTTGTTTCTGCGTTTATTTGGGCCACTGCATATCAACTTCATGAATTTGAGAGTTGTACAAACCAGAAAAAAAATTGCTAGAATGATTCTAAAACAAACTAGCCAGTTTCAGAAATGTCTAGTTGAAACTGATTCTAGCATTAAACACAATGGTAAATATGGCCCATCATGCCAAAATCACAACCAGGAATCCATGAAATACCAGCAGATTGGAAGATAGGAAGGGCAGAAAGAATTTTGGATCTCACACTGAAACTCAGTAGTTGACCTTATTAACAGACATTGTGTACAATCTATTTCTTCTCTCGCTGTCTGTCTCTCCCCACCTCATCCCATCTTCACACACACATACACAGAGCAAAAGGATTTGATACGATTCCTCCCACAGAAACAGTAGGGTGTCTCCCACAGAAGTCTGCATTCTGTTCTTTTTTTTTTTAAGATTTTATTTATTTATTTGACAGAGAGAGAGAGAGATCACAAGTAGGCTGAGAGGCAGGCAGAGAGAGAAGAGGAAGCAGGCTCCATGCTGAGCAGAGAGCCCGATGTGTGCCTTGATCTCAGGACCCTGAGATCATGACCTGAGCCGAAGGCAGAGGCTTTAACCCATTGAGCCACCCAGGCGCCCTGTGTTCTGTTCTAACTGGCTGGAGAAGCTGGATTCTATTTCTACCTCCAACAGGACTGTAACCCCAAATTACCACATGGAGGAGTTGCCACAATAAATATTATCTTAAAAAACCCTTAAGCTCCATAGAGAAGTATCTTGTAATTACTCAGTGAGATGTTACTTAAATTGGCAAACCAGGACAGCAGCAATGCCATGAAGTGTATAATAGCAAAATAACAAATGATGGCCAAGAATGACACTGGAACATTTCTGGGCATGAATCTTTGAACTTACTTGATGGGCAACCACATGTCAGATCCCGAGACAAAATAAAGATAACTTCTCCAAATTTTAACGAGAAAATATATATGTTTCTCAGATAAAAACAATGTCTATTACTTCCTAAGAGAATAATTTCTTTGTTCAGAGCAGAAATTGCCTAATTCTGGTGATGTGAAGTATAAGTTATTCATGGCAATTAGGGGTGACCTTGTGACCTGCTTCTAGCCAATGAGATCTGATCTGAGAAACTTAGCTGAGAAAAGTGCCATCAAAGAAACCTTTGTTTATAAAAGATAACAGATGAGACAGGTTCTGTTCTTAGCTGCTTCTCTCTGTGTCCCTTGCAGATGTAATGGCTGGATGTGCAGCAGACATTTTGTGACCACAAGACAAGCATGGATATGAAAACCAACATTCCAAGATGACAAAGCAGAAAGGAAAAAAGATCCTAATGACATCCTTGAGTGAGGAAACCAATACTTCCAATAGGGAAACTGTGGGTATCTTGTTATGTAAATAAAATACATCCCAATGTTTAAGCTAATTTTTATTAACATTTTGGTTTTTGCAGCCAATTATATTCCTAAATGATACACCATTGGTTTCTCTGATTACTGGTCACATTCTTGTTTTGTTTTTCTCTGGCATTTGGTTTGACAGAGAAGCTCAACCTAACGTCCTCAAAACACCCTGCCCCAAATCTTTATTCCTTTCCTTGTCAACTATCATTACTACATTCTATTGTCTACTGCTTGCCTATGGATTCTGCCCTAGGAGCCAATCTCACCCCCCTTACCTCTCTCTGTCTATTCCACAACTTGGGTATCCTTAAATGAGTCCATCTTCCTATTACCTCTACCCCCCCGCCCAGCTCTCATTACAGAAGAAGGTTTTTCTTACCCATGTCGACCACCACAGTCCCACCTTGAAACCTTGTCCTACTCTATACCATGACTAATCTCACGTCATCAATACTTACTGAGCCTATGCTGCACATACAGGCTGTAAACAGAAAATATTATCATTAAGTATGTGGACTCCAAAGGTAGAGCACCTGGGTTCAAATCTTGTGACACCAGATAGTTTTTTAAACTTTTTTTTTTTAAAGATTTTATTTATTTACTTGAGAGAGAGCACAAATGGGTGCGATGGGCAGAGAGAGAGGGAGAAGAAGACTCTCTCCTGAGCAAGGAGCCTGATGCAGGACTCAATCCCAGAACTCCAAGTCGGGGATCATGACCCAAGTGGAAGGCAGACGCTTAACCAACAGAGCCACCCAGGCGCCCTGAGAAGGAAATCCTTCTCTGTTATGTTTTAGTATCATGCTTTGATGTTATAGTTCAGCCATTTTCATGCATGCCTCCAGCCAGGGAGTACAGCAGATTAAGACTTGTTCCAGGATCCACTAAAGGCTCCCTTTCTTTTCTATCATTAATTCCCCTGTTATGGCTAAAGCTCTCTCTCTGTGTATATACACAAATACATACATGTACATTATACACACACATACATACACACACATTTTACATATATATACACACATTAGATATATATACACACATTATATATATTCACACACACACATTATATATATTCATACACACACATTATATATACAAACATATATAAACACACACATATATGTACACACAGTATATGTGTGTATATGTACACACATTATGTATACATACACATAGTATATATACACACAAACACACACATTATATATACACACACATACACACACATTTTATATATAGGTATCAGCTAAATATTGGCTATATATCTATATATATTTCAATGTAAATATCCAAAATATATGCATATGTTAAGGGAATGGTATAATGACTTTCCACATACACAAGACCTAGCTTCAACAATTATAATCAATAAATTAGTTTATAAAAAGTCGCTCAAAATATGTGTGTCTTAATAGGCTAACCCACATGACAACGTGTTCTATATTTATGTGACTATTTAAATATCTATGTAAATAAATATAAATATGATAAATACTTAAACATTTGCTCTATATTTACATAAATAAGCGCGCTAGTGGCTCTTCACAGAACAAGGAATGTTTGTCATAAGGTCATTTTCTGTCTTCTCCACCATCTAGAACAGGCTGGAACCTCTCTGGTTAGAGGGAACACACACACACACACACACACACACACACACACACACACAAAAGTCATCTCTAGCAAGGCACCAGATTATGCTTCCATTGTTACTTGATGGCTCACATAGCTTCAGTATCTGCCTGTATCCACTGGCTTATCTTACCCTTCAACCTCCTGACCTCTTCCTTCATGCTCCTTTCACCTCTCTACCCATGCCGTCTTTTGGAGCCAGAACTGAGAAACTGCTTTCCCTGTGTCAGAGCCTAAGGGGTGTACTGAGTTAAGTGCAAAGTGTTCCCTGCAGCCCTCACCCTCCCTCTGCTCTTTTCCCAGCCCTTGGGCACCTCCTTAGTTAAGTCTGTATCTCCCGGGCGCCTGGGTGGCTCAGTGGGTTAAAGCCTCTGCTTTCGGCTCAGGTCATGATCCCAGGGTCCTGGGATCAAGGCCCGCATCGGGCTCTCTGCTCAGCAGGGAGCCTGCTTCCTCCTCTCCCTGTCTCTCTGCCTGCCTCTCTGCCTACTTGTAATCTCTCTCTCTGTGTCAAATAAATAAATAAAATCTTAAAAAAAAAAAAAAAGTCTGTATCTCCCACCTCAACAAGACTGAATGTAGGGACATGACCTGTTCATTGACAAATCATCTAGAACAAAGTGCATAGATACAGCAGCCAATCTATGTCCAAAGAGCCTGGTTCAAAGATTCACCCTCCCTGCTGCCCACACGCCTATAGCAAAAGAAGCCTCTCTAGACACAAAATCATAACTGCTCCCTGTTGCCTACTGTATCCAACTGACACATCTCAACTTGGTTAAAGTGACCTTCTGCTCAAACTCCTGCTTTTCTCATGGATGGCACTGCTTTTCTCACACAGAATCAACATCAGTTAAAACTCAGCCATCCCGTTCCTCATCCAGAACACGCCCCTTCCTCTGGCCTTAGCACATTGCGTTCCTGCTCTCTTATCTGTCGTCTCTACCCAGTCTTCAAGCTCCTTCCAAATACCCCTGGCATAAAGAAGAAATCACTCACCTAACCTTCCATTCTCTGCTCAGGAGGGCTCTGGCCTCCCATGCTTCCTTTAACTTTGACTTCTCTTTCTCCAGCAAAGATTTTGCTCAGGAAGAGCTCACCTTCCTTGCCTGGGTTGTTTGTTGCCTTTCCTAGACCCAGACCCTTGCAAGCTGTTGGTTTTCCCTGAAACCAGCTGAGCCCGGTCCAGGGCTCTTCATCAGGAACGTACCTGATAAATGTCATTGGTCAATATGCAGCGATAAAGATTTTGTTTTGTGTTGATGATAGCAACTTCTCCCACAAAAAAGGATGGACTTCCCAACCCCTAACTGGTTGTTATTGTTGTTTTTAAACATGCTGCACCATAACATATTCTGAAGCTTGTTTTCCTCCACGTTTCATACCACTTAGACTAATGGGAAAAAATCACCCTTTAGGTACTTGTTTCAATTGTAATATTAGCAAGTGAAAACAAAACAACAACAAAAAAATCTATTACTATAGGGTGCTTCTCGAAATAAAAATATCTGCCCTTTCTTTATGATGGAATAAAAAACAGAAAAGAAAAATACTCTGCGCTGGCAAGGGGCAAGTTCAGGCATCTAATGGATCTTTTTGTCAGCTGTCGTTTGTTTCTACCGAGTGCTACATACCCTTTAGCGGAGATGAATACTGCTCATGTCTACAGAAAGACCCAAGGTGGCTTGGGGTGGGTTGTAGGCATTTCAAAGTCATTCGTCTTCTACATCTCTGCCTGTGTTGTTCAAGTGCCTATTTTCAATTTGCAGTTGTGCTGGGAAAACGTTTTGATTCTTGATTTAGAATGTGCACTCCCAGAAGGTTCCAAGAAGGTTTCAGGCAGAGAGATAAAGCCTGTCTCTTTATGCTTCTTTGCAGCATGTGCTCTGTGGCAATAATACATACCCCACACTGTGCTTAAATCCCTGCTTTTATGAAAGTCAGTCCAATTCCTATTTGGTGGGTCTTTTGACATGCAAGTAGTGTTCCCTGAGGAAGCAAGCCAGTGGCAGCGCTTTCTCTCCTCCTTCCTTTGTTTCCCACACTATACATGATTCCTAAGAAAATTGGAGCGTGAAAGGCACAGGAGAAACTGAAACTGCAATGAAAAAGTCAGCTGTAAACATATATCTGACTCTGCTGTTGACTGTAAAAAGACCCCTTTTTTATGAAGATAATCAGGCTCAGGTTCTGTGCTGTGAGCAAGGGTGAGACCAACATGCAGGCACCAGGCAGCCGAGTACCAAATTACCCAAGCCAACTAAGGGCCCGCAAACTCTTTTTCCCAGGTAATATAATCTGCACAGAAATCAAGTCCAAGAAAGCTGAGGGAAAGTTCAAATACATTATAAGCTAAGACTCTTAAACCGAGAACATACAATCAGATTCTGTCTGTAGCCAGAGGGATTTGATCTCACCTCAGAAACAGCCTTCCACCAAACAAAATACTAAAAAGGCTTCCAAAAATTGTACCGCCTTGCCAAAATGTGTCTTTCATCGTGTTAGCGAAGTGCCGTAAGCTCCTTGGAGAGGAGATTCTATATTTATGCAGAATGTTGTCATCTAGATGCTGGTATTTACTAGATTTTATTTCATAACATTTTTTCTTCCCAATCAAACTAGCTGGATTGAATTTCAAAACTGAGCTTTCCTTTTGGTGGTGGTGGTAGGGAACAGGGAGGTTGAAGAGCATCAAATCAAAATCTAATGAAGTTTCTAATGATCAAATAAATAATCACTTGACATTTATTGCCATGCTTGGCAATCTGCAGAAATGGAATAGAGCAGAGATGCCTAAAGCCCCATTTCCCATAGATTTACATTATGCTACCACACAGAATTAAGCTGACATAAGCTCTTTAAGACCCACTAAAGCAGCAGATTTTACACAACTTGTTTAGGTTTTTTTTTTTTTTCCCTCCTCCATGATCCCATATTCCCTGAATAACTCTTTCTATCCATTTTCTATTCCTTGTTCTTTTGAGAGGCCTGCTGGAGCCTTCCCTTCATGTCATTTCAGGCTATAACCCTGCAGTTTGAGTTTATCTTCGCTGTAAAATGCAACAGTAATTTATATGCTCCCTTACTCCAGCCTCCTCTGAGGCACTGGCTGCCAGCTGTCTACCCAGCAGTTTAAAGAAAGAGTGGTAATGAGCGAGAGTGCAGCGGGGGAGGGGCAGCGCCACATCAGAGTGCTTTATTTCTGCTTCCTGAGTGAGCACTGGATCCACATAAATGGCATTTGCTGGTACTGACTGACAGCGGCATAACCTCCTTTCTCCCCTGCAGCCCCACCTCCCCCCGTCCTGCCTCACGCCAGCCTTATGGGGACAAGTTTTCTTGTTTCTTCCTTTCATTTCTGAGTCAAGGAGAACAGAGTGAAAAGATGAGACGAACCCCGGGGCAGCTGTGATGGGGCATGGGGTGTGAGTTTTGAGTACAGATCTTGCCCCTCTGTACTGAGAATATGCTCTTGGAGCTGTAAGACAAAGCTTCCCGGTGACTTAATGCACTTGACACTGTTAGATTTTAGCTGGACTATTGTGGGGCTATTTTTTTTTGATGTGATTCAGTTGAGGTTTCTTTTCTTTTTTAAAAAATATTCCAGCAGTGGACTTATTTGTCTTGCATGTCTCATAGAAAATAGAGCACCATCATTTTTGTCTCAAATTCAAAATCTAGTCCCCCACACTCTATCTCTCCCATTTTTGGGAGGTAAAATATGCCCCCTTTCATGCATGGTTGCACACACAACAAGTTCAGGGAGTGCAATTCAGCATAAAGCAGCCACAAAGGATTTTTCCCTTATACTGCTAAAATCACATGGTTCTCTTTTGCCAGTCCATTGAAAAAAAAGAAAAAAAAATACCCACTCCACAAAAGAGAAAGAAAAGGTTTGAAACTCTGTATATATGCTCAGTATTAAAGCTGCCACTGTGTAGAAGATAGAGATATGCCCTGGCATATCCAATTCCTTTTCCGTGGTTTTTCTGAATGTGTTGACTATTAACATCTCCAAGGAAGACCCTGTCACTTTAGGGTTCACATCTCTCACATCTTTCTTTAGCTTCATGTAATCTCAATTTTTGTCCAAAACTGATATATCTCAGCAGATGCTGGCAAAGCAAAAGCTAGGAGCTGTGTTGAACAAGGCTGAGCTCAGATCAGGGGAATGCAATATGAAGGAAGTAAGGAAGCAGCACTTAACTCTTGCAGGTGCTGGCCCTTTCTTGATTCAGTCATAACAGGTCTTTTTGTATTATTCGTCTTTCTTTAGTTAAGTCCATTGGCCACAACTGTATTTTCTACTGAGAAATGATTCACCAGTCTGACAAAGACTTCAATATCGTGTGTGTGTGTGTGTGTGTGTGTGAGTATGTGTGTGACTCTCATTATTTATTCCTCCAGAGCTGGAAACTATAGGAAAGATTTCTGTGTTTGGAAAATGTAAATTTCCTGAGGTTTCAAAGTGAGAATGGGAATAGCTTCTTTATGTGTGTTTAACATAATAGCTGTGTGATATTTAATTATAACTACAAGTTGGGAGGAACTTACAGAGAGAAAATAAGAGAAAGCTAACTGGAGGTTATTCTTCTCTGTGTATCCTTCCCCGTTCATACTTTCAGCAAAATATAAACTGGAGTCTCACCAAAATTTCTTATTTCCCTTCCACATGGTACTAGATTTATGACAAAGGAAAGTATATCAGAAAGACCGATGCATTTCTGGTGTTTTCTAAATGCATAACTCATACCCATTTTACTATTAAGGAATTGCAGTGTGAATGTACTTAATGACTCTAAGGCCTCTGAAAAGTACAAGACTCCGAGAAGCTACTTCTAATATAAGAAGTTCTCTAAGACATAAACACTTTGGAAAGCCCAAAGGAATATACCCTATATCCTACTTATAGATTGGCCTGGAATCAGAGCAGCTTTCCAAACCCAAAGCAGTATGAAATTTAGTGACTAGAAAAAGTGTAGGGCAAAAAAGAATGCAGACAGGCCAGATCCACTAGCTTTATGAAAATTCTGAGCATAAACCATTAATCATAGAGCAATCACACCTCCCCCTTTTTTGACATTGGCGGACGTTTGGAGGAATAAAAGGGTAACAGTGGTGGGGAATCATTTCTCATTGAAACTAAGGAAGCAGATGAATCTTGAAGCTTCTGTACATGATAATATATTGCAAGGGGCATTTCAAGAATGCAGTGTTTTTAAATCTGGGTTTGATGATCCTTCTAAGTCAGCATTTACTTTCAATGATATTCAAATAGGGTTGATTTACTTGAAAGAAATTATCTTTATATGGAATTAACTGTGCTTTTCGGTAAGTAAAAAGTTTAATCCACTTTTATATAATAGACTTGGATACACTATAGATTAAAGTATCCTAATTAAACAAAACCAAAACAAACATAAAATCTTCAGCTCCCTATAAAGGTGGAGATTAGCACAATCACTACTTCTACTTCCTGGCAGAAGGACCTCGTGATAAGAATGGAAGTTAAAAAAGGAAAAGGATGCAGGATAAAAGAGCAGAAATGATTTAAAAAGATGTCAGGAGCAGACTCTGCTGGAGAGTGACTAGCAGAAGGCATGAATATATCATCTCTGAAGCATGCTCTTTCCTTTGGTTCTGAGCAGGATCCCTAGAGAAACTGAATAGATGGATCAAAGTAAAAGGCATCAACCCTAGAAAATAATACATAAAGAATTATGGTGCAGAGGTTGGGCAATAATCAAGATGACTCATTTATATATCTTTTTTTTCCCCAAATGTAATGTCCTTTGCACTAACCATGGTTTGAGGTTAATCTTAGGGTTTCAAAAGAAACTACAACAACGTATAACATGGTGGGAGCCAAGTCTTTGTGTATTCCCAATCGGAAATTGCCCTTTGGATTAACAAGTCACTTTTAGCGCCTTCTCACTGTATTTAGTAGTGACTTATCCATTGTGATAGTCGGCATAGTAAATGCTAGCATCTAGACCCAAATTTCACATCACTGGGGCTATTATCATCCTTCCCTAAATTACTAAGTACTAATTTGACCTGATGATGTAGCATTCAGCACGAGCTTCTTTTAAAAATACTGCAATTTTAATTTTTTAAGCTAAATACATACACTCAGACTATTTACACACTTACATACACACACAACCTAAATTTCACTGAGAATGTTCCTCTCTAAGATGGAAACTTCATTTTGCACCTGAGTTAACTGAACAGCCACATGGATCAAATGTTTTTCCTCCACACAGAAATGTAGCAGGTAATAAAGCTGTCTTTGTAGTAAACTGAAAACTCACTATGTAAAAAGCACTAATTTGGTGACTATGTAAAACACACATTTATATAAAATAGTTCCGGCCCTAGAGGAGCTTATAACCAGTGAGGAGGGGAAAAAAAAAAGGCTCACAAAATTTGGAAAATTGCCAGCTACAGTCAGCAATAAGTGCCAAGTGAGTGGTGTAGAGAATAAAGGCTCTCAGATTTCAGAGGAGGAAGCATTGTTTTCCATAGGGGTGGCCTGGGAAGCATTTGTATAGCTGAAAAGTTATGGATTTAGGCTTAGAGAAGGAAAGGATTAGGTATACAAGAATAATGGGAAAGATTGCCAAGCAGGACAGAGGATGAGAGCAGAGAATGCTACAGATAAAAGCAAGGATATGAACATGGGAGAAAACAGTCTGTTAAAGGGTATCGATGAACAAATGTTTATTAAGAAACTACAGGTACCAAACACTGTCTATGTATTGATGGTATGAAAGTGATAAATTCTTTGACACCCAGAGATGCTTCATAACAAAAGGCCAACCCTCTCTGGCAACATGAGGTAAGAGCCCTGTGTTCCATCCTGGCTGTGTATAAACTATAGCTGGTGTTATAACTCATCATGTCTCACAAAATAATAAATACACAACCATATACATCATAGGGACCAAATAAACTCAACAGAAATTCACTGAGTAGCTATTATGTCCCAGGCATCATGCTGGGTTAGCTACAGGACTGAGAACACAGCTGGTGATTAGAACAAGGAAGAAATCTATTAAAAACAAACAAACAAACAAACAAATGACAACAACAACAACAAAACAGGTCCCATGCCCACTGTGGGGTTTAAACTCAGGACTCTGAAATCAAGAGTTGCAAGCTCTGCAGACTGAGTCGGCCAGGTGCCCCAAGAAGGCAGTATAGAAAAGCTCAGAGCTTTGGCCTTGAAAACTTATGACCTGGGTTCCAGCTCTTTGACTTACTAATTTGCAACCATGGGCAATTTAACTTCTTTCAACCTCAATTTCCTTATCTTTAAAATAAGAATGACAATAACACCTACTTCCTGGAGCTCTTATGAGAAATCTATAATGAAATTCATGAAAAGCACACACACACACACAGCTGTTATTAAGAATGCCCCATGAGCCTAAATTCATTCTCTGCGATCCATTCCCTCCCAATCTTTCTCTTTTATGGATTGGACAAGCTGATTTCCATCTTGCTTTCTTGTTTGGAATGAGTAGGGGCTGGGGAAGTAGAGAGCATCAGGTTAATAGTAAAAAATATAACAAGAGTAGTTAAAGATATTTGAGGACACAGAGTATGCCAGTCACTGTTCTGAGCACTTTACATGTATGAATTCATAATAATAAATATATTAATCCAGTAAACTATTTATTTGTACAAATTGTCATTCTAATAAACTGTTATACATCACTCTAAAAATTTCTAACCCCAAATAATACTGGCATAGAAAAAGTTTGACTGTGTGCAGTAAGGGCAAGGGAAGAAGAAAACGAGAAGTAGAATCTACCTGTATTATTAAGCTATATTTTTCCCTTTTGTGTGTGCCAGGTAAAAATAAATAAATAAATAAGACTGAAATACATATCCTCATTGTAAGAGAAACACTGTATGCCCAACAATCTCAGCCAAGAGTCTATATGCAACAGACACAGGGAACATGTAAACCAACAGAGATACCAGACTCCTACTTTTAACACTGGGCATTCTCCACAGTGTGATATGTAATTAGCTATGAATTAAACAAGGAGGAGTGCCATTTTTAAGCAACTGTGGCATTCCTAAACTTTAAATGTTTGATGTGTGTAATGTTTACCTTCCTCAACAAGTAATCAGAAATAAAGCTTCAGTTTGGACATGCAACGTGCATGACTGATCAGAATGGCACATTTTTTTCTAAATTAAAGTTTTTGCAAAATGGAAATAAACACAGTGGAGAAAATATTTCATTGTATCTGTAAATGTATGGTTTTTAGGAAGAGTTTTCTGGATTACTATAATAATTTTACTTAGAAATAACATAGCATTTTAGATATTTGAAATTATTTTTTTTCTTTTAAACTTTGTAAATTTGGACTCACAACCCATACTGATCCTGTAACTACTGTGCAAAATGGCAGGACACAATTTCCTCTCTCTTAAACTACGACTAATGAAACCGTCTGAAATACCTCTGGACCTCAAATATTTACCAATCATACAAGTTAAAAGCAAGTGAATAGGAAATATGTCATTAGTAGCTTTTTCAAGAATATGAAGAGCTTTAAAAACAAGAGTCAATTTGCTTGGCACAATAATAAGGTTTGCTCCACACCAACACCCTAAATCACAAAAACTTGTTCTGTGATAATTGTGGAATTTAGAGAGTACTTTCTAATTCAATGGTTATGTCATGTAAAGTGACTTTTGGAAAAAACACTCATTGAATGATCTAAGTCTCACAGGCCCCAAAACATTCTGTGTTTAACCAGTTACTCCTGGCAGCAAAGAAATGTGGTCTCCATCCTCAACAGGGAATTTTCTTTCTTGGACAGAACATGGAGTTCAGGGTCCAAACCAGAGATAAATCAATAAAAATCTCTACATGAGAATTTTCTTGTTAGAGAAAAAAAGTGGAGAAAAATGAGGTCTGGGATTTTATTTCTTTTCTTCTTATAATTCTCTTTTGTCTTTTCGAGACTATTCCTTCCTGCTCTTCTTTTTTGTTTTCTCAAAATTCCATGTTCAACACCATGTCCAAAAGCCTCTCCAATTTCATTAATTTCTGCTTCATCATATTCTTCTTCAAATTCTCCTTTGAATCCTCTCCCTTTCTCGATTCCGAGATCCATTTGGGGACCTAATGGATGTGTGCATGTGTGTATGCATTTATACACACACACAGAGATGTGCAGTTAACAGTAACTTTGGCAGGAGCTGGGGTAGGATGACCAAGGGAGAGAGAGGTCGTGGTTATGGTGCCTCAGAGCCATGGTCTATTGCTGAGGAATCAGAGACCCAAAGGGTTCTGTCAGTCTTAAGTCATCTGAGGGCTAAATGCAGACCCGTTAACTGACCCTAGGCCCCTTAACTGCAAGGACCTGTCTGCTATGCGAAGCTTTAGAATATTTTCAAAAACATTAAGAAGCATTAGTAGAAAGTTCAACATTAGTTTTCACTGCTATACTTCTTCCAACACCAATTCACATGTAGCATGAATGCCTAAAGATATACAAGTTTACAAAGTTTGATGCTCAGAAGAAAAACGAAGTAAAGGAAATGAATACTTCAGAAGGAGGCAGATTATATTACCCTGGATTCTTAGCCTTAGGTTCAAGAAGTGAAGTCAGGCAACTCTGAGGAACCACTTGGTTTAGAATTCCTCTGAATTCCTTTAGTCCCTTAGGCCAGTTAAAGGGAAATGATCTGACTGTTCTGCATCTGCTAGTGATTGAAGGCAAATGGGAAGCATTGCACGAGTTCCCGTTCAAGAAATATATAGCGCACATGGCTATTGTGAAAGCAAACACTGCAAATCGCAGAGGACCCAGCCTGACTAATGAACACGAGACACCTCCAACATATGGCGAACTACTGCCTGAACAGAAACAGAAGGAATTACCAAAAATGTGCCAGAGAGAAAAAACAAAAATAATTTATTGCAAAGATGTGTATGTGTGTGCTAGCTCCTATATTATCCTCAATATTTAGTCTGCTCTGAAGTAGAGAGAGTTGTATTTCCAATGAAATGTTATTGAGAATAACCCCCACACCCCCGCTTTCATTTGCTAAACATTATTCCCAGGCAGTCTATGTGATGACATAATGTAAGTCTGATTATCTAGGGAAACTTTACAGGCATTTCAACCAACGTTACTGGCATGTAGCACTGGAAAGATTCCCACGTGAATTTGGAATGGGCTATGATTAAGTAAAAATAAAATTTGTGTTTATCAAGGGGTGTGATACATTACAAAAGGAGGTAAAGTAAGGCCAAGCTATGTGCACTTACCAGAGTAGATTAAAGTATAAACTACGGCAAAATGGTATTTACCCCTTCCCAGCATGCCCATTTTAATAATGCTTGCTCTTGACCTCTGTGAACTAGACATTCAGGGAACAAAAGTTTGTAGGCAGCAGTGGTATTTGTTTTGGTCCAGCAGGATTTCTTGGATCCAAAGGTTGAATGGGATTCTTCTTTCTAAGCCAAATGTGTCCTAAGCCAGAAATTTCTCAGGCTCAACTCAAACTCAACTTCAAACTAAGGTTTGCCAGAAGAGTTAGAAAGAGCCAGAAAGAGCCAGAGAAAGAGAGAGAGAGAGAGAGAGAGAGAGAGAGAGAGAGAGAGAGAGACTAAGAGACAGGCAGACCTCCCTTAAGAAAAACAGGTTTAATCTAAAAAGAATGAAGACTTAGACTGTAGCTTTTGCATTTCTCACCTGCTAGGTAAAAACAACAGATTAACTTAAAATTTATTTTGGTATTGTCTTATTCACATGATTCTTCTCAAACCACCAAGTACCCAGCACACACAAACAGCCCTCCTAATGTCCAAAGTCAGACCAATTCCAACTTACATTCTATTAGTACTGTTACTATTTTCTCTGTGATTAACCCTAAAAAAACTTTTTGTTCAGAACAACAACAACAACAACAACAAAATGGTTCATCTTCAACTCTGAACCTAGGAACCTCTGAGAGTTGACTTTGCACAATAATGCTGCCAGACTGTATTTTAGATAGTTTAATGAATAATGTCAAAATTACTTTTTTCTCAAAAAATCCTTATATTCTAAAGCAAACCCAAGATAATAATAAATACTTGAATATTAACAGTTCCAGAAATAGTGTTTTCAAAATGAATAGACTGGAATAGCCTTAAAGAGAATACAGAACTCTAGAGTGTTCTGGAATGTTTTGCATTTTTTTCCTAAACAAATTGAAAAACCGTGTCAAGTAAGTGAAGAAAGAGTAATAATAAAGGGATTTGTTGCATTCATGTTCATGTCACATTCAAGAGCCTGTGAAATTATTTTGCACGGAAATCTAAAATGCTAGACTAATTCTTGGCAAAACTCAAAGGCAAGCACTTACTTGTTCACACTCCTTTAGTCTCTTCCAAATATAATAAGAGCAGCTTTGGAGATGCTCCTCCAAGCAAAGTAGCTTTTGGAGAAAAAAGAAAAATCTTCAATTCAGTTCTAGCTATAGGATGGAGATTAGTTTGCGGATGTCTGAATCTATTAATAACAGTATATTCTTACCTATGAACCAGAAATTTCATTTTGGAAACATGACATAGAGGTTTGTCTTATTTTTAAGAGAAAGTATAACAGAACAATGCTCTTCCTAACAGTTTAGGATCTCCAATCCACGAATAGTGAAAGGAATCTCTGTAGCCAAGAAGAACCCAGTTGTACTACACCCAAGAAATGTCAAAGCTAGTTCATTTAACAGTTAATAGTTAATAAGGGTTAACTTGTAGTTAATAGTAAGACTGATAGGGCTTTGGTCATAATGCCCAAGGAAGCTGGGAAAAGAGAGTTCCCAGGCTTCAGACTATGGGACAGGAACTTCATCAAACAGAGGAAGGGTAGTCAAATGGTTCTGGGCAACCAGCAAACATAACAAATGTCAACCAGAGCCTATGCCTCAGCTTTGTCAACATTAATATATTTCATCTTAAACATCCCAATAACACGCTAGTGCTTAACACAAATATGCTCTTCCTCTTCCCATAGAGGAACAATCAAAATTCTCATCAATTACCGTATCCAGCACTCTTCCTCCAGCTCTATCACTATATAATGACAGACTTGCAACTGAGAGCTATTGTGATATTAATCATCTCCAATACATCCTGCATAAGATAGTGGGGAAATAACAGAACAGAAGGTGGGGGGCGAGTGGAGAATCACAGCAGTAAAAACAACCATCTCTGTTTCTGAAATTATTTGGGGCTTATAGCTGGCACTAATAAGTTCCCTCTTCCACTATCCATTCTATACTCATCTTCCTTCAGCAACACCTTAGCTAATTGGGGATTCTTTGCCTGGTGAGGTTATTTAAAACTTCATTCATAAGGAATCTGCCTGTATTGGATATATGTCATATAGCAGAGGCAGTCTCTGTCCAGGGGATATTCCTCTTTACTATTGCTTAGCAGTTATCCTATTTTTCTTGATAACTAGTAAAAAGAACCCCAGTAATTACAGGAACCCCCTTTTTTGATGATTTATTCAATAGCATGAGGTACCTATAATGGCCAGAAGCAGAGTCAGCTTCTAACTTGATGGAACCATTGTCCCCTGGTGGAAGCATGCATACTTTAAGTCCTAATATCCCCAAATCAGTAGAGTCTAGGAAAAAGGTGATGTGGAACAACAATTTGAGAAGTGTATCATTGACCATAAGAGTGAAGAAGTCACTCTTGCTTCTGTCTCTTTGTTGCCCAGACCCATGTTTTCTGGCCATGGGAGAATGATCACAAAATATCAGCCACTGGTTGGTTCTATACCAGATTCTATAGAACAGACGCCAATCTCACAAGGCCCTCCAAAAATTGCAGAAATTAAGGCTTCAAAAGATCTGTCATCTTTTCACAAGGCCAGATACTTCATATATGATGATAAACGAGGCATTTAATAAGTCTACAGACAGGTTCTTTGGCAGAAGCATGGTAGACAAGGAAAGGGAACTGAAGTACAGATAGTCATCTATTCCAGAAGAAGGATACATTTGATCTAGTGTCCTATGGCTGACTGACTAATCTAAGGTACAGGACCATATCCACTCTCAGTGCTAGTCACTGTTGCTAGTAAACTAGTTTCCTGTGAATGATGGTAATCAGGTTAGCCTCAGTGAGAGTAAATATCTACGGGCGAGCTCATGCAAAATTTTATCCCTCATACCATAGCGACATTGTTCATGACCCTGCAAGAAAGCACTGAAGTGACCTCTCTGCCAAGGAAGGAAGCTGACTGGTAGCCATACAGTAGAGCTGTATGGATGTCACTATTTACTTGAGTGTTGAAATTCTCTTCTGTACCAGAGCCTCATCATGATCACTCACATGAAAAATACATGTTTTCAAACTCAGAAGCTCACCCAGATAATTCTTAAGCAATCTTCTTTTTTCACAAAAAATACCCCTCCCACCCCAAATTCTACTCCTTCCACTATTACACAATTAGCTGCTACTTCTGTATCAGTGAAGATCTGTAGCTGCAGATATCTCTTTATGAGACAAAGTGGATAATGAGATTCACCACTTGGAATTTTGCTTACCAGGAAGATGATCCTTTCCAGAGTTCTTCAGACCTCCATAACTGCAAAAGTCCCAACAAGCTGCCCCCAGCTGTCAGCAGGTAGTGCAACATTTTCTGTTATCCAAGTTCCAGCAACATCCCCTTTAGGTCATAGAAACCTACCTATGAAGCCATAGGTATTGACTGGAGTAGGGACAGCAATCTGAGAGAAGTGTGCCCACTGGGAATACTCACATAATTTATCTCTGCTTTTAAGCTGGGTTTCCGTATATCGCTATAATTCATAATAAACTGTTGCCAGCCCTTTGACTTTATAGCTTCCTGGAAAGCTCAAAATGGATACCTCAGATTACATAGGCAGCTGTTAACTGATGACCAGGCATCCAGTCTATATGTGTGACCAGGGCAAAACTAAAAGCTGTTTGTCAAAAGGAGAAGAGTTATAGGTGAAGAGGCACGGCTTTGCTCCAAAATCATTGACTGTCCATGGTAATTATCCTGCTGTGTCTGTCTACCAGTTCAGACAGCTTACTCATCTGCTATAAACACTCCAGCACCACGGAGTCATTGGTTCAAAGGAGACATGGCCCTTGCTGCTTGCCTTGTAGCCCAGACCAGTAGGAACCATTTCCCAGACTCTGTTCACCTATTAGGTATAAACTGTTCCCAAACATCAAACAGGTCTACCAAACATTCTGTTGTTTGCTTCTTTGTTTGAAAGGTAGGGGGCATAAGACAGAGCAACTAACTTTCATTTTAAAAAGCCAATTTTGACATAAATAGTCCAGAAACATCATCGAAGTCCCAGAACTCTATAGTTAAGTTATTTTAATGGCATTTTCTACTCTCGGGCAGTCATGTTATCTTTTATGGCTTCTAGAAGACTCACTACTTTCTAGGTCCTGTATCACTATACATATCATTATGGCTATTATGGCCTTAATGTAACTGAAGGATCTAAATAACAATTTGTCAGGTAAAAGCCAAGGCTTCCAATGTTCTCTCCTTATTGACGTAAGTTTTAAAAAAGAAAAAAGATTTTCCAGCCCAGCAACTGCATAACAGTTACCAGGGCCTGAGCTGATTTGCTCATGTACACAATAACAGCTGCAGTGGAAGATATTACCTAATTCAGCTCACAATAATCACTGTCACTGTCCCAGGTGCATGTGTCTTTTGCACAGGTCCACCATGTGAGTTAAACAGGCTTTTGAGAGAAATCCTCATGCAGGCAAGCAAACCACTTCCAACACACAAGCCAGGACACAATGTATTCCACAATCCACTTCATGTGTACTTTCCAAAAACTTGACACTGATAGAAATCATGGTCCTCCTTCCCTCATCCCATGTCTTCGGCACTCCTTGCCAAACACATTTCTCCAAATTTTTGCTGATATACAGAAGAGCAGTATCACAATGGCTTTGATATGCAAGCTATCTTCTCCTAAATTTGACACTGTACTTGGTGTTACATATTTCAATCCCTCTAGAGTACTCTGCCTGATTTGACTTTTGATACCAGTCTGGAGGCACTGAGGACTGGTGGACGTGGAGCTTGAGAAGTACTGGTTTTTACTTCAAAGGTCACGACCCCAGGCAAGGTCATTTCAAGGGCTCTAGGCACAAAACAGACAGCCAGAGATGAGGGGAGCAGAGGGGGAGAGTTACCGCTTCTTCTGACAAGGAATCATCAGAGGGATATGAGCGCTTGGGGTATCCAATACTCCCCTCATATGCTTTCATTCCATTATTTAGGTTATATCATGTCTCATTCAATTAATAGTAGCATTTCAGAGAGAAGAAGAAAAGAGTTAGCCAATTGTATCACTGAGGGAAGGGGTAACAAACAGTAAAAGTTATTAGTATCACAAAACTCAGTTCTACTGAATGGAAAATTATTCCTCTGCTAATCAGACAATTTTTTTTCTTAAAGGCAAGGAAGATTCTTTTTTTTTTTTTAAAGATTTTATTTACTTATATGACACAGAGAGAGAGAGATTACAAGTAGGCAGACAGGCAGGCAGAGACAGAGGAGGAAGCAGGCTCCCCGCTGAGCAGGGAGCTCGATGCGGGCCTTGATCCCAGGACCCTGAGATCATGACCTGAGCCGAAGGCAGAGGCTTTAACCCACTGAGCCACCCAGGCGCCCTCATCAGACAATTTTTTAAAAACATTTATGCAGTAGGCAAAATCCTCCTTTACTTTTCTGTTTCCATTTATGTAGTAAGTGTAGAAATATATAACATATTCATACCATGGAAGCTAAATGCTGCCGACTTTTTCCCCATTGTATGGCAAATTAATTTGAAAAAGGATCCCAACTGTAAGAACTATTTCATGCAGTGGAAGAATACAGAGTGTAAATTCATTGGAAAATAAGGTTTAAAAATAAAATTCCAAATTAAATAACCATTTTATAATGACACTAGGTGACTCTAGGGCATGCTTTACTGGGTTATTAATACATGCCTCAAGCAGTTGAAGGCACCCAAGGCATGCATTAATAGACACTAAAACACGCCCTGTCATGCTTTAATGCTAAATTAATTAAGCAATAACGTGACCCGTATGAAGGTCTTTCTTGGTCCAGCAATTACTGAATGGAAAGAGATAAAGGTATTTTCAGATACTACTTGGCCAAACAATTGTTAGTTTGTATACACAAACAGAATAATGTTTTTATAAATTACAGTTTGTGGAGGTTTTTTTGTCCCCCAAATAATTTCAAAGTTATGTTTAGGACAAAGAAAGCAAATTTTTAGCTCTTTTAAGCCATAGCCCTATCTGTTGATTAAAGTATTTCCTTTGAGCTTACAAATACAAACACATATCTGATGACTTTGGTTTCACATATTTCTTGTTTGACTATCATTTGTTCAGTGAGTCAGAAATACAAAACCTTAGCAGAAGTATATTCAAAAGGCACATATACTTGCTATAGGAAGCAAGTCTGCAGTCAAGAGTTTCTCGCTGTACTTAAAAATTCTATCAATCATTGTTTTCATCTAATTCCTTTGATGCTGAATATTTCTAAGTTTAACTTCAGAATTACTACTGGTGAGAAAAAGCTCTTAAAACATTTTAAATGATAATTGCTTTGTAAATACAGATGCCACCCTTCACTTGAAAAGAAGATAAGAAAATTATACATCAGGAAATACATTTAGCATATGGTATGGTATAATTCAGCTTTTCCCGATTGTGAACAAGGAATTTTGTCTATTTTGTACACTGATGTATCTCAAGTGCATAGAAAAATATTTGGTACACAGTAGATCTCAGTAGGCATTCGTGTGAATGAATAAATGAAAGAATGTTTGCTCTGCACCAGGTAGTATATTAAGGAAAGCAAAGCAAAAACATGTGGTTCTTGCTCTCAAATTGCTCACAATCTCTCAAGGAAAGAAAAGAATGCTTTTGTAACTAGCTATGATGTAATTCTGTGTTTTTTTTTTAATGTTGATGTTTAAAAATTATTCTTGAGGGCTATTTGGGAAGGGTTCACAGTGGCCATTTTGAAAGTACAAGTTTTTACTAGGCTGGCTGGGGAGCTGCTTCAGGAGGGAACAAATGAATCACAAAGGAACAAATGAATGGAAGTGCATTGTAACAGCAGTGTTAGGGGCTGGAATGTGGGTGGAGTGCTGGGGAATGCAGAGGACAGACTGGAAGCTTGGACATGGATGGTAGAAGACCTTGAACAATTGCCAAGAGTTTCTTTAAAAAAAAAAAAAAAAGAGAGGTGGCTCAGTTGGTTAAGCAACTGCCTTTGGTCAGGTCATGATCCTGGAGTCCCGGGATCGGGTCGCACATCAGGCTCCCTGCTCAGCGGGGAGTCTGCTTCTCCCTCTGACCTCTACCCTCTCACGCTCTCTCATTCTCTCTCTTGCTCAAATGAATAAATAAAATCTTAAAAAAAAAAAAAGGTGGTCAACTTGTATTCAATGTCATTACGGGTTCAATTAGGAAAATATAAAAAAAAATCCATATTATCTAATAGGGGTTCCTTGATAACTACTGCAAAAATGTGTTTAAAATAATAATGGCCAGGTACCTTGGTGGCTCAGTCAGTTAAGCGTCTGCCTTCAGCTCAGGTCATGATCCTGGGATGGAGCCCCACCCACATTGAGCTCCACTTCTCCCTCCCTGCTTGTGCTCTCTGTCGCTATCTCTGTTTCCCTCTCTCAAATAAATAAAATCTTTAAAAATAATAATAATGGCCAAAGAAACCAGATCAGAGTGAATCAAAGAGTAAATGTAATGGCAAAGATAATTTTTAAGAAGGAAAAGGATAGTGGACCACTCCCTCATAATTAAAATCACAAAGCTATACCAGTCAACTCAGTGAGGTATGTAGAATTAAAATGGAACTGGATTAAGGGCCAAGAAACAGACACACATATATAACAAAAAGTGCTATATGAAGGAAACTGCATTCCAAATCACTTGGAAAGAATGGATAATTCAGTAAGTAATGCTGGAATAACATAAAGCCACAACCGTATTTCACTCTATAAACATAAACGTGCATACACACAAATCTTACAGGGATTAAAAGCTTGATGCTAACAAGTAAAACTTTTAGGGTAAAATATATTTATTATATTGCTAAAGAAAAGTATTTATTAACCAAGACATATAAAGTGTGAATCTATAGAAAAGATTGCTATTTTACATTATAAATTAAAATTTAAAAATTCCTCATGACAAAAGACACGAAAAACCAAGTTCATAGACAAGTCAAAGTTATTAATTAGATCTAAATCTAACTGATTTAGAGGTATACTAAGAATATATAAACAAATCCAAAAATCAATATAAAGAATCCAATAGAAAACCAGAATATTACATGAAAAGGTAGTTTATAGAAGAAGAAACCTGGATATGCCAATGATCATAAAGAGTGATTCATCTTTGTGAATTCTCAGTACAAATTAAAACAAGGAAATACCATTTCATATTGATTCAACTGGCAAAACTGAATGCATCCAATTGCCTATGGGAATGTACAGCCACATCTGAGAGAAATTTGACAATACCTACTGAATTCAAGATGCACAAACCATAGTTCTCAACAATTACACTTCTACACATATTCAATGTAGAAAATCCAACACAAGTACACAATGAGTCATATGTAAGGAGAGTAATTTTAGCACATATTTCAAGCAAAAAACTGGGAAAAATTGTTCATTTATGGAGAAATGCATGAATAAGCTACTGGTGATACTTAGGCAAAGGGGAATACTTTAAAGTAATTAAAATATGTCAATATGGGAAACCCAAAACATAACACTGAGTGAACAGAGTAACTCATCAAGACTATGAACAGGATAATAGTATTTATGAAAAATTGTAACTATAAACAAACACCCTGTATTTTTATGACTACATATATGGTAAAAGTATAGAATCACATTCAAATATAAAACACTCTAAATTTAGGACAGTAGTTATCGCTAAGAGAGGCGATAGTAATGGGAATGTAGAAAAATAGCTGAGACTACCATTTTATGAATCAATAATGTCAAAATGGTAACATGTCTTACATCTGCAAAGAGTCATGAGAAGGTGTCACAACGTTTTTGGGTTAAATAATTCAGAAATATAAATTAAAAATTAAATATACATAATTAGAGTTTAAAGTAGTAAGTGGTAAGTAAACATTTCATGATGTATTTTACATTACAGATACAGATATTTTCTTTTAATTTTACTTATTTATTTTTTAGAGAGAGTGAGTTCTCAGGGTGGTGGAGGGGCCGAGAGAGAGAGAGAAAGAGAGAAGGACAGAGAGAAATCTTAAGCAGACTCCATGCCCAGTGCAGAGTCTGACGCAGGCCTCTATCTCACGCAGGCCTGAGATCATGACCTGAGCCGAAAACAAGAGTTGGCCACTTAACCAAGTGAGCCACCCAGGTGCACCAATATTACAGATATTTTAAATTTCATGAGGGAAAGGGTCATTCTCTTAGATTACAGAGTGGATAGTACTTTTGTGCAGCTATGTGTGGATTCATGGCAGACCCGGCCAGACAATATACTTGCTCAATAGATAATTAGGGAAAAGATCTGATCTCATTATTCACTCATTTAACAATTACTTATTGAGTATGTACCATGTTCTAAGCAACAATCCAGATGCTGAAGTTCTAAACAGACAAAAATGCATGCCTTCATGGAACTTAGCTATTAGTAGGTAGAGACAGGAAATAAATATAATCAGTAAGTAAAATAGAAAATAATATACACAAGGAGAAGAAAGAAGAGTTGGACAAGTGGTCAGGTCTACCAGTGTTAGAGAATAGCGGTGGAAGAAAGTGTGGCATTAAAGAGGGAGTGGTAAGATCAGTCTTGTTGAGAAGCTGATTTCTGAGTAAAAATTTGAAAAGTTGATTGGGGGAAGATACATAGGTATATGGAGGACAGGACTGGGCAGGGGAAATAGTTCAAAGGCCCTGAGGCAGGAATGTATCTGGTAAATTCAAGGTACAGTAAGGAAGCCAATGTGGCTGAAGTGAAGGTGAGTAGAGGGCAAAAACTGGGAGATAATGTGAGGGAGGAAACAGATCCAGACCATGTAGGTCTTCACAGGCTGCTATAAGGATTTTGGTTTAGTTTGAATGATATTGAGGAGAAGAATGATGACTTTCATGTAAAAAGACATACTGGCTACTATGTTGAGAAAAGAAAGTATGGAGAGGATAGAATCACGGATATCCATGAGGAGGCTGTTATAAAAATCCAGCCAGGAGATGATGATGGCTCAGATACATAGAAAGATAGATTGAGGATATATTTCAAAGTTAGAAGCAACAAGATTTGCTGAAGAAATACATGTGGGGACTAAAATCAAGGTAAGAGTCAAGAATGACTGCAAGTTTTGTGGCCTGAGCAACAAAAAGGAAGAGAAACAGAAATTTAGAGAGTTGAGGTTGAACAGGTAGAGCATAATTGTGAAGAAAGAAGAGTAGTTCAGTGTGTGACACAAAAATTCAAAATTATACCAAGAAAAAGGGGCTCGTTGGGGAAAAGGAATTCAAGAGTATGTGTTGCTTGGAAGTCAAAAGAAAGTCTGTCAAGGAGGAAATAGCGAAACAGCAATCTCTGTTCAACAGATGTGGGTTAAAAGCCTGATTGGACTGGATTTAAGAGATTAAGTGGTAATAGAGCAATGGAGAGGCTTCATATAGAGAACTATTTCAAAGAGTTGTGGGGTTTTGTTGTTGTGATTTTCAAAAATTTCTGCAAGGAGAAGCAGAGAAATGGAGTGATGGGAAAAGTGGGGTAGAAGCAGGGGCAGGTGGAATCCACCCCCTTGTGACCTCTACTTGCTCAAACAGGCTCAAGAAAAGAACATTTTAATAATGATGTTCACTGGCTTGTTTATAGGTTGATAGGAAGGATGGGAAGAGAGAGACAAAGAGAGAAGGAGAAAAGAAAAGAGAGAGAGAGAGAGAGATTGACAGGAGACTGTGAACCCAAGTGGAGTGTCTGGCGTTGGATAAGAGAAGGCTGGTCTAACATAGTCAGAGGAAAGGTGAAACATGTAGGTGGATATTCTGCTAAGAACACAGTGGATGGGAGAATGGGATTTGGGTAAGTTCTCCTTCAAGTGCTTTAATTTTCTTAATGAAATAGGGTATGAAATCATTTCTCAACTGTGAATAAGAACAGGAAGAAGTGTTAAAGATTTGAGATGAGAGGAAATTATGTGAATTATCTGCTTAGGAGAGTGGGTGAATGAATGCACTATGGAAATGTAAGATTGCTGGGCATTATTAGGGATCAACTGCTGAGTTGCTGATCATGAATTTAAAGTGAAACTATAGCTTTGCATTATCCTCCAGTCATGCTCAGTTGTATGGGTGATGTTATTTAGGGTTGCTAAGAGGTTATGATGAACCAAATACAGGAAATAGAATTGTAGATGTTTGCAAGAAAGTAGATAAGATGACGGTGGAATTTAAGTTGGCTAAGAAAGAGAAAATGAGATAGGCACAGGATATCGAAAAGATGATAGGATCATAGGTTGTAGACACCGGTAGTTGGGATTGCTTAAGTTGGAGAATTAGAAATAGAGAAAGAAGGAACTGGAAAGATGGGGGGGGGTTAGATAGGGCGTGGATACTTGAGACTGTGAGGGAAAGTCAGTTATTAGCAATAATATGGCTAAGATAATGACTTGAGAATTATTAGCATGTAGATTGAACATGAAACTATGACAATAAGGTACCCAAGAACAGCAAAGAGAAAGAGAAGTATAGAAAAATGTTTGCTTCTGGGACACCTGGGTAGCATAGTCAGTTAAGCCCTTGGCTCTTGGTTTCAGCTCAGGTCACAATCTTGGAGTCGTGAAATGGAGTGCTGAGTTGAGCCCTAAGTCAGGCTCTGGGCTCAGAGCAGAGTCTGCTTAAGAGTCTCTCTCCCTCTCCCTCTGCCTCTACCCCCCCCCCGCCATGAGCCCTCACTCTCTCTCTAATAAATAAATCTTTAAGAAAANCCTCTCCCCCCCCCCCGCCATGAGCCCTCACTCTCTCTCTAATAAATAAATCTTTAAGAAAAAGAAAATTGTTTGCTTCCTTTTGCATTTCCCTCTGGGAAAATATAAGCTCCTCTACTCACCCAACACTGTTTCTAAGACCTCTCTGTTCACATTTTCCTCCCTTTGATGGAGGCGCAAAATAGAAGTAATAAAGCTTTCATACCCAAGAGAAGGGAGAGGCACAAAAGTTGGAAGAATCAAAGTCAAAAGACCACTATTGCCTTATTTGTAATTTTTTCTTCCTACCCCATCACTTTTGATGCCACAACTGTGCTAATTTTGTAGCTATGGTAAAGGGCTAGTAAAATTGGGGTTGATCCATAAAATGTCCCTTTACAGGTGTCTTTTCAAGCACATGTATGTTAAAGTGGCCATAAAAAGAAAACTTTGGAATTTGTGTACTGGGAAGAGATAATTGCTGCATCCTTTGAAGAAACACTATGTGATTTGGGTACCTTCAGACAAGCTTTTTGAAATGATGTGACAACAACATTTCATTCTAGCTGATTAATCCGCATTCTTTTCTACTTAGATAATGGTACCTTGAAGCTTCTGAAGAGAAAGATTGTAGTACTGTCTGATATGACCACTTCATTGGTGCACAAGCTTTAACCTTCCAATTTAAACTTTAGTTATAACTCTACTTTCTACAGGCACAGAAATGTCAGGTGCTGGGTTTTTGTTCACCTCTCTAGCATGCTCATTGAAGAGGCACTTGGGTACATTTTGTTCAAAGTCAATGGGACTTCCATCAGTGAAAGATTTCAGCAGTGTCTACAAAATGAACATTTGGTCTGATGTAGCGTGCTGTGACCCACAGCTGTAACAACCAGCTGTGTCTGCTCAAACTTCAGCCATCAGCCAGCTCCATCGTGTAATGGAATCTTAGTCACAGAATGGCTACATAACAATGGGTTTCACAAGGTCATTTTAAAAGAAAAACTATGGTGAGTATGAACAGTTGCTAAAAATACAAGGTTATAAGTATAACAAACACAAGAGATACCACTGATGTTTTACACAGACCGATTGCATATGAAACATCAAAAAGTAACCTGGCCTTGCAGTTTAATCAAATACTATTTTAAAATCATAATATGTAATTTTAATACATAATGCATAAATTGTGGACTAGCAAATGGAATCACAATGGACCCAAGGCCTAAAGACCAGAACTATAAAAAATAATGATATTCATATAGACTCCATTGGTTGGGAATCTCAAAATCTTACAAAGTGGGTGAGATTTGTCACATAAAGAAACTTCCAAGGATATGACCAAATAAGACAAATTTTGGCAATATGTTGAAAATGAAGATTTGCTTTGTCTTAGAAAATATGATTATGAAGTCACTCAACATTAAACATAATATAATCTTTATATCTATAATATAATAAATATAATAAAGTATGAAGTAACTGTGTTAATAAAAAATGTTTTGATGACTAATGGGTAACCCTAAAAGAGAACCAGTACAAATTATTCAATATACAAAGGAGAGAGTACGCTAATTCTAAATTACTAGTCCTGGTTTTTATGAAAAATATCCCAGAACTGGAGATACAATTTTTCACTGAAGGACCACACCTTACCAGCCTGGATATAAATAGCCTACTGAAACTGACCAAAGTCAATTTGTTCATTTTCCATTATTACGTTCTTTTTGGCAGAGAGAAAGATTCTGTAATAGTAAGAGACAGGTAGTGCTATAGGCCTCTCCCCCTACCACCTTGATGCCAGGTGAAGGGACAAACAGAAAGTAAGTCTCGGTCCAAATCTGGTACTCATGTAAACACTTACTAGTAAACAAAACAAAACAAAACTCAAAACAACAACAAAACAGTCTTATGGCAAGTTCCAGAGGCTCAATGATGGTTTTAAACTCTCTGATAGCAACTCTCAGGAAAGATTCACAGGAGGCAGATTTGTCCTGTTTATTGCTGATGTAGCAGATCGATGCATTCTGCAGGATATCCAGATGGTCCTGATCTTTTTAGATTATGTTATGGCAGAGGGCAGAAGAGTTTACAGCACTAGAGCAAATCTACAACTGCATATTGTTTGCCTCTCCCGTGTAAACACAAATTGTAATCCTACACAAATTGTAATCCTACTTCCTGATTGGAATAGATAAAAGACTTTGCCAAATTATTATCCTCAGACCATGGACTTGAGGACATGTTAAATGGCTCAACAAAAATAACACATCTGGAATGGCAGCTGCAATTACAGATACCACTTAGCTGAGTGTGCAGTAGCTTACTTTCATTTTATAGGACACAACAGGGTTTTTTGTTGCTGTTTTGGGGGGGATTTTTGTTTTTTGTTTTGTTTTGTTTTGTTTTTCAGAGAAAGAGAGAGCACAAGGTGGAGAGGGGTAGAGGGAGAGAGAGAATATTAAGCAGGCTCCATGCCCAGTCCAGAGCCCAATGTGGAGCTCCATCTCACAACCCTGAGATTAAGACCTGAACTGAAATCAAGAGCCAGACGCTTAAATGACTGAGCCATCCAGGTGCCCCAGACCCAACAGGTTTTTTCCAGTGGCCAAACCAGTGAATTAAATGGAAACAAGATGAGACCTCCATCCTGTATCTCTAAAATTTGTGCTGTTCAATAAAATGGCCACTAAGTACATAGAGCTATTTATGTTTGAACCAATTAAAATTAAATGAAATTACGAATTTATTTTCATACTCACACTAATCATGTTTCAAGTACTCAGTAACCATGTCCATCATTACAGAAAGTTCTGTCAGACAGCACTGCTTTAGATTCTTAAAGTAGCACTACTTCAATCCCCGCCTCCATTCTGGGATGCTTGGTTTTGATTTACTATTTTGATAGGGGGGAGGGAGTAAAATTTCACAGGCATCTATTTGGACTTCCCCCAAATTAAGGGTCATATGCCACAGGCCAAGAACTTAATGTGAGTATTAAGCCAACTATGACATATGTTGATCTCAACTGAATATTTAAGGGCCAGGAAAATGACCACTGGATAAGTCAGCTGACCCAATGGACCCCACTGTAAGCCAGACACTGGTCAAGAATGCTGTTATTACTTGGCCCCTAAATGCTTCCACTCTTAGAGGGGAGCCATGATACTTCAAAGTATTGATATCAACTTGGACATGAAGCCCAACACTCCTAGAAATGTTTCACTTTTTCCCTTTCCTTAGTATATTGTCAGCCTAGTAACTGAATGTAGATATCTTTCAAAAATGGTTGAGGGGATCACCACAGTATATTCAGCTATAGTGTTACAGCATCCTTTCTTCGGTTCCCTGTGTGCAAAGCAGTTTGATTCCGAAACTGAATAAGGGACCATGATTCCTTCTTAAGACAAGAACCCTCAAGTCTCTGGGTCATGTGTCTTGGCTTTCTTCTGATGGTTCAAGCTGAGTAGTACCCATGTTAGCTACACATATATTTGGTTTTTAGGGATGCTCCAAAGTATCTCTATAATTCTCTACGAATCAGGTCCCTCTGGCTATCACTCCAATCCTGCAACTAGTCATAATAATTGCATCCACTTGGTTTTCTAAATGTAAGAATTGCCCCTTGGCCTTTGCTATTTCAGGGTCCTATCTGTTCTGTAATGCCTATTTAATCCTACCATCAGTCTAACAGAAGAGAGCCACCATTAAGCTTTTTACTGATATTTGTGCTCCTCTCACATGTGAATTCCCTGTGGACTTTCCCTGAAATGTAATCATCTGCTAGGTCTTCCAGCTTTACATACCTCTAGTACACCCACCTTCTTGAGTCTTTCAATTCTTTTCTTCACCATCTGTCAAGGCACTTCTGGCATTTCAATGGCATTTTTTCATGTTGTTATGAACCATCCTAATCGCTGGTTTACTACCCATCTCCTGGGATCTTCCCCAGGATATTTAAATCCTATGTTTCTCAGAAGAGTGTGCCCATATAAACACTCCCCTACCCAATCTTATGATCTTGTCTCCTTAACCAAGGACTCTTAGAATTTAATCCTTCCCATTACATGTTGGCTAATTATGACAGCTCCTTTGGGGTACTGTCCCTTTCTTTCCTTATTAGACCCACATGACCCTAACTGGATTATACAGTGACTAAACCCAAGTTATAAGCCTATTAACCAAGAGACAGTCAGGAGACTGATCCTGAAGTTGGTGCCCTCAAGTATAGGGGAGAGTGCCAGGGATTCCTCTCACCCACGGAGAACTTCTTTGCCCAAAGGACTGCCCTTTTCTTCTTGCATTCAAGAATTGGTTAAGCAAGGAATATCTCTAAAGGGTCCTCACAGCTGCAAAGCTCCCTGTGGTCTTCTGAAGTCTCAGGGGCAGCGGTTTTGCAGTTTAACTTCTCTCTGTATAACCTGGCTCCCTTGGCTCCCTTATGCTCTCATAGACACTATTCCCCAGGGCACTCTCCAGTAACCTTCCTACATGCATGTTTTTGCCTCAGAGTCTGTTTCCCAGGGAAACCTGAGCTAAGAAAGTGTGTGAATTTGATCTGTATTCTTATTGTCCATTGCGTACCCCTTTCATATAATCCCACCCAAAAATGTGAAATTCATTTACAAGAAGTAATGTCAGAGGCCAAATAGAAAAAAAAAATGTGTGTTTAAAATACTGAACGTGAGAAAGAAGAATTATACAATGTTTCCAAGGAGATTAACACTAACGGGCTGTGTTTCTTTGCAAAAAAAAAAAAGATGAAGGAGAGGGCTGGGGGCAGATAGTGAAGGAATGAAGGAGAGGAAGATGGGAGGAGATTTGATATCAAAAAGGTTTATGTGAAAGAACAACAGTAAAACTGAAGAAAATGCAATGGGAAGCCCAAGTGGAGGAGTAACACCCTATTAGAGGTCACTGAGGTGGCAACATGGTAAGGCGCTGTCAGTCAGGAAAGCTTATAGGTGTTGCACCACAGTCTATTCAGCCTAGATGAGAGTGGATGGAACACCTGGTGCTTTATACTCTTGGCTGAGCCTCATCACACCTCATTAATGGTTGTATCTATTCCCTTTCTTCCCTCAGAAAAACGTTAAAAACTTGAGATGAAAGTGTGTCATTCTAAAACATATTTGGCTCAAAGAAAAAGATGCTTCCCAGGACTACAAAAGATCTTTCTTTAATGAAACTTTAATTAAACTTCGCTTTAATTTGGATCACAATGAAGAAAATAAGGGACTTTTCATCTTGCCCCATGTGGAAAGTGTCAGTGTCTCCCATGAATAAAATGTTGGCATTTAAGTCCCTTGCAATCTTTTAGCAATTTTAGCTCCACTAATAACTAACCATGACAACAAAACCAACTGCTCCCAATTTCATCTACAAATAGATAAATCTTTAGGAGGAATGCAAGTATCAGAACTGTATTTTTGCATGCCCTAACATCGTAAGAACAATGGTAATCAGAGGGAAAAAAGGCCAGGAAATAAAATTTGGAGGAAGCCACAGCTCCATTCTTTAGGACTAATGAAATAATGATTGGCATCATTTACCCAATAATTGGCATCATTTACTGGTCTCAAAAGCAGCCACCAAATGGCAACATACAGTTAGCATGAACTAATACCATTCAGAACAGTTCTAAGGTGATACATATTTTAAGTTATCTATAAAGAATACATACTTGAAAAATGTCAACTTCAGAAAAGACTCAAGCTCGGCATTTGAATGTGTCATGTCTAGAATCTGGTCTGTTTCATAAAGAATGTTCTAGCTGTCAATACTGGTGTCTGTTACCTCACCACTGAGAAGTACTCTGTATGTCTCATATCTGCTCTTGACCATAGACACTTGCCAAAAAGAGGCAGGAAATGTGTCCTCATTTGTACAGAGTCAAAGAAAGTTCATAATTTTTTGGAAAAAGAACTTAAATGCCTCTTATGTACTAAGCATTCTACCAAGTGTGTGAATTACAAAGTGGAACAAGAAATGAAGCCTGGTCCTGAGAACTGAGAAGTGTCGTTAACGGGTTTTCCCCAAACACACCTTTCTTAATCATTTTGCTACAGCAGGACAAAAACTCGGAAAGGGGGACGCCTGGGTGGCTCAGTGGGTTAAAGACTCTTCCTTCGGCTCAGGTCATGATCTCAGGGTCCTGGGATCGAGTCCCGCATCGGGCTCTCCGCTCAGTGGGGAACCTGCTTCCTCCTCTCTCTGTCTGCCTCTCTGCCTACTTGTAATCTCTCTCTGTCAAATAAATAAATAAATTCTTTAAAAAAAAAAAACTGGGAAAGGACTGCTTTCACATCTAGGGCAGAGGTCTGCAAACCATAGTCACTGGGCCAGTGGCAGCCCTCTGTTTTTGTAAAACAAAGTTTTATTGGAATACAGTCATGGTCATTTGTTTATGTATTGTCTACAGCTTCTTTTATGCTACAAAGGCAAAGCTAAGTAGTTGTGACAGAGATAGTCCGGCTGACAAAGCCCAAAGTATATTCTGTCTGGCTGTTTACAAAACAAGTTTACAAATCCTTGAGCTAAGGGAAGGAAAGCACATTTGAAAATAGATCCTCTCTATCTGCCCAGCACCTTGTACCAGTAGCAAAGCAAATAATAGCCAAAGCAGTTACTAAAAGGCCTAGGCACACGTTGCTTATAATTTAGCTTAAATTTATGCATGCTTTTGCTGCAGAGTAATTCCTTTAAATGCATGTCCCATTCTTTTTGGTTTGGTTGTTACATATATATGCTGAATGTATAATTATAAGTTGCAGTGGGATTAGTGCGCAATCACCTTACTGTCACCATGCTATTAATTTTCCAAACATTCTATTAACTTCCTAATGGCAGCCACATTGGTTCTCTCCTATGCCCTAAGTAATTTGTTGAGCTTCAATATAATGAGCATCTGGCTGAATAGGAGAAAAAGGAGTTTGCAGCACAAGAGCAGAAGATAAGGCAAGTTTAGAGTGCTTCTGCTCAGAATTCAGGAGCCATTCTGTGAAGTATAGCCTGTGTTCCCAGAACATCCTAACAACTAGCCTTCACTTAGAAGGTTTTCCACTCCTTCCCTAGTTAAGAGGTAGGATCACTGAATTCCTGTTCCATAGACCTATAGCTGCTAGGTTCAGGAAAGAGGGGGCACTGGAACAGCACATGTGTAGTTGACACTGAATGATCAGTTCTTACAGGTGATGCATCTCAGGATGCCGATAGGGGATCTCATACGACAAAAAGTCAAGTCCCAATGGCAAGTTACTTTATCTGCAAGTAATTTAATACCACTCTTTAACTCGGTATTATTTTAAAGGATTAATCAGTAAAACGCAGAATGCGTGGACCTCATACTTGAGTAGTGGGAATGACTGCAAAGAAATGAGGACCAAAAGAGAAGAGTTACATCTTATATAACATCCAGCGATTCAGAGAGTGACTAGGAGCAACCTCTGTTCTGGAGGCCTTGAGACACACAAGCCCCATCACCTCTCCCCTCTAAACTCCTCTCCCCTCCATCTCTGGAGGCCACCATGAACAGAAGGAAGGGAAGGGGGAAATCATGCTGTTGTTGAATATAAGTCCTGAAAAGCTTCTTAAAATTCTGAATTGACTGGATTTAAATTCATGTTTAAGTGAGTCTGAATGAGTGTATGCTTACCCTGAATTGACAAAATTACATTTTGCACCATCAACTGAAATGACCTCAAGAGCTAAATTACATTAGAGAAATCTTGAAAGGTATATTATTGCACATGTTTGTGACTAAGAAATTTGTGCCACCCAGAGATAATATTCTTAAAGTTTTCTCTGCTTTGACATTCTTGCCCCATGATGAGCAGCTCTAACACATGCTGAGCTTAAAGTGAAGCTAAGTCTGACTGCAGATCTTATAATGCTGCAGTGGGAGTCCCAGTCACAGTATCCCTGCCCAACTGGCTAGGCTCCTGGGCTGCTGCACTCAAGGGGCTCTTCACTGAGCATGGACAGTGAACATCTTCAAAGATGCCTCAGCCTAATCTTTTTTAAGCTTCTAAGACCCCAAAGTCCCCAAACAGAAAGAGAATTCAAAGTAACTTGTTAAAGATATGCAGTGTAATATATATATTTTTAGACAAGGCAAATATCAAAGTGTCTTTTCTCCCATTGAATAGTTTCATGCTTTCCACTAGAATAGCCCTCATTAACCTTTTTTTTAATTGTTTGTCTTCTGTCCACCCCCAAAACTCCAGTGAAATATGAACTTCTTGAAGACACAGTAGAAACAGTTTCTTTAATTGCTATAACATTAGTACCAAGCCAGTCCCTGGAATCATGCACAAGAAACAAGTAACTCTTCATGACCCTTCACACGAATCCCCCAAAGAAAAGTCAATATAGTTTCTTCTTTTTCTCCCTTTCTTTTCCCTCCCTCCCTCCTTTCCACCTCTTTCCCTGTGTCTCTGTCTCTGTGATTTTTCCCCCCCAGGAGACTGGAGAGTCCCAACATGGAACCCACTACTGTAATCAGCATAATGATATAAAAATTTTGTCTTTCAATAGGGAAAATAAGTAAATTCATACTCCTACTTCCTTGTGTGACTGGGCTAAAATGCTTTGACTAAGAAAGCACATAGTTCTGAGGAAGAATGAGCAGTTTTTCTTCATAGGGTGAGAGCTATCATACCAAAGTATAGGAGGCAAACCCTCAGAACATGCCATAGCTTCTGAGCCTATTAAGATGCTAGTATCTGGCAGATGGGCAGCTCATGGATCCTCTCAGCTCTTGGATGCCTGGGCAAGGCCTGAGGTACCTGTAGCCTTTGGGTTGGTTTCCTCTGGCAAAGAGTGGTCTTTTCTGTTCAGC
Source organism: Ailurus styani (assembly GCA_002007465.1). Taxonomy (NCBI): domain Eukaryota; kingdom Metazoa; phylum Chordata; class Mammalia; order Carnivora; family Ailuridae; genus Ailurus; species Ailurus styani. The sequence continues at coordinate 2,926,683 of LNAC01000110.1, read as the reverse complement.
CATACATCTGTTTTATGTGAGTTACAACATGAACAAGAACAGGAAGCAGTGAGAGGTGATGCAGTTCCCACAACCTCTTAAGCTGCTACTACACGGGTTTTCGCCAGCATCTGTGGCCCTTGAACTGCTACTTCGTTACCACAGTTAGGATTATAGACTCCAGTGTGAGTAGAGGCTGGGGCCCCATGGAACATCCTTTCCCTCTGTTCCTCTTTTTCTGCACAGAAAGGGATATCTTGTGTTAATACATGCTTCCACTGAAGAGAGTTCTTGCTTGGTATACTCACAGCAGGTTGTGAACTGGCTTGTAAAAAAAAAAGTGTCCCATCACCCTTAATACAACCTCATTGGCCCATATAACAGAAGGGCTCTGATACAGAACAGCCTGTGCAGGAAAGGGTTAACACAGCAGGCTTGAGTTGCTCAAACCCTGTATACTCCCCCAAAAGGACCTGTTTTCAGGACTGGCCTTTGGCCAGCTTCTGGGAAATAAGCTCTGAGCCTTGGAACATTCTGCCTTATAATAGTGCTTATATGTGGTGTGCCTGAGAACTTGGGCCATGCTTCACCATTATGATAGTTTGTGCTGTGAGATTTACGGTGAATGCCTGTCTTTGCTGTGAGGGGCTGGAATCTGAGAAGCCAAGGTCAGCCTTGAGAGTGTCACATGTCTCTGTGACTGACTACGAGTTAAAGTCCTCAACACCGAGGTGGGCATTTCCAGTGAGTACCCTTGTTTGGCACTGCTTCATTTTGCTACATCTTAACATAGATTCCACACCTCACCTGACCTAACTTGAATTTTCTCCACTATCTCCTTTATTTACTTCAGCTTTGGAATGATGAGTTTCCTAGATTTTTATTTTTAGTTTCTGTTTAAATTATTCCCTCCAAAGCCACCAAATCAGGCTGAGAGAGCTCACCTTCCTTTGGTTCTGCTCAGTCCCTCTTGATCAACCTTTTTTCCTCAGAATTTTCCCCGCCCAGTCCTTGTGCTTGAGCCTCTGAGGCTTTTCTGATTAACTTACTTCTGACCTGTTAATATCCTGAGTTATCCCTGCAGCAAGATCCAGTGTCAAACCAGTACTCCAAATGTGTTCTTTTTCTGTACCTACCCTCTGTATAGCTCACTTATTTTCAACCTGAGACACAGTTTTTATTCTCAAGATATCTGCTCTTCTATCATAAAGAGATAAAAACAAGATCCTGAAAACCTAAATATATTTCAGAATAAAGTTTCTCTATTTTCCCAAGACCATGGGTATTTTAGACTCAAAATAAAACCTGATGTATTTTCTTCCAATATTGCAATATATTTGGGTCTAAAAAAATACTATAATCATCAAGGCACTTTCATTTGTAATAGTAAAAAAATCCTACTTAGTAACTCTTAGTTTTCTATTGCTGCTGTAAAAAATGACCATGAATTTAGCAACTTCAACAAACAAGATGATTATCTCATATTTCTGCACGTCAGAAGGCTGCGTTGTCTTGCCTAATTTCTCTGCTGTAGGTTTCACGGACCAAACTCAAGGTGTCAGTCAGCTGGGATCCAACTACAACGCTCTGGAGCAGAATCACTTCAAGGCTGAGTCAGACTGTTGTCAGAATATTCCTTTTGGTTGTAGGACTGAGGTCCTTGCTTTTTTGGTAGATCTCAGCTGAGGGCCACTCTTACCTCCTAGAGGCCTCTCTCTCTGGTTCTTCTATGTAGGCATTCCAGCCACTGAATCCTTCTCACTTTGGACTCTGATTTCCCCCTTCTGCTCCAAGAATCTTCTAACTGCAGCCAGAGAAGTTCCTCTGCTTTTAAGAACTCACATGATTAGATTTGGTTCACATATTAAATCCAGGATAATCTCCCTATTTCAAGGTGTGTACTCTTAAATATATCTGCAAAGTCTCTTTTGCCACATCACATGACATGTTCACAGGTCTGAGAATTAGGAAGTGGGCATCTCAAAGGGCCATTAATCTGCCTTTGAGAGTTTACGTAACTCAACCCATGTAACTGAAAGACTACTGAGTAGAGTGAACTTTAGGGACAGCTAAATCTGTCAGCTCAAAAATATCCACAGGACTCTGTGACTTTCCATCGTGGTTAACACTCTTCTTTGCTTTGGCCTCATTTCTAGGTCTTCCCCACAGAGTGGGGAAGTCGGCCATCATAAGCTCTCTGCTTATACAAGTTAAGAGGTACATGCAGTGAGTGTTTGTGAGATGAACGTGGGCATCTTGTTTTTAGCAATATTCCCAGCAGGATGTGATTTCCTATCAACGGAGTTTGAAACATCTATCTCATCACCATAGGCCTAGAAGCAACAGACCTGGATACCTGATATTAGAGCTATAATTCTCTAAGAGGACAGGAGTTGGAAGAGTTTAGAAAATGGTACATGTGTGCTTGGAAACAAAACAGAGCACAGGTACGATATTAAAAGTGATCCATCTTGTCATTTACGTTCCACACAACTTAGGAAGTAAACACTTATGACAGGCATATAGTCTCAGTTCTTACACTGATATCAAATGATCAAAGTAAAAATATATTTCTTTCAAGTTCAGAGTTGGGTTGATTTCATCTTAATCATAACATTCATTACACTTTAAAATCTCGAATATCTTTAAAGAAAGGTATGTGACTTAGGATATATTTTGACTCCATATAACAGAAAACATAGCAAAGTAAACAGTAAGTATATGTTGTATTATCTCATATAACAAAATGTGTGTAAGTCAGGTAATTCCAGGGCTGGGTAAGCAAACATATCTTCCAAGACACAGATTTTCCCATGCCTTATTTGATTCTCCAGAGTTTGGACTTATTTTAGGTTTGTTCTCTTCAAGGTCCTGAGATGGCTACCTCAGTTCTGGGAATCATATGCAGAGAACAACGTCAAGAAAAAGAAAAGGAAACATCCCTCTCATTTGTTTCTTTAACAAATTTGGAAAATCTTTTCAGAATTACCCTAACATCTCATTGGCCAGAATTATGTCACATGACCATACCTTGATCAATCAATTATCATGGGAAATGAGGCCATTAATTGGCTTGGACAAATCAAGATTCTCCCCCTCTCACCCCAAGCTGTTTTTCCAGAGGTACACAGACACTCATAAAATGGTGAACAAAGTCTAAGGTTTGTCAGCAAGAAATCAGAAGGAAATGACCACTGGAGAGATGACAAATGTGCCTTCTCAGAGTGTGAGAAATAGGTATGCTTTCAAATGTTCTTGGATAATAAAATATTGAAAAACAATGGAAAAGTGAAATAGAGCAGTCAGTATTAGTCTGTCAACAATCACCCAACATTTTTTAAAAGCATTGAAAGAATTAATACCTTTTTTTGCAATCAAATGGCAAAGCCTTGGTTTAAACAAATGAAAGAATGAAGCAGATCAAATGAGACCCTGGAGCAAGAATGATCAACCCAACGAAACAGGATGGGATGAGAGGTATAGGCACACAAGATCCAAACAGCAAAGACATTATTGCCTGACGTGTTCCACCCAGGTCCACAGGGAGAATAAACTACATATGTATATCAGAATACATGTGCTTGGGTCTCTATGAAAGAAAGAATAGTAAAATATATGTACCATTCTCTTGGCAAAGTCTGGTTTAGTCACGTTCCACAAATTTTTAGAGTCCATATAAATGTTTTGGCTGAAGAATCCCTCCAAGTAATGTTCTCTACATATATAATCACCTTCACCATTGGTAAATACTTAGAAACTATGAGCCCATAAATTCAAGAAGCACAGAGGTGGCATATGTGTTATTCAGTATTTTAGTTCAGAGCCCTAATCAGTGCCTGGCCCTTACTAAAGAAACAGAGGGAGGGAGGGAGGAGGGAAGGAAGGGGAAAAGAGAAAAGAGAAGAGAAGAGAAGAGAAGAGAAGAGAAGAGAAGAGAAGAGAAGAGAAGAAAAAGCAATTCTTTTGCTCAAAGTGGATAAAAAACAAGAAGCATACCAATTTACAGCTGACTTAACAAACATCTCTCTGAAGGGGAATGTTTTAACTTGTCCTTTTTAAAGACTTTATTTATTTATTTGACACAGAGAGATCACAAGTAGGCAGAGAGCCAGGCAGAGAGAGAGGAGGGAGCAGGCTCCCCGCTGAGCAGGGAGCCCGATGCGGGCCTTGATCCCAGGACCCTGAGATCATGACCTGAGCCGAAGGCAGAGGCTTTAACCCACTGAGCCACCCAGGAGCACTTAACTTGTCCTTTTAACACACCAGCGAGGAACACGTTTTCAAGACTAACATTGATCTTGCCATAACTGATAAATGACTTATCTGATTGCAGATAGTTTTAGAAAATAGTTGAAGCCATATTTTCATTACAATGGCACACGTCTTAGATTTACATCTTTGTATATATCCCCAACTCAAGGATTTTTAGGGTAAAAGTTCTTTGACATAAAAAAGAAAAATACTCTCAGTATTATACTTTCTTCAGTCACTGTGAACCACCATTATTTTCCACGTGCTATGTGTGAGTTACATTCAGTAAAAGTTGAGATTAAAAAAACAAACAAACCCATAAAGCATATGTAAGTTCCAACCAACATAATAAAATCAATGAAATTCCAAGCATGTCTGCGGCTGCATCCTGAATTCATCTCAGATCCCAAGTGATACAATACAAATGAAATGGAACACTTCACCCCATTCTACAAATTCCCTCTGCAGCCTTTACAGCAGGGATGAGTTATGGTGCAGCTGAAAGACTCAGAAGCCCAGTGCTTTGTGCGGTGCTAGTTTTGTTACACATGACACACTGGGCCTGGGAGAGTCTGGACTAAATTATGGTTTGCTCTAGGTTTGAAACAGCAAGCATTTTACATAGATCAGTCCTTCTTTGGGATGGGGTGGGGGTGGGGCAGACTGTGAATCTTTTCAGGAGCAATATAGAATCCTACCAGGACCTAGGCTGAAACCACACTGTGCCTGTTGACACGCTGGGCACGCTGCCCACATCCATTCCATAAATGTTCTCTTGGCCCCCTTCCTCACAAGCTGAATGCCGGGAAGTGACAGGTGCATGAGTAGACCAGGCTGGCTCTGTGTCTGACTGTTTGAACGGCTGGGACTTTCTGTCTGACAGGATTTACCCAGTCATGATGGATGGTGGCTCGAGCACAGGAAAGAGAAAGGGAAACGGGAAAGGAAACTAACTGTATTATACCATGGGGGTCTGTAAAATGCCCACCTATGAAACGATATGAGGAGCTCAATATCTGACAAGAGTTGAGGGAATTAAGAGTAATTTGATTACAGGTGCTCAACTGGCATTCATTTTCCTCTTATTATCTGAGAACCCTCCCTCGAGAGAGAGCACTAACCTTCAAAAGGAGCAGATGAATGGCTCTATTAAAAGCACTGTAGTTTGTTCATGGCTCTGTAGCATCTGACCATTTTATGAACCCAGTGGAATTGTAAACAGGAAACAGAAGAGAGGAAATGTCTTCCTCAAACAGTGTACAGATGACTCTATCTGTCTTTAGCGATTTGTAATCCTGAAAGAGAGTCCGCACATGGACAGAATGATGTAGAATAGTGATATCTGTTCCCACCACCTTATACCCCCACTCTGAATATATCTCTCAAAGGTCAGACATTTCAAACATTATGTTTTGTCAAACTGTGATGGTTTCTTATAAAAAATAAACAAGATACCTAAGGTAGATGTGCTTGGTTTTAAGTAATTTGCTGTTGATATTTTATATATATTTGATTCATTTTAATCACAGTTAAAAATAAATCCTTAGAATTTTTTGGTATCTTCTTGCAAGCACAATTTGTGCAATTAGTAACATCTATGAAAAAAACATATTTGACCCAAAAAACCCATAAATAAGTAAACCTCAATGGTTTATCTCTTATGAAATCACATGACAACACCAACTTTCCTTCCACTAGTAAAAAGTAGGATGAATAAAATTTATTAAATTTTAGTATTATTCTTCTCTCATTTAATCTTTACTTAGAAAAAATAAACTAAATGTTTCATTGGTGTTACAACTCGTTGAATAGCTTACTTATAGTGTATCACTGAAGAAGATAAATTAATATCTATAATCTTACCAACAGGACTAAGAACTTGAGTACTTATCTATAACATGCAGAAGAATATTCAAAGATTGAAGAAACTCAGGAATAATAATTCATGTGAGATATAAATAACTGTATAAGCTCTTTTATTCTTTTAAAGAAATCTGGGCTGGGGATAAAAACTAATGTATTAAATTCCTGATAATAGGAATCTGAAACTTACTCTCTTTTATCAAAATGCACTAACTGTATGTAAACTATAAAATATCACTTAAGTATAAGAATTACAAAACCTGCTATAAATGTGTACTTTTATACACACCAAAAGTAATAATACCAAAAGATGGCAACTGTTTCAAAAATATTCAGCTTAAGTCTACTCATTAATTTTACTACTCCAAAACAACTTTGAAACTTCCTGGAACTTCTTAAGAACCTATAATATTTCATTTAAAACATTATGGAAATACCAAAACCAGAAACTGTAATTTGTTTACCCAAAGAATTATATAAGTAGCTTAGAGAAAGGATCTAAATTCAATCCTGAAACAGTGGTAAGGATACTGTCTTTCATTAAGAATAATCTGTGTTGGGCGCCTGGGTGGCTCAGTGGGTTAAAGCCTCTGCTTTCGGCTCAGGTCATGATCTCAGCGTCCTGGGATCGAGGCCCACATCGGGCTCTCTGCTCAGCATGGAGCCTGCTTCCTCCTCTCCCTGTCTCTCTGCCTGCCTCTCTGCCTGCTTGTAATCTCTCTCTCTGTGTCAAATAAATAAATAAAATCTTAAAAAAAAAAAAAAGAATAATCTGTGTTGGGCGCCTGGGTGGCTCAGTGGGTTAAAGCCTCTGCCTTCAGCTCAGGTCATGATCTCAGGGTCCTGGGATTGAGGCCCGCATCAGGCTCCCTGCTCAGCGGGGAGCCTGCTTCCTCCTCTCTCTCTGCCTGCCTCTCTGCCTACTTGTGATCTGATCTCTCTCTCTCTGTGTCAAATAAATAAATAAAATCTTTAAAAAAATAAAAAAATAAAAAAAGAATAATCTGTGTTAACATATGAACCCAGAAGTATTTTCATCATTTAATAAAATCACAAAGTGTGTAATAACTTTAAATAATCATTACTTATCACATCTGTATGATACACACCTGTGAGTTTTCATGGTAACAAATATATACAGTCATCTCTTTGATTCACATTAATATGAGATTATAAAATAAGTAAATTATTTAATTCAATAGGTCACATAATCTCAAAACTGTAAATGTTACATTATTTTTCCGAGCTTATGAAACATTTACTACCATAAATTCTACCACAGAAATTTACTATGAACCAAATGGTGGTATTAGAGGTATGTCTTCCTTACCAGAACCACTTCTAGTAAAAGTTAACTAACCTTTAGTAATTATATACTGTTGTGTCAGGCACGAGAGAGGTTTTCCCCTCATTATCATATTTACTTCTCATAATGTACTATCAATGCCTTCATTTTACAAGTGAAAAAAAATGAGGCTTAAGAGATTAAGAAATTTGCCCAAGGGTTTAGGAAACTAACAACCATAAAGCCCTTTATCCTCACTGTACAACTGATGGTTCTCTACTTCTCATGGGAAACAAATGAAATGAATTCATTGTGACTGGTCTTCTGTTCTAAAGAAAGTCACACTAAGATCTGCAATTTTCTTAGAAGCGTGAATTTTCATTTTCATGATTGTGAATGGAACTTCTAAAGCTTGCAAATTTTCTGTAGAGGGAAAAAATCTCTATTCAGAAAAAGTGATAGTTTGTGGTTTAAGATTTTACTAAAATTTAGAGTGACTTACTCATTAAACCTGCCTCAAATGAGGAAAAGGAATGATTTGTTGTTATCACTACCATTCACGTCAGTCCCAGGGGAAGGTTTCAAAAGGGCCAGCACACCCTCTTCCTTGAAAGCAAGTGACCTGCTGCAGACAACATTCTGTATGTCCCCAGCCCCTAAGAGGTTGGTGGCGCACATAAAATTGAAATGACTTCTCTTAAGCACAGAGCTGAACCTAGAGGAGAAACACCTGAATGTTGCAGTGTATTTGATGGTGGTGGCTGGGCATGGAGGGTGGCCAAAAAAAAAAAAATCTTGGTGTTCCAAAATGTCTACTTTGTTGCTCATTTATTTTTTTTAAAGATTTTATTTATTTATTTGACACAGAGGGAGATTATAAGTAGGCAGAGAGGCAGGCAGAGAGACAGGAAGAAGAGGAAGCAGGCTCCCTGCTGAGCAGAGAGCCCGATGTGGGCCTCGATCCCAGGACGCTGAGATCATGACCTGAGCCTAAAGCAGAGGCTTTAACCCACTTAGCCACCCAGGCGCCCTTTGTTGCTCATTTAAAAGAAGGAAGTTCAACCCTGCCCCCTGATGGAATAATCCCACCTTTGTCCAGAACCTAAAAATCCAAGGTCATGGACAAGTTGGATGGCACAACTGGATATGAAGTCTGACTCCAGGGCCACATTCCAGTGCTCCAGTGACTCTTCTCTGACGGTATAGTCAGAAAGTCACTAATTTGACTTTTTGTTCTAATTTGAGAGTAATAAATGACATTTAGAAATATCAAATAACTTGCTATTTGTATCCATTCATTAAGAAACATGGATTCCAGCCCAGTTCTTCAGGAGTCTTTCTAATCTAGACACCAGTCTCTAGTTAGCAATCTGATAATAGAGAATTGACATTACTTTAGTGCCTCTTATGCATTAAGCTTTGTGCTATATATTGAACATAGGCTATTGATACCTGTTTAAAACAAGCAAATAAAACCATGGGAAAGTTATTACAAATTCATTTTACATAAAGGAAAATTGAAAATCAAACACAAGAAAATTTTCAAGGTCACCCAACTAAAGTTATGAGGCCACATTACAAAAATAATACTCAGAACAACCTAGAACACTATCTGGTTACCCAAAATCTTTGCTTTGCTTTACTACTTACCACAAACTCCCGGCACATACTTGCAAAATGAAAAACAAAACTAAACAAAAACTTTATATAAAAAAGAAAGGCTAATATAATAGTAAAGTCCTGTAACAATAAAACACTCCAGAGAAAGGAAGTAAAAATTTAAAAAATTAGCAAGATCTATAGAATTTTCAAAATTAAGAAAATTCAAGGAAATGTAACAAGATACCAAACAATTGATAATTATAATCACTCTGATATGACCTTTGGAAAATTTCAGTCGGGCAAAACATAAGAGACCTAACTTTGGAAATTAGTTTCATCTACATTTTAGTGTCTGGCTCTAGAAGGAAAGTCAGTAAGTAGAGTATTAGTTTGTGCCATGGCACACACAGATAAATAGTAGATGTGCACTCAAATTCATGTATCCATCCTGTAATACTTTGCTTGCTATTTACTTAAAACATCTAAATTTAAACAATCAGTGAATAATTTAAGAATGAATAGTGTGGCAGGGGTAGTTGCTGCTCACCAAATACCCCTAGATCTCAAGCAGTTATGTGGACTCACGTGGCTAGACTCAGTCAGTGAATGCTGAGCAGAAGAGATGGGGGCCATGTCTAAGTCAAAGCATGAAAGACTTGGCATAATGCCTGAATGCACTCTCTTCTCCTGCCACAGCCACTGGTAAGGGTTCCAGGAAACAGATCTTTAGTCAGAACAGTCTGAGAAATTAGTTTGGGCTTAGAGTCTAATAGAAAATACAAGTTTTGCTGAAAAGCACGAAGCTCTTCACACTGTTCTTTCCATTTCCTGGAAGTGCCTAGTTGACTGTAAGGTATTTTTATCTAGTAAGTCATTTTTACCAGTAGTTTTCTATCAGAAATGACTAAAGAGGGATGCTTAGGCTGACTTGAGATTTGGTGAACTGAGAATGCCATGAAGTAATGCCATGATTTTGGACTCATAGAGAAGGAAATATAATCCTACCACACTACTTGGTCATTCCATGTACACAAAATCTGCATCATTATAATAATGTGAATACTATTTGGCTTTTTTTCAGTTTTAAGAATATATCACCAAAACATACACGACATAATTAGGGAGACAGATTAAGAATGTGAATGTTATCAACTTCGATAAGAAAGAAGACAGGAAACCTTAAGTAGAGACAGGAGTTAAAAGGGAAGGTAATATACTCATGTTACAATGTGGAGAGTAAGTAAATAATACCCAAGTTTGTACATCAAGAGTCAGAGTAGATTATACATAAAGATACAAATGGGATCATCAAAACATGTAAGTTTCAAAATATAGTGGATGGAGACATAGAGTACTTAAAGTCAAGATGAAGTTCTCCCATTCCATTCTAGAGAGTCATTTTTTTTTTAACTAAGAAATCACATTTTGATGGGTTATGGACATTGGGGNTAGGGATAGTGTGGATGGGTTATGGACATTGGGGAGGGTTTGTGCTTTGGTGAATGCTGTGAAAGATGTAAGCCTGATGATTCACAGACCTGTACCCCTTGGGCAAAGAATAAAAATAAAATTTAAAAAAAATCACATTTTGCATTTTATTTGAAATTCTCAAAGTAAGCTGAAGCACTACAAACAGAAGTGGTTAAGATTGTTGATGGGAAAAAGAAAAGAGCTGGCAAGTGACAGGACAGGGATTATTATCTTTCATTCATGGTCCTTTCATATAATTTGGGTTTTGTCATGTGCAGCAAGTGTATTTTGATTAAATGACAAGCAAAACAACAAATATAAACTCCACCAGTGGTTTTGATGCTCACCCTCTCATTTAGGTATGCTTCACACCTCAAGAGGAGAATAAGTCAGATAGTATGCAACAGATATGAGTAAATTAAACGTTTTTCATGGGCTACACCTGTGCTCACAGGTCTCTAGAGCTGTGAAAATGCAGTCCAGATAAGGTGATGCCAAAAGTCTGAGAAACAGCAAGGACTATAGCAATAGTCCCCTAACCTCACATCCTCATGCTATACACAAATACACTTAAATCTCACAAATTTTTGGCTGTACGTGTTAAGAAAACTACATTATTGAAAACTGCATAATTGTCTTGGTTTTGGTTCCCCAGAATGCAGAGCCTGAGACAGTCCATCCTGGAAGCAGGAGTACGGAAGTGGAGGGTGGGAGGTACAGAAAGGAGGAAAGGCCACTACCAGCACGCACTGCTGAGCTTGCCATAGTGCACAACAAGGGCTCAGATCCAGCAGTTCTTCCCTGGAAGTGAACCAAATGCTTTCCACAACTGTTGGCAAGTTCAGGGAGCTAGTGAATTTATCCTCAGCTGACCTCTCTGTTAACTGAAGGTTGTCGTGAGGCACTAACTTCCTTACTCCTCAGGGAAAAGCTTGCACACTCAGGGCTGTGATTGCACACTCAGGTAACTACAGAGAAGTCCCTAGGTCAGAAATCACAAGGGCAGATGGTGAATGTTTGATGGGACTCCGTCAGAGCACTGGAGAGTCCATGGTAGCTTTGGCTGAAATGAGAGGCTCAAGAGGGGATATAATGTGACATGGGGCAACAGAGACATCTGCTAGAGCACCATAGTAAATAAAAGCACTCGCCTTTGGCATGATTTAGAATGATTTATAGCCAATTCTGCCACATCTCTATTCAAGCATATATGTCACAAAATAAATTGTCAGACATTTAAGTTGCTCTTACATTTAAGTACTCCATTATAAGAAGGGGGTGGCATCAGTCTTATGTTTGTCTACCAGTAATTTGAAATCTCTTGAGATATTACTTTTCTATATATATATTGTAAACTGAATTTCACTTGCATGCCCATTACAGACATATGGCTATCCTGAAGACAAGCACACAAATTTCACAAGCTCATATTTCTTTTTTGACACTCCACTCTTCCCAGAGGCTATGTTAGTCTAGTAATAAAGCAAACAGTGCTTTACTAAATGTTATTCACACTGATTATACAGTTATCCACTAAGTGGCCTTTGACACACATTCCCATACCTTTTATATTCATTGCATAGAATGTCGCACACACACATATCACATATTTTATGGGCCAGTTTAATATGCTCACATAAGTGGATGTTCATATGGAAGTTAAAGCTATCTGCAAATAGACCATAAAGCTATACTGCACTCATATACAGGGCATTTTTTTAAAGCTTTTAGGAATTTTTTGTAAAGTCTGGGAGCGAATATGTTATTAGAAATAAATTTCTACTAAAGAAAATACTATATCAATCAGTATTTCCATATTTTAAAAAGTCCTTTTCGTGTATGCAGCAGGGGCAGGAAGAAGGCTACAATTACCGTGCTTTAGAAATGTAATTAACAAATAATGAAGCCTGCTCTCCTGAATATATGCGGCCATCAGTCATCACAGTCTTTGCCGCATTTTCTTTTCTTCCTTCCTCACTAGTGCTGACAGAAGGGCTGGATTTATCCAACTCAGCTTCCTTTCCTATGACCAATGGCAAAGGCACTGTCAGATGAGCTGGACCCTAAGCTCCTTTCCAGACCTAACACCCTGTCCTTCCATTTTAGATTGATCAGGTCATTGGAGAACATCAGAGCCAAAATCTATGCTAACTGAAAAAAGAAGTATCAGTAGGCCATACAGTCACTGCATGTGCTACCTCAGTACCATCACATCACCAACAACACAGACTATGACAATAAAAGTGTTCAGTGGCTTCCCTGATTAAGAGAACTTACTGGGTACCAAAGGGAGAAACATGTAAAACTTTTACTTATATATTTTTACTTTAAGTATTTTGACATCAAATATGATAGGAGTTTCACGTGTACAGCATAGCAATCTATACAATACACAATGCTCACCACAATGAGTATAGTTACTGTCCATCCCCATACAACGTTATTACAATGATACTAACTATATTCCCTTGGTAGATCATTTATTCTGCCACAGATCCATCAGGACTCTTTATCCAATATGATTTGGGCAAACCTAAGTTTCAAGAAGAGCAATGTCATATGCTTATGTATCCTACCTAAGTGTAATAATTTTGACTATAAAATTTTAGCTTTCTTAGTTTTTTTTTTATTATCACTTGTATTTTAAAATATTTATTGAATGTTGTGTAATGTAAGGTGTCACATACCAACTGTGGACTGATGTGAAAATTAAATGAGTAAATAAATAAGAGAAAGAAATCTAGTGGGAGAGAAAGAAGAAGGAAGGAAGGAAGGAAGGAAGGAAAGAAGGGAGAGAGGGAGGAAGGGAGGGAGGAGGAAGGAAGTGAGGGAAAGGAAGAAAGAAGGGAGGGAGGGAGAAAAGACACCAGAACCAAAACCTCACTGCAGATTGCCCAAGTACTTAGAAAATATTACAACGTCTTGAGATGCCTGGGTGGCTCAGTCAGTTAAGCATCTGCCTTCAGCTCAGGTCATGACCCCAGAGTCCGGGGATCGAACCCCGCATTGGGCTCCCCGCTCAGCGGAGAGCCTGCTTCTCCCTCTGCCTGCCGCTCCCCCTGCTTGTGCTTTCTCTCTGACAAATAAATAAACAAGATCTTAAAAAAATATATTAATATCCTATTAATGTGACAAAAGATAAAGAGAGTCAGGAGAAAAAAATGGACTAAAAACCTGGGAAGGCAGACATCAAAGAGAGATTTCAGAATAAGGAGAAGAGACTCCTTCTGTTCCTATAGACTAAAATGATGGGTTGTTTCTAGAGAAACTCTGCACACTGAATGAACTGCACTATAACAAACCATCATTTCTCTGTGAAGGCTGTTATCATTAGATTTGACATATATTACCAAAACTGACCTAGAGAAATGACGTCCACATTTAAATTCAGTTTTGAGAAATGGGACAGAAAGAGGAGAGGAGTAACAGACCAGGGAAGACTCTGCTGTGTCATGGGAAATGGCCCCAAAGGGCACTATGATCTCCCAGATCCGGGGAAAGTTTTCTGTAGCCTTGGGTGTCAACTATCATTTTAGAGAACAGCTGACCCCACTGCTCGGCAAGCACTCACCTGGCCCCAGGGGCCGGAGCTGCCTAAAGCACTGTGAGGGGGTGCTGCCCACCTACCCTCGTGGCATCGTATGCCAGAGCCCATGGCATGCACGCTCTTTGAAAAGTACTTTCCTATCTGCAGCCAGTGACTGCAAACTTAATGAGAGCACCTGCTGCCCCTGTGCTTAGTTAATTCACAGTGATCTGTCTGAGCTAAAAAAAAAAAAAAAAAAAATCCAGAAAAGCCTCTGTTCTTCAGTAATAAATTATCATTCTCTACTTTGGCCTGAAGGGTCTTTGATTCATGTCATTTTACACTTACACTAAGTACTGATGACAGTGGACACATTTAGTTTCTCTAAGTAGTGTTGGGTCTGGGAAAAAGGAAATGGCTACTAAGGTTAAATAAAATGAGAAGATCAATTGTCTGCCTGAATATTGACAACTGGGGAACTAGTCATCCTTGACCTCACACTGGAGGCATTTATTCACTGAGGAGTAAAAGCACTACCTAATAAAATTTTTGCAATAGTGACTGCCAGAGTGAAAAAAGAAAAAAAAAGGGTAACATCATTTATTTTTAAAATATAATTTAAAGCAATACAAGAGAGCAAAGGTAGTCTTTTCAACAAATGGGGCAAATGGACATCCACATGCAAAAAGAAATTTAGATACAGACTTTACACATTTCATAAAGATAAACTCAAAATGGATTATAGACTGAAATATATAACACAAAACCATAAAACTCCTACATGGTAACATAGGAGAAAATCTAGAAAACCATGGATTTAGGAGTGACTTTTTATATTAAACACCAAAGGCATAAACCATGGAAGAAATAAATGATAAAACAGACTTTGTTAAAATGAAAAATTCAGCTCTATGGACGATACTGTCAAGAAAATGGAAAGACAAATGACAGACTAGGAGAAAATATGTTCAAGAGACACTTCTGATAAAGGGTGGTTATCCAAAATACACAAATAACTCTTAAACTCAAGAATAAGAAAATGAACAACCCACTTAAAGAACAGGTCAAAGACCTTTAGGAAACATGTCATAAGGAAGATAAACAGATGGCAAATAGGCATATGAAAAGATGCTCCAAAAAAAGAAAAGGAAGAAAAGAAAGGGAAAGAAAGGGGAGGAGAGGAAGTGGAGGAAGGGGAGGGAAGGGAAGGGAAGGGAGGAAGAGAAGGGAAGGGAAGGGAAGGGAAGGGAAGGGAAGGGAAGGGAAGGGAAGGGAAGGGAGGAAGAGAAGAGGAGGGGAGGGGAGGGGAGAGGCAAGGCGAGAAGAGAAGAGAAAAAAGAAAAGAAAGCAACGATATTCCATATCATATGTTAGTAGGGAAGTGAAAATTAAAACAATGAGATATAACTACATACCTATTAGAATAGCCCAAATGCAGAACACTGACAAAACCAAATGCTGGAGAGGATGTGGAACAGAACTCTCATTTACTGGTACTAGGAATGCAAACTGGTGCAACCACTTTGGAAGTCAGTTTGGTGGTTTCTTTTAAACTAAATATACTCCTACCATACAATCCAGCAATCGTGCTCCTTGGTATTTACCTGAAGAAGTTGAAAACTTAAGTCTACACAAAAGCCTGTGCACTGATGTTTCTAGCAGCTTTGGTCATAATTGCCAAAATGTAAAAGCAACCAAGACTGTCCTTAATAAAGTGTGGTTTATCCAGACAAAGGAATATTTTTTAAAAAGAACAAGTGAGCTATCAAGCCGTGAAAAGACATGGAGGAGGGTGCCTGGGTGGCTCAGTGGGTTNGCCTGGGTGGCTCAGTGGGTTAAAGCCGCTGCCTTCGGCTCAGGTCATGATCCCAGGGTCCTGGGATCGAGGCCCACATCGGGCTCTCTGCTCGGCAGGGAGCCTGCTTCCTCCTCTCTCCTCTCTCTCTGACTGCCTCTCTGCCTACTTGTAATCTCTCTCTCTGTGTCAAATGAATAAATAAAAAAAAAATCTTTAAATAAAAAAAAAATTAAAAAATAAAAAAAAAAAAGACATGGAGGAAAAGTAAATGCATATTACTAAATGAAAGAAGCCAGTTTAAAAAGGCTGCATACTATGTGATTCCAACTATATGGTATTCTGGAAAAGGCAAAACCATGGTGACAGTAAAAAGATGAGCAGCAGTGAGGGAGGGGTTAGAGGGTGGGATGGCAAAGGAGGAGTGAATAAGCAGAGTAAGCAAAGCACAGAAGATTTTCAGGGCAGTGAAACTCTTTTGTATGAGGTTATAATAGTGGATACATGTCATTATAAATCTGTCCAAAGACAGAATGTACAAAACCTAGACTAAACCTTCATATAACCTGTGGACTCTTGGTAATAATGATGTGTCGATGTAGATTTATTGATTATAACAATAAACCACCTTGGTGGAGGATGTTAATAAGGGGGACACTATGTTTGTGTTGGGGTAGGGAAGATTTGGGAATCTCTGTACCTTCCATTCAATTTTTCTATTAATTTAAAATTGCTGTAAAAATAGTCAATTTTTAAAAAATATGATTTATTGCTTCAAATTTCTTCTACTTTCCAAATAACTTTCTACAAGCTAAATATATTTATTTTCACTTATCATGCCATCTTAACTCAGTATATTTGGAGATATTAGGTAAACAAGAATAATAAAAAATTACAATTAAATGTAGATACCACTTTTGGGCCTGCCAAAATATGCACTGAATGGAATCTTTAGCAAAAGTTGCACTAGACCTATCAGACTGAACCTATGTGCTAGACTGTGGGTCTCATAATATGAGTTGTTATATTAAAGGCCATCCAAAAATTCACACTAGGCACACGATAGCCTTGCACAGGTTCATGGACACTGTATGCGGGATGAACTCTTTTCTCTTAACAGTGAGTGACTCATTACAAACTTTATGAAAACTAGTAAGACACTAAGGACAGGTGATCAAACCCATTCAGAGATATTTATTTTATCCTTTCTCACTCAATTTTGACATATAATTTGCATAAAACATAATTCAACCATTTACAGTGCATATCTTCACGAGCTGCAATGCCTAAATAATTACCACCACGATCTAGAAACAGAAATTTTTCTCACTCTTGAAGCTTCCTTTTGCCCTATTCCAGCTAATCCTTTCCCACCTGTACCCCTAGCACCAGCTCTCAGGCAACAACTGATCTGCTTTCTGTCATTATAGTTTCATTTTTCCTTTTTAGAATTTCATTTAAATGGATCATATGGTACATGTCTGGCCTCTTGCATTCATAATGATTTTGAGATTGATCCATGTTTTTCCTTTACCAATAGTTCATTCCTTTTTATTGCTGAATACCATTCCATTATATGGATATACCACAGTACCTTAATCCATTCACTTGCTGATAACTACTTGGGATGTTTATTGTTTTTTATTCAGATTTATTTTGTAATTTTTTAATTTCTTTAAATTTAAATTCAAGTTAGTTAACATATAGTATAGTGCTGGTTTCGGGAGCAGAATTTAGGGATTCATCCCTAACAGCCAGTGTTCATCATAATAAGCACCCTCCTTAATGCCCATTTAGCCCATCCCCTCACCCATCTCCCCTCCAGCAACACTCAGTTCGTTCTCTATAGTTAAGTCTCTTATGGTTTGCTTCCCTCTCTGTTTTTACCTTATTTTATTTTTCCTTCCCTTCCCCTATGTTTATCTGCTTTGTTTCTTAAATTCCACATAGAAGTGAAATCATATGGTATTTGTCTTTCTCTGACTTATTTTGCTCAGCATAATATCCTCTAGTTCCAACCACATTGTTGCAAATGGCAGGATTTCATTCTTTAATGGCTGAGTAACATTCCACTGTACCTATACACCACTTCTTTTTATCCATTCATTAATTAGTCAATGGACATTTGAGATCTTTCTATAATGTGGCTATTGTTGAGAGTGCTGCTATAAACATTGGAGTGTGTGTGCCCTTCAAACCAGCACTTTCATGTCCTTTGGATAAATACCTACTAGTGCAATTTTGTGAATTATCAGCTCAAATCCTTTGCCTATTTTTAAATTAGACTGTCCTCTTATGATCTATTGCAATAGCTTTAAAAATATATTCTGGGTACAAGTACTTTGTTAAATATGTCTTTTTAAGAAAATATGCTTCCATTCTATGGCTTATCTATGTATGACTTTAATGGTATCCTCTGATGAATAGAAGTTTTTAATTTGGTAAAGTCAGATTTCTCCTTTTTTTCTTTATGATATGTGTTTTTTTTGTGTGTCTTCTGCAATGACACAAAGATTTTATCGTAGGATTTTCTCTATAATTTTTACAGATTTGGCTTGTCAGGTTATGTCTAAAATCTAGTAAGAGTTTCATTTTTTCCATATGGAAATCAAATTGTTCAACACAATGTGTAAAGAAAAAAATCATTATTTTTTCATTTGAATTATCTTCGTGGATGTATTAAAAATTAATTGACCATATGTGAATTTCTGGACCTTACATAGTTGTATATAGCTTTTATATCCAGTCTGATTATCAAAAACTTTTAATTAGATTTTTTTTAGACATGTACATTTAATGTACTTACTGATATGCTTGTGTTTAAGTCAACCATTTTGCTATTTATTGAAAATATTTTCCCTATTAGTTCTCTGATCCTTTATACCTCTTCTACTGTTTAGTTTTAGAATACCTGAGTTCTTACTTTCCTTTTTCTCTATAGACTTGTCCTAGTAGCTATATCTTCAGGTTTTATTTAGTAAGTCATTGGTCAAAAGTTTATAGTGTGCACCTTTAACTTACCACAGTATGCTTTCCAAGAATATTATACTAATTTAGATATTATTGAAGAATCTTATAACATTATACTCTTCCCTTCCCTTCTTCTGTAGTATACAGTAATGCAATTATCATAAGCCAGTATAAGTCAATAAGTTTGTTTACAAAGATTTAGAATCACTTTTCAAAACTGTCCTTGTCTCCATGAGTGTAAGTCAGTCCTCATCTCCAAAAGGGAAGAAAATATGATAAAAAGATGCATTATTTAAAACTACATAGTAACTCATCACATATTTTCTTACATTGAAAAATAATCTTATGCTTTTTAACAAAAAACTTATTTATTAATATTAAATAGGACCAAGATATTATGGAAGATACAAAGATAAATCAAATATAAACCCTGCTTTCAAATAATTTATATCCTATTATGAATGGAAAAAGACACTATTTTTTAAAAGATTTTATTTATTTTTTGGGGGGGGTGGGAGGCGTCACACAAGCAGGGGAAGTGGCAGGCAGAGGGAGAAGCAGGCTCCCCACTGAGCAGGGAGCCCAACTCAGAACTCGATCCCAGGACCCTGGGATCATGACCCCAGCCAAAGTCAGACACTTAACTGACTGAGCCACCCAGGCAAAAAGACACAATTTTTAAAAGGGCACAGTATAATTCAATTTATAATAGACTCATGAGAGGTATAAAATGCTGTGGCAGTTCAAGTAATGGAGAAAAAAATGTGAGGGGTGCATGGGTGCCTCAGTTGTTAAGCGTTTGCCTTTGGCTCAGGTCATTATCCCAGGGTTCTGGGATCAAGCCCTGCATCGGGCTCCCTGCTTGTCAGGAAGCCTGCTTCTCCCTCTCCCACTAACCCTGCTTCTGTTCCCTCTCTCGCTATGTCTCTCTCTGTCAAATAAATAAACAAAATCTTTAAAAAAAAAATGTTAGATGTCTAGAAGGGACCACTGAATTGACTTTGGGGAAACTAATACTTAACATTTTAATCACCTAAGTACTATAATTAGAATTTTCTTTCAAATATAAAACTGATAAATGCAACCAATGACCAAGAAAGACAAATTAGGAGACTTCAGCAATCCAGAGGAGAGAGTTAATGGCAAGCTGAAGCAAGATGGCAAAGAAAACAGGACAAAAATGTAAGGAGCAAGCAAATGATTTGATGAAGAAAATTACAAAAATGGCTGTAAAGTGACAGTACCCAAATATAAACTGAAGTAATAACAGAGAAGAAGGAAATTTTCATAGAAAGGTGACAATGAGAACCATAGTGATTTGCCAAATTTAAAATACCACTGAAGTATCCATACGAATATTGATTAGGCAGCAGGTGAATACACAGGATTGAATTTTGGAGACAAAGTTGGGATTTTATATGTAATTTTACCCAGAGGTCTGTACAGAGACGACAGTGGAAGTTGTTGGATAGGAGGAGATATTTAATGGAGAAAATGTAAGAAGAGAGTGAGCCAAGACAAACTTTGATGACAAGAATGATAACTTCAGGATATAAGAACAGAAAAAGAAGCTTAAGAAGAAGACATATGAGGGCGCCTGGGTGGCTCAGTGGGTTAAAGCCTCTGCCTTCGGCTCAGGTCATGATCTCAGGGTCCTGGGATCGAGGCCCATATCGGGCTCTCTGCTCAGCAGGGAGCCTGCTTCCTCCTCTCTCTCTGCCTGCCTCTCTGCCTACTTGTGATCTCTCTCTCTCTGTGTCAAATAAATAAATAAAATCTTTAAAAAAAAAAAAAAAAAAAAAAAGAAGAAGACATATGAGAAATCATTAAGAGCTGGGAAGACATCCAGAAGATTGATTTTAAAGGAAGTAGGGGGAAAAAAAGATCTAAAAGAAGGAAAGGTCCCCCACAGTAATGTGACATCAAAAGAATGAGAATTAAGAAAAACCCTTAATTTGGAAACTGAGAGGTCACTTGTACATATGACAGCAATCTCAACAAAAGTATCTGAGGAAGTCAAATTGCACAGTGTTAGAAAATGAAACTATAAACACAAAGCAACTTTTTTTTAAAAAAAGAAGTCTGTTAAGCAAAAAACAAAGAAACAAAAAGACAGAACTGTATGCTTAGCCTGAATACAGAACCAGGCAAAGAAAAAAGAATTATTGGTGAGAGAAGAGAAGGAGAGGGAAGTTGAAAGCCAAGGTTTCTCCAAAGGTAGAGAAGAGAAGCAGAAGAGGGAGTTTCACACTGAAAACATGTCATTATTCTGCAATAAGAGAGAAGGAAATGAGAAGTAAAGACAAAAGACAAATGTGACAAGAGAGAAAGCTTTATAGAGTTCTTGTCTGTTCTCCATCTATTCTGTAAAGCAGGAATGTGAAGACTGGGGAGAGCAACAATGACACAGGAGCAGGAAGGAGTGGTTGTCACAGCTGTGAGGATAAGGACTAGCAGGCAGACTAGACTGTGAGGCAGTGGGGAGGACACCTAAGATCAGACAGCATAAAAATAACTGGAACTCCATTTGGAGTAAAAACTTTGGAAATCTATCCTTGTAAAACTGTCTACCTCTTTGAAGCTTTGCTAAAATGATCCTAACACTTGCCCAGTAAACGAAGAAACTTAAATATCCTTTACTGGAGAAAACTATATATCAAAGTGCCATTTTGCTAAAGTCATTCTAAAACTTCTTGCTTTCTAACCAAGATGCTTAAATCCTTACCTCATTCAAAATAAACACCTTCTTGTATTTTAAATATTGTTTTCCCTCATGCAAATGAAATCATCTGGCATATTAAAAAGAATTTATTACAATAAAGGAGTTAAATTTACACAGATAATGTTCTATGTCTGTGTTTAGCAAAACCTTAATTTCTTAGATTATACAAAGTCTTTGTCCTATCAAAACTCAGAATTTACTTCCCAGTAAAATTTATATTTTACAAGAAATCAAGAAATATGTATTAAGCCTTCTGAACAAATGCTTACCAGAGATGGTTAACCTGCCGAACCTGTGAATAAACATTTCTTTGGTAGCACATGGTGGTATTCGCACAACAATTGGGTTCCAAAATATGTTTCTTCAGTGTTACATAAAAACATCCAGTTTGTGTAATGAACAACAATAGTGCCAGTAATCAAAGAAAATCAGGATTGTCAACAATGAGAAATAATGTCTCCTAGCAACCAAGTTTCAATTACTCTTTGTTTGCTAACAAGCCCTGAGATATTTTATGCTGGTAGCTTTATTCCAGAGAGTAATGCATTATCAAAGACCGTAAGAGAGAGCTCCTGTTTTAACCAGCTCTGGTTTCCAATCAAACATCTTGCAATTAATTTTATTAGTGTTTTAGACGTAATTTACTTTGAATAAGCCATAACTATGATTTGTTATTGTCATGTTCTAAAAGAAACTGTAATGTAGAATAATTATTTGTTTAAATAATGGAATCATTGGCATACAGATGATACTCCAACAAAGTAAAAATTTATTATCATTAATAATAAGATTAAACAAAATCATATCCGAGAATAGATCCCAGGAGGACCCTTTAGCTATTTTAGTTGAACTAGAAATAATACTACTAATTAAGATATAACACTGACTGTCATAGCAGTAGTCACAAAGACCATTTACTAGTAGCTAATAAAACCCTCTACTGTAACACGGATACAGTATGAAAGTACACACTTAGCTGAAATCAATCCACATTATGAATATTACCTATCAAACTTTGGGAACCTGTTTTATTCAAGGCATCTGTACTAATTTTACCCTTTATACTATTTAAATTTCATCAATGACCACTGAAACTGAGCAGTTTCAGCTGTACTCCCTCTGCATTTGGTGGGTGGGACTTTTACATCTTGCTTCTTTACACAGAGACAATCCAGACCAAGGAGCTCAGTCTGTGAGTGGGACTGGGGTTGCACTGCTGGTGCTAGCTACAACTATTCCTCTCACTGCTGGATTTTAGCAATCCATCTCATCTGAACTTCTTGTAGGGAAGAGACTCATGGGAAACAGCACCCCCCAAAACACACACATACACTCACTACTGAGTCCAGGAAGATAATTAGTCAAAATCTATATCAAAGTAGCCACAGCTACAGTTGTGTCACCACTCAAAAACTGTATTCAGACTGGTCACTTGGAGATATATTTCTGTTTAATACTATCTCACTTTTTACTGAGTGGTATTGTTATTATTTAGGAAAGGTATTTGGTGCTATTCAAATTAGCTTTTGTAAATATTTTGAAGTAATCTACCTGCCTTTTATTTGTATTATCATTAAGCTAAAGCCGAAGAATG
Organism: Ailurus styani; assembly: GCA_002007465.1. Taxonomy (NCBI): domain Eukaryota; kingdom Metazoa; phylum Chordata; class Mammalia; order Carnivora; family Ailuridae; genus Ailurus; species Ailurus styani. Next base: position 2,903,626 of record LNAC01000110.1, on the reverse strand, counting down.
AGTGATCCAATTTAAACTTACCTCAATAAAGAAAATTATTTAGGTAAATGAGTAAAATTATCAAACTGGAATGCAGTAATTTCTGCCTAAATGTTTCTTCAGCTTATCATAATTACAGTAAAAGAAATTTTTAAGACTTTTTTCTTACTCTGATTCCTTTCTTTGGCTAAAATTATCAAAATCTCTACTATTTTTTAAATATCTGTATATAAATATGTTCTTCCATGTCTTAATACTATCTTTGGTTTTTGGCTTCATATTACTTTGCAAACAAGAGCAACAAGTCATAGATCTTATGACAGTATCGTAGCCTGCTCTTAGCCCTAAGTTTCACACATGCCAAGACAGAACTATTGCATATAGAGTCACATAAGCACACAAATAAGGGAGGCTACCTGTAGAAAATCATGAGATTGTCTATGTAGTAGGAAGTTAACTGTTTTTTATATTATTATTATTATTATGGACTATAATGAACATTATCATGCAGAATACATGTTTTAAAACAAATACATTTTCTGGCAAACAAAATTATTTTTCTATAATCACTAAAGAAGATTGAATTAATCAGAAAACCAGGATTTCAATAAAATGCCATTTTCAGAAGAAAGTCATAATTTACCATGTTTGTCCAAATGTCACTGTTGCAGGGGATACTGAAAAAAGATCAGCTATGGTCTGCTTTTGAACAATGAGTCAGAGTGAGATTCTGAGCGTGCAAATGCATCATCTTTCAGAGGCAATTCCATAGCCACCACTTTTACGGTTTTAATATGAAGCTTTGCAAAAATATTTGCCAGCTGACCATGACGAATACAAAATGATTTGTCTCCCCATCCCTGAAACAGTAAACAAATGTGAAAAGAAACTTTTTTTTTTAATACTTACACAAAACAGGACTAGTCATAAGAATCAAAGTCAAGAGACTTGTATTCTGAACCCAATAGAACTGAGTCTTAGGTAAACTGTGTAACTTCTTTGGGTCTTTATTGTCATATTAGCAATGTGTGTGTGTGTGTGTGTGTGTGTGTGTGTGTGTGTGTTTATTTAAAACTAGATTTTCAAAGAATGCCTTTTAATTTCTCACAGACATGGAAATAATAGTTGAAGATAGGGGACAGGGAGAGAACCATCACCATGGTAGTGAACACTGAATATTCTGCTGGCAGAAGTAGGGTGCTAGCAAATGTGTCCCTGAGTAAGACAGAGATGCCTTCATTTGCAATCTTCTCTTTCCACTGGGAATTATGGTAAATATGGAAATCACCACTCTAGGTACTCCACTGTCCTGAAAGTTTTTTTACTCTCAGTATAAATGAACAAGTTCCCTATTGCACAGATTTATACATAAATATGTGCACAGGCCAGAGTGTAAAACACATGTCTGCTGGGGAACAAGCACATAGTGTAGACTCAGCACACCAGGCTTCTTTCCAGAGTCCCACCGTTCTGCTTTTGAACCATTACCAATGCCTTTCAGCAGTGCTGTCAACAGAGCTCAGATAGGGTCCTGAACTCCGGAGAATGAATGAGATATGCCAAATGAAGCATAATTACTTTATTGACGTCATTCAGCTTTCAACTCACATTTAATGGGGGAGCTTCTACTGCTTGAAACAGTGGGCCGTTTGTAGCACATTATGCAAATGATAAGACTAATCTTTTGCATTATACATAAGAACTGCTTATTGTGCATTAACTAATTTATCTGACTACGCAGGGCTATGAATGCTGATTTTTATTAAGCTCTTCATTAAGTGAAAACGTAGGCATGGCAAGTGCATATATTAGCATGTGCCTGTTTTGTGTAGGTGAATAAATACATACACACATCTAGTTACCAAATGACATTCTTTTGGTGGTAGAAACCATCAAGTATGATATTTTTTTTCAATCAAATCAGTAAGATGAGAAAGTGAGATTTAAATAATCAGAGGCAAAGACTCCTGTGTTGTTAATATTAATCATACTTATTTTTATCACGGTCATGAAATTTTTTTTTAAGAATGTGTAGTTTAAAGTCAATAGTTTAAATCTTACGTAAGTATCCTAGTGACTATTTTTGTGATTATCATAAAAAGCAAATGAAGAACAAGTGAACACAAAGTCTAATTAAAGCAGTCACTTCAGTTTTAAGCTAAGTTTATTCATTTGAGAACAGAGGGAAAAAAATCAAAATGATATTTTATTAAAAATGCACAAATTAATTTGGTTCCAATCTAGGCACAGGCATGTCTAGACAGACATGTGAATAATGTTTTATGTAATGCTCCAATAAGAAGCATATTTCATCAAGGCACACGTCTGAAGCCAACACAGAGTCTCCATATAGACCCTGCTCTTCTCAGCGAGTTGTATATGGGGAAAACTATCTGCAAATTATTACAAGTATTTTGAGTTTATTACTTTAAAAATATTTTAACAATGCAGTTAACAGCTCGCTAATGGGTAAGTCAGTGATTACTTTCATAACTAATTTTCAAGGTGAAAAGGCTAGAGGAAACAAAATGAGCCTCTTACTTTGAAGATACTAAATAGCAACAGTGGCCAGTTCAATAGATGTGGAGGAGCAGAGAAACCTCATACACCCTTTTGACTTCAAAATTGAGTTCCCAGTTTTAGTTCATTAAAATTAATGACCAATCACTGTGTATCATGCATGAAAACAGCACATTCCTTTATCAGCCAGGTAAACTAAAACACACATTACTATACAGGACACAAAACCAGCCCTGGGATTTGGCCATGAGCCCAACTTAACTGCAGAATGTTTATTAAATTATTAAAATTTATGGGTTGATAGCACTCGCAAGCAATTTATTATAGCTGTAAACCATTTTTAAGTTTTGAAAACACAATAAAGTTGATTTAATAATCCCCCTAATCTTATACACAACTTCCTCCAGAATTTTCTTCAATTACGGCTCATAAATTACAATTTATTGTGTATTAGAGAAACACTAAAAAACAAATACTTCATGAGAATTTCATCAGATTCGCTTATTCTGAAACATTTGCCAGGAAGCATAACAAATTCACATGTGACCCCTGCACTCAGAAGAGCTGAAGTTCAAATCAAAGCCACAATGGAGAGTTCCTTTGCCAAAGATAATAACGAAAATCTTCCCTTAACTTGAGCCAGGAACTTGACTTTAATGAGTGCAAGGGTGAAGGGGTCAGGAAAAGGAGAGAGAGGCAGATCTAGGGAAATTCTTGCCACTCTAAAAACAGCTTGAATTGCAAAGCACAAATAGTCACATCACCTCTTTGTAAGACTTTGTTACAGAACAAGCAACTGAAAAGTGGGACCACAAAGAGACAGTAATTATGAGCACACATTGTGTTTTTCTCAGGGGCAGTAGGTCATCAGTGTAAGCAAATTCACTTAGATTTAATGACTTTTAAGTGAATATTCCATACTCTTTAAAAATAGAATTGACAGGAGTTTAGGAAGAACAACCCCTAATGGTGGAATAATTTAGAATCTGTTTCATATTTTATACTGACTTGATTAGGGCAGAATTTTCTACTGGATCGAGAGGATCTTGTGACTTCTGTAACTGTGTTTTCAAAACTGAAATGGAATTTGGGGGAAAGTATCAGGGCCTCTTTTAATGGAACAAAAAAAAATATGCATAATACTTTCCCAGGTTATATGGGGAAGAAGGGACATTACTATGCCCAGAGCATAGGCAACAAGCAATAAGAAGAAATAGCACATTGATGTTCCTTAAAAATTTCAGGTTTCTCTCCTCATGCTCACTTTAGGAGGCTGGAGGATGAAATTCCTATTCAAGCAAGCCTATCACTGATATAAAGTATGATTAATCTACAGCAAGTGATATCCTCAGCTTGCTGAACCAGACACTAAAGTGGAGCTGGCCCTGAGAAAACCTCTCAGGGGCAGAGGATTTCTTATTAAGTGGTATTTCTTTCTGCTTGGGACTTCCACAGAATCTATCTGCTTTAAAATGAGCAAGATCCTTCATGGGATTCAAGGGCAATGAAGAATGAGAGGTGACACAATTGATGACTTAGTCATACTAAAGAGGCCTTAACATGATGACCATGGTGGGCCATCGGTGTTAGTTTAAAGTCAGAACTCCATGGAAGACTAATTTGGGCTCTCATTTCCCTCTTTTCCTCTTATTTATTTTGCCCTAGGGGGCCTGGTACTGTAAACATGTGACTACGATGAATGTCATTAGAAGAGCATTCTCTATTCTCTTTCTTATGTGTGCACATGGTAGTCCGTGTCTCTATTAAATGACTCACCCTCACCCCTGCCCATCTTGGTCACAGTAACATCAGGTAGACATCTTAGTCGACTTTGGGCCAAATTCCTCTCCCTGAAATTTAAGCCAATTAAATCTACAGAGCTGAGCTGAAAGATCTTGCAGACCAGATTGAGGGTATTATTTTGTAGTGACTATGACGTTCAAGAGTCCAGGAAGATAATTCACAGAGGAAGAAGCACAGAATGGAGTTATAGAGACAAGCAGGGATAAGAAAATATAAGGCCATATAGAGAGTTAAAGAAGTTGTTGCCTTTTTTCCCTATGACTTTAACACTTCCTATGAGGTTTCCATATATTTCTAACTCTTAAATCCTTTATATGCTCCAGCCCCATCTACCCCATTTTAATTTGAGCTAGTGTACCTAGGCTTCTGTTCTTTAAACACCAACAACACTGGGTGCACAAATGGGGAGAGAGAGTACTCCACCCGCTTTCTACTAGCAAATCTGCCACAAGCGGAGACCCCAGAGCAAACTCTGTGCACAACCAACAACATGTGGACCTCTCACCTCTGTGTTCACTTGCCCATCAAGCACCAGGTAACACTGCCGCACTCAGTATCAGAGACACCCTGGACTCCCAATGGCTCATGTCCTGTCCACATTTACCCCTCACAGTAGGCCACAAAGAGCAGCTCTACAGTCTCCTCCTCCAGGCCCTTCAAGTCCTTCCCACATGTGGAGCTGAGTCAGCAGTTTTAAGTGGTCTACTTGGAAGCAATGTGTCATCTGTATTTTATCCAAGAAGATCAAATTAATGGAGTGCCCACAAGTAAAGGCAGTAAGTTGTGGAGCATTTTCCAGAAGATTCAAGTGACCATGATGTGTTTTCAGATGGGAATAACTATATAAATGTGACAGTGATAAACACCAGTTTGAATTCGGGTCACTTTGGCCAAAATATCATATAGGTTCTATCTATGATGGAGTAACAAAGGCCAGATTTATCTTCTCACATGGACAACTGAAAGACTACGGTAAATGCATCAACCAGTAGGTTTCAGACATGGGATACTAGGAAGCACAGGGCAGAAATCACTGAGAAAAGGGAAACAGGTGATCCTTATAATTGTTCCAGCTTACTACCTGAAGATAGTATCCCAGCCATGCAAAGGGACAGGACATCGCAACAGACCCCTATAGTGTCTGTGAACAGAGAAGACAAAGTTGAAAATTTGGGGAGTTACCATAGGCTAGAACTTTCAGAGCAGAGTACCAGAGTCAAGAGACCTACTAGGAAAGCTCCAGACATTTGCACAGGTTTTCTCTGCAGTCTTTTATTCAGGACTAAAAACTGCATTAATATAAGAAATTACCTGAGGCTGGGGAAACAATCACCAGAAAGGAGCAGGTGGAAAAGCCTCAGGGATCACACAAGACCAGGAATCGTTCATGTTCCTACCAGTCACAGTAGAAGTCCTTGGTAATACTTCAGACAACAGGAAGAACACCCAGAAGGTTATTGTCTCACTACTAAGGAAAATTAGCCCTAGCATAAAAGCCACTTAACAAAGCTTAAAAGCAACTCGAGAAAGAATAATACGGTTTCCCAGTAACTTAACTGTATCCCAGAATGCAGTTCAAAAGTATTTAAAGGAATTATAAAATATACCTAATACAGTAAAATTAAAATCTCCAATATCCAATAAAAAAACAAGTGAGCATGAAAAAAAAGGATAAAAATAAATCAATAGAAACAGACTCAGAAATCATGCAAGTGATAGAATTAGCAGGCAAGGACATTAAAACAATTACAAATATATTCTATATGTTCAAAAACAGAGCAAGAAAGCATATTCATGTTAAGGAGATCATAAAAGATGATAACATAGACAAGAAATTATTTAAAAATCCTTAAAAATCAAACTTTCAGACATATGTATTACAATATAATATGTATATAAGATAATCTTAAAATGAATCTTATTGCCTTCATTGGCAATCTTTTCTTTCCACTGGGAAATATAATATGTACTTCAGATTAGACACAGCAGAAAAATAGATTACTGAATTTAAAAACAATAAAAACTATAAAAAACGCAAGACAAAAAAAAACTTTGGAAAAAATGATCATAACATCAGTGAGCTCTGAGACAAATTCAAATAGCCTAATACTTGTATAATTGGAGTCCTTAAAAAGAGAGAAAAGTGAGACAGAGTAACATACTTGGAGTAAAGGCTGAAATGCTTCACATTTGATAAACCTACAAACCAACAGATCCACAGAATAAAGAAGTACAAAATGCATGAAGAAAACCACACCAGTGCACAACATCATCAAAGTGCTTAAAACCAGTGATAAAGGGAAACTCTTAAAAGCAGCTAAAGAACCCATCACTGACATAGAAACAAAGATAAGAATGACAGCTGATGCCCAGCAGAAACAATACAAGTCAGAAGACCACACAGCAACATCAATGAGAGGACTGAAAAGTGGCAGCACAAGAGTCTACAACCAGTGACAGTATCTCTGAAAAACAAAAGTGAAATAACTTTTGCAGGTGTAAACAAACAATCAAACAAACAAACAAAACCTGATAAAATTGATGATACACAGACCTACAATAAATATTAAAGGAAGTCCATCAGGCAGAAGGAACAATAACACCAGGTTGAAAATCTGCACTGACATGAGGGAAAGAAGAGAACAGACATGTTAAGTAAGTCAGTGTAAAGAAGAATTTTTCTTAGGCATCTTTTAAAAATAGCTAACTATTTCAAGCAAAAATTACAAAACATATTGTGGGGGTTATAACATGTAGAAAGGAAGTGAATGAAGTCTGGGAGAGTAGAAAGAGAATATGTACTGTTGTAACATTCTTACAGAGTACCTGAAGGGGTGTAGTATTACTTGAATATCTGTGATAGCTTAGATATAGTATACTAGAAAATTTTAAAGAAACACATTTAAAGTATATTTAAATTTAAATACACACACAACAAGAGTTATGGTTAATAAGTCAACGAGGGAAAGAAAATGGAATCAGAAATAAATATGCAATCCAAAAGCAGGCCTGAAAAGCAGAGAGGAGAACAAAGAAGATAAAGGACAAACTGAACACAGAGAGCAACGTAAGAGCAACCATTTTACTGATCACATTAAATGTAAATAGTCCAAGTTCACCAGTGAAAAGGTAAAAAATGTCAGATTGGATAAAAGCAAGACCCAACTAAATATACTATTGACATTACAATAATAATAAAGAAACATGATAAACTATACTACAGATATTAAAATAATAATATAGAAATATGATAAAGGTCTTTATGCTACTAAATTTCATAGCTTATATAAATTGGATATATTCTTCAAAAAAACAACCTACTAAAACTCACTCAAGAAGAAACAGATAGGGATGCCTGGGGGACACAGTCAGTTGATGTCCAACTCTTGGTTTCAGCTCAGGTCATGATCTCAGGGTTGTGAGAGCAACAGAGTCCGCCTGAGATTTTCGCGCTCTCTCTCTCTCTCTCCCTCTGCCCCTCCCACTCGTGCCCTCTTTCTCTCTAAAATAAAGAAATTAGTCTTTTTAAAAAAAGAAGAAATAGATAAACCTGAAAGACCCCTACTTACTATGGAAATTAAATTTGAGGCTGAGATTACTCCCCTAAAGAAACCAGATGAGTTAGGTGACGAATTCTATAAACACTTAATGAAGAAGTAATACCGAGTCTTCACAAACTCTTCAACACAATAAAAGAGAAGGAAATACTCTATAAACCCACCATTGTTCTGATACCCAGATAAGATAAAAACATAAGAAAACTTTAGATCAGCCCTCTTATGGACACAGACAGGAGAATTCTAAACACACTTTTAGCATACCTATTTCAGAAGTATAAAAATAAGGGAATATATCATGACTGATTTTTATCACTGAATGCAATGTTGGTTTAACGCTTGAAAATTAGTCAGTGTAATTCACCATATTAACAGACTAATAACAGAAACCTACAACTAACTTCACAGTTAATGGTAAAAGATTCAATGTTTTCCCTCTAAAATTAGAAACAAGGCAAGGATTGGGGCACCTGGGTGACTCAGTCAGTTAAGTGTCCAATTCTTGTTTTAAGCACAGGTCATGATCTCAAGGTCATGAGATGGAGCCCCACACAGGGATCCATGCTCTGCAGGGAGTCTGCTTGAGATTCTCTCTCTCCCTCTGCCTCTCTGCCCACTCGTGTACATGTGTGCACACATGCTCTTTCTCTCTCTCTCTTTCTATAAAATAAATAAATCAAAGAAAAAAAAAACAAGAAAGAAACAGGACATCGCAACAGACCCCTATAGTGTCTGTGAACAGAGAAGACAAAGTTGAAAATTTGGGGAGTTACCAATAGGCTAGAACTTTCAGAGCAGAGTACCAGAGTCAAGAGACCTACTAGGAAAGCTGACTCAGGATTACCATTCTCACTATTTCTATTCAACATTGAACTGGAAGGTTCTTAATCAGTGCAACAAGGCAAAAACAAGGGAAACCAACAAGATGGGATGGGGAAGGAGACAAACCATAAGAGACTCCTGATCTCACAAAACAAACTGAGGGTTACTGGGGGGTGGGAGGGTAGGAATAGGGTGGATGGGTTATGGACATTGGGGAGGGTTTGTGCTATGGCGAATGCTGTGAAAGGTGTAAGCCTGATGACTCACAGACCTGTACCCCTGGGGCAAATAATAATAATAAAAAAAAACAAAACAAGGGAAACCATAAGGCTTATTAGTTGGAAATGTACATGAATGTACACACATGAACACACACACATACACACAAAACACATTTTACAGTTCAATAATAGGACCTTAGGTTGAATAACTGCATTTATCTTATTGTCCAAAATAGGCAAATCTATAGAAACTACAGTAGATGACTGGTTGCCAGCGGCTGGGAGAGGAAGGAATGGGCAGGGAGGAAAGGGGAGTGACTTAACAAGCACAGAATTTCTTTGCGGATGATGAAGTATTTTTAAAATGAGACAGTCATGGTGGTTGCCCAACTCTACAAATATACCAAAAGCACTGTACTGTACGCTGAACTTTGTGCTGTGTAAATTATATCTTAAAAAGCTTTTATGAAATATAAGTTACACAAACTCACGATTAAATATATTAACAGCAAAGGTAAAAATACTCAAAAACTCATCACTTCCTTACTACTTTACCACATACCAAAATTATTTATGATCTTGAGGCTATTTATATCTATCTTATCTGTAGGGTAGAAACACAACATAATAGTGTTCCACTGCACACATCCTCTAAGCTCGGAATTCACTGTCATCATGTTGGCAGACTGAAATTGGACACTGGAGAATACTGACACCACAGAAATGGGCAACCACCACAAATCGGAGCTTGCATCCTCCAGACAGCTGGCTGTTAATCATTTACGAGTACATCACTGCCTGCTTTCTGCCTCTGCAACCCGGTGCCATGTGGACTAGAGAAGGCAGCCAGGAGTGACAAAATCCTGAGGGGAAATGCATGAGACAATAAATTTATGTTTGACCTTGTAATTATAGAATGATGTCCCTGGAAGGAAAGGAAGGAAGCTTGGTAAACACCTGGTTTGTACACATGATTTGGGAAACATTTTGTTTCAGACTAGAAGCTATAGTCCAAGTGTACGTTGTTGGTAGATTACATAGAACTTCATTTCTCTTAAGTAGTTACTCATAAAAAATGCCAGGTAAATAAGAACTACAATATTTCTATTTACGTGGATACATACCTAGGTATCTAACAACATCTTGCTCTGTAGCAAAGGCAGGAGGTAATGAGATCTACAATAAACTTTCTTTCTCCTTTCCCTCAATGTCATATTGAGTAAATTGTGGTATTTGTTAATTTTGAGGCTTTAATATAAATAACACCACTTTTAAAAGGTTTTCTGGGGCGCCTGGATGGCTCAGTGGGTTAAAGCCTCTGCCTTCGGCTCAGGTCATGATCTCAGGGTCCTGGGATCGAGGCCCGCATCAGGCTCTCTGCTCGGCAGGGAGCCTGCTTCCTCCTCTCTCTCTGCCCTCCTCTCTGCCTACTTGTAATCTCTCTCTCTCTCTCTCTGTGTCATATAAATAAATAAAATCTAAAAAAAAAAAGGTTTTCTGAGTCTGGAAGAAAAATTCTAATACTGGAAGAGTTTATTTTAGGGGTACCTGGGTGGCTCAGCCAGTTAAATATTTGCCTTTGGATCAGGTCCCAGGGTCCTAGGACTAGGCCCAACATCGGGCTCCCTGCTCAGTAGAGGAGTCTGCTTCTCCCTCTCTCTCTGCTCCTCCCCCTGCTCATGTTCTATCTCTCTCAAATCAATAAAATCTTTTTTTAAAAGAGCCTATTTTAATAATTATAATATCTATGTATATATACTAGAAAGGACTAGGAAATTTAAAAATAAGTATTAAATATGTGGTTCTATCAGTTATTAACAGTAAAAACAGTGTGTGTTCTACCTATTTATACTCTCTAGTCCTCATCTTCCCCATCTGTAAAATGGGGTTAATGACAGTACCTACCTCTCAGAATTGTTCTGGAGAGTAAATGAGATGATCTCTCATAGAAAAAAACTGCAGTACACTTCCTGGCACTTAATCAGCACTTAATAAATGTTTGCTCTTTATATATTTTGCTGTCAAAATTTAAGTAGGCAATCATAATATTTACTGTGGAAATTCTTGGTGGATTTCATTCCAGAAGTACATAGCATATTTATTTCCTAAGATTCATTATATTAGTTTTCCCCATGCAATTTCTTTGCATGTCTTGTGCATGTGTAGGCAGTATATTCAGACACAAGACCCTTGCATAACTAGGGGATTATTTGTACTTTAAGGCTTACTGAAAGGGATGGCTGTCCTATGAGGTGTGTTTCCTCAAAAGCTGTAAAACTGCAAAGGAAGCAGCTCTTCCTCTAGTAGGGCTGCCTTTTATCTTCAGCTGCTTACAAGCCCTCAGAACTCTTCAGGGATAATTGCAATGTAATGTGTTACAGATGCTTGCTAGGTAATTTACTCAGCTGCCATCACCTGGGGAGATTAGACGGGATTTCCCCTCCTGACACGGGGCCCTGGGAATTTATAGTCTTTACCCTTTCTCTTCTCTGGTGGTATCACTCTTTCCCCCCAGGGTTCACTAAGAAGTCAGTCATTTTAAAGTATATAAGTAGTTTGCCTATATGAGGAAATACCAGCAAACAAACTATCCAGTCTGGGTAAACTTTAGAGCATAGTCCCTATTTCACCAGCCCGGCTAAACCTGAAATACTGACCACTTGAATTCCCTCCACAGACATCTTGGGGGGTCTGTGGGCTCCAAGTGAAGAACTTTAGCTTTAGTCTTCATTTCACTGAATCTTTCCTTCTTACAATATCTGATCGCTTTGTTTATTCTTCCTTGTTTATTCATCTCTTGATTAACCTCCAGTGCCAGGCTATATCTTTCCTGGATACTTCCATAATAAGATTCTCTTCTAAGTCCCACTTTATTCTTCAATACCACGCAAAGGTTATTCTCTTGGACCGGACATTCATCTTAAAGTTGTTATCAAAGATTCTCAGAATTTATTATTTCCTCTAGTGTGCCTACAGAGCTTTGTACAGAAATCCCCTAAATGAAGCCCCTACTTCTCTTCATTTTCAAATACGGAATATTTAAAATTCAATTCTTACTGGTATCCATTCAACAGGAAGACCATGTTCACTTATCAAATCTCACCTGCAAAAATCTGTTCTTTTTTTGGTTCATCCCATTCCAATATCCTTCTAAGTATATTCAGTCCCCTGTTCTCACCAGCAAGCAATGAGTGCCCTGTGTTTTGGATATACCCCTACTCCAGCAAGAACAATGTACGAGGTCTCTAAGCTGAAGGAGACCTTGGCTCCACAGTTGAGGTATCTGGGGGACACCACAACAGTGTACTTAACACCCATCGAGTGATCCGACTTTGCTGTTTTTCTTTACTCTTCACTTCCTGGGTACGTCCTACCATTTTACTGTCCATGTGGCTTCTGTCCAGGCTTCTTCCTACTCCCCTCCCTCAGAAATCTCCTCCAACCAGCATGCTGGCCACCCTGGCATGACCCACTGACTTGCCCTGAATGGTCACTGTCAAGTGCTCTGATTCCCGACTGCCTCTCTGACATAGTGCTTCTATACTATATGATGGATTAGTCAGGGTAATTTCTTTGGCTCCTCATCTCAAGCATTGCTCAATTACCTCAAGATGCTTTTGTATTTCTATATATACATTTTCAGATTCTATTCAATCCTTCTAGTTGTGCCTCAGGCTTTTGATCCCAGCCACTGCCTAAGTACTATATGCACATTGTAAACATAATAAAAATCTCACATTTGTATTTTGTCCCACCTATCCATCCTCATATAACTAATGAATATGGTAAATTTTGAAAAAAAAAACTATACACACACACAGATAAATTTAAAGAGAAGCAATTTGGTGTTAGTGTTTGGAATCATTGCATTTGAGACATACGATTCATTTTGATTTATATTCTTCCCTATACTACGCTGAATCTTTAAGTGGTGTTTAGTCATTCCTAAAGAATATGTCTCAGCTTTTCTGTTTTTGGATTGTTCACATTTGTTCCTGCCAAATTTCCTATTTATGGGAATCAAAGTAACATAATTTTATTCTGTTATTTGTGACACAGTAAGGGCTCTCTTATTTAAGTGTACCCAAAACACTAGATCCATGGCTGCACTGGAAACTTTTATTTTCATTCTACAAGACACCGTGCAGTTTTCTCTTCATTTTCTGCTTAATCCAGATTATTTAATACATTTCTTCAACCTCTGTTTTAACAACATCCTTTTTCCTGTGCCCATTCATCTACCCACCTACCTATGGAAGGCCCAACACAGAATATCTATCTTCAAAGCCTATTCTAGCCTGATGTATTAATGCCTCTAGAGAAAAGTCAAAATGATAGTGACTGTTCTCAATTTGTCCTGTAAAACTGCCCAGTGATTCAGTTTTGCTTTTTATTATTTTGTTAGCTCTTTCCCTTCTCTGTAGCAGCTTTAAAAATATATTCTAATCTCCTAGAATCTTATTCTTTTTTATGCTTTCAGTATATTACATGAATATTTTTTCAAAGAGAAAACAGAAATATCAGTTGACCTGACATCAAACCTATAAATGTGTCTGTATCTTCAGGAAGACTGCACTAATTAATTTTTGTTAACCATGTAAGAAACAGCTGCGCCATGTAAAGATGAAGCATTTATCTGTGTTCTGAATGACTCTTCCCTTTCTTCACTTTATGGTTCTGGCTTCACCAATACCCTTTCTTAGAGCACACAATGTCCATTTCCTTTGCCTATCCCATTACCATGACTGCTTCCACGTAAGTAACAAAATCTCACGGGAAGTACCTGGCACTCTGCCTGCATGTAGATAGGTAGACAGTCCTGGGGATTGTCTAATGGTAACGGTAACTAATGTTACTATTAACATTCCTGACACCAGCCCTCATCCCATGACTGCATGACTTTATCCATAAATAGCCCATCTTCTACCCCCCAAGGATGGGATAACTTTGAGCCAGGTTCTACAGAGAACCCTACAAACTATAGTGTAATTGAGCTTCAAGTGGCTATGGTGATAGCATGCTCAATAACATTCTCTGATTGGCTTCTTTGCCTTATTTTTTATCTATCTACTGGTGGATCCTAAGAGTACCTCCCAGATAAGCCACTTGCACTGAACTCCTTGGCTCAAGGTCTGTTCTGGGGCCCAACTTGAGAAAGCTAATTCTAGGAAGCTGTCTTACAAATGGGATTCTAGAATTGGATATAATTACAAGCCAGGTCACTGCTAGTATTAAGTGGTAGAATGAGATAGCCTGGGGTCCTGGAGCATCTGTAGCAGTGTCAGATTGGGTATGAGAAGGGGAGACACTAATGTATGCAGTAGCTCTAGAGCCCGATTCTTGACTACATGAAGTTATTGACTTTTGTTGACAGACACAGAAGTTCTAATGGAAGAATACAGATCAGCCAACTATGAACTCAGATTAAAGCATAAAAACTAAAAGTCATCCACAGTAATATTTAAAGAGATCTTTATTCAGTACAGTCAGAGGGAAGGCTGAAAATCAGGAATCGGGTTTGATTATGAGAGTTCTGGATTTCAAAATCCAGCCGATAGTCTAACTTTTGGTAAAAAGATAGGGCCCTAATAGGAAGGTATTGAGATTCTGAGACTGGAGTTAGGGACATAAGAGTGAATACAGTTAAAAACATGAAATCTTCTGATTTCTCTAAACCCTCTGTGCTGGTAAAAGTGGCCGTTTCTTCACAGAATACCTGTCCCTCACTGTCTAGAGATTTTGCAAAGCTCTCAGTTGAATCAGATGCTTTGTAATATAGCACTTGTTTTCTCAAGAATGTCCCCATCTCTCCTCTTTGCGTTTAGAGCAGTAAGAACAATCATGCCTCAACAGTGTTTAAGCAGGGGAGAACTGTCCTGAATACCCAAAGAAAGGAATTATTCAGTAGGAGAGAACTAGATATATAATATACACTGCCAGAACCAGCCAAATATACCTGAGGAGAATCTTGTGGGTGCTGGGGTAGGGAAGGTGGGATATAAGACTGGGCTGAAGAGTTTACTGACGAGGAAACATTCTCTGGATTTAGCATTATGGCAAGGATCACTGGAGCTAGTGATAGCATGCTGCCAGAAGACCCGTGGATGTTTAAAATAGTGATGGCCTAGAGTAAAAGTGGTAAGGCTGGGCGCCTGGGTGGCTCAGTGGGTTAAAGCCGCTGCCTTCGGCTCAGGTCATGATCCCAGGGTCCTGGGATCGAGGCCCACATCGGGCTCTCTGCTCAGCGGGGAGCCTGCTTCCTCCTCACTCCTCTCTCTCTGCCTGCCTCTCTACCTACTTGTAATCTCTCTCTCTGTGCCAAATGAATAAATAAAATCTTTAAAAAAAAAAAGTGGTAAGGCTGCTAAAATGTCTTGACGTAGTAATAAAGAGGAGCCTAGGGCGCCTGGGTGGCTCAGTGGGTTAAAGCCTCTGCCTTCGGCTCAGGTCATGATCTCAGCGTCCTGGGATCGAGGCCCGCATCGGGCTCTCTGCTCAGCAGGGAGCCTGCTTCCTCCTCTCCTTGTCTCTCTGCCTGCCTCTCTGCCTACTTGTAATCTCTCTCTCTGTGTCAAATAAATAAATAAAATCTTTAAAAAAAAAAAAAAATAAAAAAAATAAAGAGGAACCTAGAGTGCTTGGACAGCTTGACATAAAAGGCTGGGTTTACTACTTAAGTCCAATGACCTGCCTGCTGCCTATAATCCCGAGGAAGGCTGCAAGGACACTGCAATCCTTAGAGTGATAAAAAAAATTCACTAGTAAATAGGTACCAGGATGGTTGAGAAACTCAGTGGGAGCTATCCTTTAAAGGTCATAGTTGACAGTAAGAAATGCTGCTATGAAATAAGCTCCCTAACGTTTATATAAAATATACAAGGAATCTGGAATGGCATAGGCCAACTGGTGATATTTAGAAGCAATCTGGACATTATAACCATAGTAATGATACTTATCATAATATCATAGTAATAATTTTGGCAAGGCCAAAATGGCAACAAGTAGGTCTTGATCTGCAAGGGATCCATGGCAATGCCAAAGAGACCACTGTGTTTCCAGGATGAAGACAAACAGGCATCCAATATAAGAACTGCTTGACTTGTATGTACAAAAACATCAAGAAAGGGTGTCCAGGAGGCTCATGTCAGTGGCTACGATGGAAAAATCACATCAGCCACTTCTCAACCCACAGCCCAACAAATGAATAGGCAACTAGGTATGTTAAAGGAAGAAACCTACATGCAATATCAAGCATATATAGTGCCTATACTCATACTTCCAAACGGCCCTGGCCATTTACCATTGGAAATGTGCATTGGATAAAAGGAGAATACCCAGTCTGTGGGGACATTAAATACAAAGTCTAAGTTAATGCTGGTATCAGGAAATTCCAAATCTCATTATGGCCTTCCTAATAAAATGAAATGCTAGCAAAACTCCATCTCACAGTGGTCTACACACCTACCCTAAGTGCAAAACTGTGATACATAAATCAGGCAGCTGGAAGAATCTTCATACTGATTTCTTAAAGTGAGAATTAAGATGCATTATTAAACTGCCCCAGGTTCTACATGGCCAAGGTAGTATATCAGAAAAGTGATAATGCAGTTGAGGTAGATAAGAGAGATTAGTAGCAACTCTCAAAGACTTAAAATTTGACTTATAAATAGAAGGAGAAGAAAATTTCATTGCAATGCCCAGCTACATATGTATACGCAACCTAAAAATGGACAGTTGCCACACTACGGCCCCACTCAGGGCAGTCCCTGAAATAATAAAAGGGGAAATCTTCACAGTGGGCAGAGTTTTGAGCAACATACCTACTTAGTGACTTGATGTAGAGGGAGAAACGGTCTCAGGTGAAGATAGGCATAGACTCAAAGGCAGTGGCAAATGGCTTGGTCAGGGCCTGAAAGGAACAAGATGGTAAAGACAAGTTAAAGACAAGGAGTATGGGGGATAGAAGAATATAGGTGCATCTATGGGAACCAAAGCTAAGTATGCCAATATGTGTCATATCATGTCAATTCTCAGCAAAGAACATCCACCAAAAGGTGGCTCTGTACAGTGGATGACTTGTACAGTGGATTCAACCACCCTGCTGTTGGTATAAGAGTTCTTGAAGAGAAAAATCATAATGGCAGGGATGAAGGCTATGCACATGTCCAGAATCATGGGTGCTTCATCAACACTGATCGAGCTACTGCCACTGTTGAATGTTTCACGTATCAGCAGTAGAGACCAACACTGAGCCCTTGGTATAGTTCTATCCCTTGAGGACACCAATTAGCCACTTGGTGTCAAATTGTTTGGAACAAATATATTCCACCTGGGAGATACCAAGGATTCATATATATCTCAGGTATGAGTTTTCCTTGCCTGCCCATAGTAGCCCAGCTGGCAGAACTGTCCAAGAGCTCACCAAGCATCTTGATTGAACAACACAGGACCCCATCTAATATCACCTTAAACATCCTAGACTATAAGCACAGGTAAGAAAGGGATCAGGACACTGTTCTGCTCCTCATGCCTTATAGAGTTCTAGACAGTATGTAGATATTTGACTGATAATTATTAAAAGAAAAGCATTTTTGAAAAAAATCGCTCTTCGTGTCCTTCTGTATGAACTATACATTAACTATAACATTAGTTATACATAACTATACATTAACACCAGTGACAAAAACACTAAGTCTTTTAGATGATATTTTCCAAGATGTAAGACAAGAATATTAGTGAAATTCCTTTAAATTCTCAGATATATGAGTTAGAACAACAGAGTTTTAACACAAAAGGCAAAGAAAGGAACTGACTGTGCAAGAATTTATACCTTAGAAGAGGATGAAATGACTTTAATTTCATCTTCTTAGTTACGTATTTAGCTGGATAACTCATAAAAGTGTGAGCTAGTGTTAAGTTCAAGCAAGGAGTCAAGCTCATGTATGCCACAATGGATTGTATTATAAAGTCTCACTATTTTTAATTTTAAAAAATGTCATAAAGACTTTGGAACTCAAAGAAATCGTACCCATTTAAGCAAAGTAATGTATAACTTCAAGTTATTTTGCTACACATAGAAATTTAAAAAGTTCATGAAACACTGGATATTATGAACCACGTTTTATCAGAAAAAAAGTTCGGTTACAGCAATTTATAAAGACAGTGCTTGTTGGTGACCCTCAAAGATATTTATAAAAATTTGGTCATATAAAATTTATTAGAGCAATATAATTTCCATTATTTTAAATTATATAATAAAACTAATTAGCTTTAGTAGTATGGCAATAACAAGCTTTTTTTTTTTTTTTTCTGGTAGGCTGACCAATCTTCAACTGCACTGGTGCTGTACCTACACAAATCAGCATGTCTTCATGTCATGGTCAAATGGTTAGAAAGACAAACATACACGGACAGAGGGGCAATGGAAATACTAACTTGTTAGGTGATCCAAAAGTCATTCAATAAACTGATTATCTGCAGGTTGGTATGGATACTTCTGAAAGCATGATTTTATAAATCATGCGTGTAAACAATAATATATAAACAATATCCTGAAGACACTGCCAGTGAAAACAGTATAAATGTATATAGTTAGAACACTGCCAGGCAGTTAGTACTCTGATTTTTCTAAATCTATATACTCCCTTCTGTGAGTCTTACCTTATTTTTTATCTAGCCTGGATCCCATCAGTTCTACTGCTCCTTACTTCCCTGTCCCTTGGGTAGGCCCACCTAACAAAAGTATGTACATTCTCTGCACTGACATTGGGCTGCTGGAAAAAAGATCATATGATCTGATAGATTACCATGAGCACAATTTGATGGTCTTTGATATCCAAAGGAGTCTTACTGCTACCAGATTTCCTTCAGGATCCACACTCAGATCTCTTCTTCTCCTCATAGTTCCTATTTCAAACAGTTTCCAATCTCCTCAAAACCCTATGGCATCTCCTCCATCCTTACAAGAGGCACAAAGCTCTGCCTCTATTTCAGAGAAATTAGAATTTATAGTAGAGGGATGAAGGGAGGTTAAGAGATGGACAAGATGGTCCCTCAGTTTCCTTTGCCCAGTCCATAAAACTGTGTACTCATTTACAATCTCCTTTCACTCCTACCCACCCATCCCTTGGGGGAAATCTTCCTTGCCCTGTACTGATGATGAGAACAGGGCTTAGACCTATTCACCAATGTGGTAACAATTACGATCTTCTTGTTCTTTGGCCCAGCTGCTTGCTATATTTTTAGAAAGGTATTCCAAGAAAAGAAAAGGATCATAGTATAATATGGTCATTGTGTTCTTTAATAGCAAATATTAAAATCTTTCTGCACATCCATTAATAAGCAATCAGTTAAATACATCTGCTACACATTGAATGCTTGTGTCCACCCAAAATTCAGGTGCTGAGAAACCTAAACCCCGTTGTGATGGCATTTGGAGTTGCGGCCTTTGGAAGGTGATTAGGTCAAGAGGGCAGAGTCCTCATGAATGGCATGGGTACATTCAGAAGAGGCCACAGAGAGCTCCCAAGTTCTTTCTGCTGTGTAAGGAAACTGTGAGAACTACAAAGTGGGCATTCACCAGACCACTGGCACTTTGTTCCTGGACTTCGAGCCTCTGGAATTATAAGAAATAAATTTCTGTTCTTTAAGCCTGGGTAATCTATGGTATTTTTGTTATAGCAGCCCAAATGGACTAAAACAATACCCTACAACGGAATACTATGAAGACTTAAAAGGCTAAAATTGCTTTCTATTACTAACATGGAGAGATGTCCATCCATGACATACTGTTCAAAGGTGAAAAATCTGTTTATATACCAATGTTAACATTATAGTTCTATTTTAACTAATAGATACATACGGTTATAGATTTATTTTTAAAAGCGTGAAAGAATAAACGACTTTCAAAGGCAGTCATCCTGGGTTTAGGCTGGAAATTGAAGAGTACCTTCAGATACTAATTTCTATATGTTTGTATTTAAAATTTCTAAAGGAGGCAAAATAACATTTATAACCAGAAAAACGCTTTTTTTTTTCCAACTGTAAAAGTCTAAGGATAAAATTCAACTCCAAGGATATGATGGAATCCCTCAGCAACATTAGTTTATAAATTGTGCCCTTTCTTTCCAAATTCACTATTGGTTGTTTACTCTTTCCAATTAGCATCTAGACATGCTCTGGTCTCTTTCATGTTATCCTTCTACCGTTTCTTACACATATAAGAACCCCTCATCCCACCTCACCTTCACACCTGACTTCCCAAATTCACTGTTTCTATGTCCTCACTGCTCTCTTATTCAACAGTCCACAGTGATGTGCTTCTGCTTTAGAAAGCCACAGACTTTGCTCTCACCAAAGTCAGCAAAGGCCTCCTTGTGGATAAACCCATTTGAACTTTCCATGGTACTTGCCTCTGTTAACTGCTTGGATTTCTTTTTTTCTATTAAATTCCATGATTTTAGTTTTCCTTTACCAACATAGCTGCTCCTCCTTATCATTAACTTTCAGGGATTCCTTTTATCTGCCCATCCCTTCAATGAATTTCATCTTCAACTTAACTACTTTTATCTTTGAAGAGAGCAAAATGGATGGAGAATATATTCTAGAATTAGGAAAAACCTGGGTTTGCCTCTTGACTCCCTCACAAGCTTATTAGGGGACCCGTAGAAAGCAGCTTAGTCCTTCAGGCCCTTGTGTTCTCTAATAAAATGGGAAGCAGTTTTCTTGTAAGGTTGTTTTTAGCATTACACACACAACTATGAATGCCACATAATAAATATTTAATAGCTGGTAGCTGTTATTACTGTTTTTATAATCTCTCCAGGGAAATTTCTACTCTCCAATTTTGACATAAAAACTAATGACCACCACCTCTTTTCTCTCCAGCCCAAACTCTCTCCTGAATTTCTAATCCAAATGGACAAATGGACATTTCTACTAGATGCTTCATGTCATAAAAACCAACAACCAAATTTAATCTCCTTTAGCTCTCTGCCACTCCTCTTAAACATCTGTGTTTCTCTTTCAGAATGCATGGTGTCACAGCCACTCAGTTCTCTAAAATCAAAACCTGGAAGACATCGTTTTTATTCCCCTTTTTATCTTCTTACATACCTAGTCACTAAATCTTACTGATTCTTCCTCCCAAATATCTGTTACCCATTCATCCACTTAGGCCTTTTCACCATTTTAGCTTATGACATTTCAACCCCTATGCTGGTGATAGCAAGAGGCTTTTAATTGATCTTCTCTACATCCAGTTTCACATTTTTCCTTCTCCTTGCTCTTTCCATCATCTAGTCATACATTGTAACTAGTAACTGTCCTTATGTGCTTAAAATCTTTCATTTAGGTCTCATCTGTTACCACTACTGTCATTACAGCTCCTCAGTGCCAATCCCATCTGTCCTGCACCCATACCAAACATTGTTAAATTTCTCTAAAGAGTTGTATATCTCCAACCTGCAACCTACTACTTCCTCTCTTCAGTCTACCTGATGGACGTCTTCCTTGGCTGAATTGCACTTGCCCTTGAAAGCTTACCACCTGAGGAAAGATCCATTCCCAAATCCTAGTTTGTTTCCACCAACATCATTTGCTCCCATAGCAACCTATACACCTCTATGAAAGCACTTACTTCAGGAAATTTTCTGTTTCATGTCTATCTTTTTTCTCTGAACCAGTATTTCTCAATTCATGTCTGTTTCTCCTCTGAAGCAATTTTTTCAAACAAATGTGAAACGGAACCACCTGGGATGCTTATTAAATTATCCATATTCCTGAATCTCACTTCCAGTTTAGTGTTCCAAAGGGATCAACTGTTGCAAAGGCATCAAAAATGTCAAAGGGATCCTATCTTTTATTCCCCCAAAAAACCTAATAAAAAGTGGTATAATAATAATAAATGGCATTGTTACATTATAAGTCAACAAGGACAGAAAAACAATAGAGAGGAAAATGGAAGATGAATTTATTTCAACCAGTTTTCAGAAGATAGGAAGCAAATGGTGAAGTGGTAACTATCTTAGCACAGTGAAAGAACTTACAATTTTAGTGCCAGGAGAAGAAGAACACTGACCATAAATGACCCGATTTTCTCTAAAAACTGCCTGAGAAGTTTAGCACTTTGACCATTAGACTGAGCTGAAAATAGAGAATATTGTAAAACCGACATTAAAAATAGCTGAATAAGTCTATTCCATTTGCACAGAGATAGATAACTAAGCTTTTTTCTCCTAATTCTATAATGTTCCTCTTGGGTGGGGTATTGAGACTGGAGAATGTGAAAAGAGAAAGTTTGAGATTCAGGAACATCATGTACCTTACAAAGAGGTTTTGGCATGTGGCTGCAAATAAGGATTAAATAAATGTGTACGCATTATTTTACAGAGAGAATTCTGAGAAGATGGCAGAGTAGGAAACACGAGGAGCCTATCTCCCCACCTAGACAACAAGTGCACTGGCAGAATCATCCTAATGTAACTATTTTAGAACTCTGGAGTCTACAGAAGCCTTGTAACTTCCAACGGGAAGCTTAGGGATAAACTGCAGCTCATTTCAGTCTCAGCTCAGCACTGGTTGCCTATCCTCCATCAGCCCGTGGCAAAACTTGGTATAAGTTGCACTTCCCCCCACCCCCCACAATGTGCCCTTGGCTGAAGTAGCTTTGAGGGAATTTAAATGGGTGGCACCTTTCCCTTCCCCTACCCCCCACCTTGATTGTTCCTCTTTTCCTCCTTTTAGAAGTCAGATATTAATGACTAGGACATTCAAAAGCAACTGCATATACAGAGGAAATTAGAAGGTCACTGTGCATACTCTGAGAAAGGCAGGGTCTCAGAAAAAAAAAAATCCGAGAAGATCTTAGACCTCAGACTGATCCTTAGAATGCAGCTAGCCCACAACAACCAAATCAAAACAGAAACAAAAAGCAGCAAGCCCTAGGGAAGGTGAGAGTCTGATTATCAGAACTAACCATTTATTAGATGCAAATGATCAGTTATCGACCAAAAACAAACAAATAAACAAAAGATATAAAAAGAAATGAGAAAGTATGTGACATCCAAAGGGGGGAAAAATAATTCCAAACAAAGGAAATCATCTGCAAGAAAGACCAGATAAAGGACCTACTACACAAAGAGTTTAAAATATCTATTGTAAAGATCTTCAAAGAACTAAAGAAAGATGTGGAAAAGGTAAATGATATATGAACAAAACTGAAATATCAATAGAGAGAAAACTTAAAAGTAAAAGAAATTCTAGAACTAAAAAATACAGTAACAAATAAAAATTTTACTAGAGGGATTTAAAAGTAGCTTTAAGCAGCCAGAAGAAAAAAATCAGTGAATTTGAGGATATGACAATTGAAATTATTGAGTGTGAGGAACAAAAAGAAAGAAGATTTAAGAAAAGTGAATAGAGGGCGCCTGGGTGGCTCAGTGGGTTAAAGCCTCTGCTTTCGGCTCAGGTCATGATCTCAGGGTCCTGGGATCGAGGCCCACATCGGGCTCCCTGCTCGGCGGGGAGCCTGCTTCCCCCCTCTCTCTGCCTCCTTGTGATCTCTCTCCCTCTGTGAAATAAATAAAATAAAAATCTTTAAAAAAAAAAAAAAGTGAATAGAGTGTAAGAGACCCATAGTAAGTACACTATCAAGAAGACCAACATATGTACTGTGGAAGTGCAGAAGGAGAAGAGAGAGAAAGACATGGTCAGAGAAATTATTCAAAGAAATAATAGCCAAAATTTTCCCATATGTGATGAAAACATGAATATAAATACCTTGCGTAATCCAAGAAGCTCAACAAACTTTTATTTTTTTAAAGCTATAACAAATGTCTTCAGTCGGAAGAAAATTGCATTAATAAAAAACTAAAAGCAAAAAAAAGTACACAAAGAAATATGAATCAGATTTTTTTAAAAGATTTATTTATTTATTTGACACAGAGAGAGAGATTACAAGTAGGCAGAGAGGCAGGCAGAGAGACAGGGAGAAGCGGAAGCAGGCTCCCTGCAGAGCAGAGAGCCCGATGCGGGCCTCGATCCCAGGACGCTGAGATCATGACCTGAGCCAAAAGCAGAGGCTTTAACCCACTGAGCCACCCAGGTGCCCTGAATCAGATTTTGAACAGCATCACAAAAGCTAGGAAATAGTAGAGCTGTGCTTTCAAAATTTTGTGAGAAAATTCTTTTTATTCTACAATTCTCTGCCATATCAAACTTTCAATCAAGTGTGAAGGAAGAACAAAGATGCACTTACGCATACCAAGAATTCTTTGTCAGGAAGTTACAGAAAAATATACTTCAATAAAGTAAGTATACAAACCAAGAAAGAGAAAATCACCTTCTCCAAAGCAAGAATCTGAGTGGCTCAGCTTAAGTCAGCAATGTACTTGTACTTCCATCACCCATGAAAATGGGAGGCAGGGTCATGGTACACAATTTAGTGCCAAGTCCCTCACAGGGATTTTTGGACTGAGAGTATAAAAGAAAAAGCAGATACTTCTGGTCAAAGCAGGCACAATGACATTATTTTTAAGCAAAGAATCTGAATCCCAAAATGGTAATTAACTTGCTCAACGCAATACAATTTGATAGTCATGAAAACAGGACGGGAATTCAGATTCCTTAATTCTTAATTCAATCCTCTTCCCACTTTGCTAGCATTGGAACAAGGAACTCCACGCAGTTGGAATTTGCAGCTACCAATTAACACTAGTCTCACGTGGTATGAGGTAAGATACTAAGGAAAGAAGACAGTACAAATTCAGATATAACAAATGTTTGACATGCTCTGTAGTTTGACTCTTTCACATACATACATTTTATCTAGAAGATCACTATATCCTGGGTGGTATCTAGGATGAGATTAGGTAAACACAAGAGATAAAGTTAATGTTTATGGTGCTTACTTTACCATTACAAGAATATAGAAGAAAAAATCAACAGTTTTACTGAGCTCTGGGGAGTAACTTAAAATTTGATGTAAATTGCAAAGCGTCGGTAAGTTTAGTATAGCAACAGAGCAAAGTAAGGGCATTCTAGGCAAGGAAATCTTCTAAAGCAACAGGGGAGAAAAGGAGATTGGTGTATTTGGGGCTTTGGTGGGCAGAAATTTTACAAATTATAATTGGATGAATCAGAGAAATTCTGTCATAAATTTTTGGCTTAAAGGTAACAATTTAGATAAAGTTATAAAACAGGTAAAACACACATTAGAATTCTTGGTTTTTAGCTAAATCATACTATATTCAAGTCACGGTTATATGTGTTTTTGCCAGCTCCTTGTGGTTTTTCTAAAGTTTTGAACAGAATAAAAGGTCAAAGTCTTCTAAAAGCTCCAAGATGTTATTGGAAACATATGGCAACATAAATGGCTGGAGCTACAAAGCATGTTACCCTTTTCAACCTATTTATGGGTTAAAAATAGCAGAATCTGATTTTCAGATGAAGCAATAATCTTTACCATGAAAGTAAGGAGGGGTAAGCATATCCTTATATGCCAGCAGTGTAAATTATTTCTGTGAAGACAGACCTTCTGTCTTGGACAAGAAGGAAAAAAAAATCAATATTAATCCACTCATTCTTGTAATGGAAGGATGTGGTCATATAAAGTAATACTGGCTAGTGCAGGATCACAGTCTGAATTCGAAGACAGATGCTATATGTTTGCTGTGGAAACAATAGACCGTAACATTGTATTTGATATGGAAAAATCAATCACAGTGTTACCAGCTAGAAACTGCTCCACTTCGAGGCAAGAATACAAAGGACCTCAAGCCGTTGTTAAACAGAAGAGGTTTCATGATTATTTAATCACTTGAGAGGCCAAACCAATTAAAATATCATCTGTCAATACTTTTTTCTAGGATTTGATTTCAGGAATAATAAATGTTTTCTCAACATCTATTGTCTTGACCTAAATGATGACATAGAGAAATAAAAACCATCAGGACCAGGTTCACATTTTCCAGCAGGAAGTGATTTCAGATTTTACTTGGAAATGGAAAAGGCCAAAGTTCCTTAAGGCGTTTTTCTGGAATCTATCAGGTAAAACTCAGGGCTTACAAAGGTCTGGCAGCATGAATCTGAATCATCAAATAACAACCAGAGTGTACAAAGCCTTCAGGCTTCAGGGATCTGGTATGAATTCCTCTCCGGCTGTGACCACACACATGTGGTGAAGTCGTACTCTACTGGCAGGATTCAGACATTTATTTCCCAATTGCTCATGGAGATGCATTGCATAGTTTCAGTATGACTGGAAAATGGGTGGCATCAGCAGAGAAAGGAGGGAGTTTAGGCTGGAAAGATACATGGAGGCAGTGACTGCCTTACTAACTAGTATAAACTCAAAGTCTAAGGAGGCTAAGCAGATCCTCCTAAGACTTTAAAGTATGTAAATGATACAATCAAATACATATTTTAGAAAAATAGTCATGGTGGCAATATGGATGATGAATTACAGGGGAAGTTTCTGGAAAAAGGAACCATGTTGGAGACTATAAAAATGTCTAAAGAATTTGAATTTAAGTAAGAGCAGTAGTAAGAGAGGGGAAGGCAAAACTGGGGGTATGAAAAAAGTAAATTAGAAGGTTAAAGAGCAAGGAACTGAAAATGATGTTGAGGTTTTTTATCTTTGGGAGCCTGGTTAAATATTAAGGCCTTCTGTAGGTTTGGAGAAGGCACAACACATTTCAAGACAAATACAATTTAGGGTTCTTATAATGCTTACTGATTAGCACTGAATGAAGATAGTCCAAATTTCATTTAAATTTTGCTTTAAATTCCTGCTCACCTCTTACAGGCCTTTAAATCTAGGGAATATTACTTAACATAACTGAACTCCATTCCTTCAGCTATTTTTAAAAGGGGGAAATGATTTCTGAAATTGTTAGGTGAAAACCAAGTGACATCACTAGTAACATGGTGGATCTGTATTGAAGCACAAGTTAAATAAATAGCACTAATACTCTTAGTATTTTTAAAGCCCCAATGTAAAACGTAAGGTATTGAATGCAACCTTTAAAAAATGATGTAATTTTGGGGTGCCTGGGTGGCTCAGTGGGTTAAAGCCTCTGCCTTCAGCTCAGGTCATGATCCCAGGGTCTGGGGATCGAGCTCCACATTGGGCCCTCTGCTCAGTGGGGATCCTGCTTCCTCCTCCCTCTCTGCCTGCCTCCCTGCCTGCTTGTGATCTCTCTAACAACAACAACAAAAAAATGTAATTTTAAAATTCTGTAAATATCACAACTTATTTTAAAGAGGATGATTCTGACTTCTTATATAAAAAATATATCTTTCATGAACTATATAAATATGAAAAAATGTAAATGCACACAAAATAAACACTTTCACAGTAGCTATTTTCAACAGAATAAAGTTGAAAAATGGAACGATCCTCCTGTATGTGAAATTTTTTACAAGATATGAAATAAGTCTACTTGTTCCATACATCCTGCCCCCCCCTTAAATGGAAGATCTCTCCTATTGTTCAGATGCTCATGATATCTTATGGAAATAACCAGGCCTTAAAATTAAAAAATGTTCAGGTATTTCAAAATAATTTCTTAGATTATCTTCCTTATTTTTTGTTCATGCCTTACAGTTCACAGAAAATCAATTAAAAAAAGAAAAGTATTTTCCCTCTATTTTTACTACTTTGACCAAGAAACTTCTCTGGCCATTAGTAAGCAGTCTTTTCTAATATTACTGTTGAGTTGTCAGTTCCCACAGGTGGTATAAGCAGGTAGTTAACAATGAGTCTTCATTCTCCTCTCTCCCGCCCTCATGTCATCTGTCTCTCTCATTCTCTCTCCCTCCTCCTTTTCCTGCTTCTGATTTTCCTCTTACCTTGACATGGCTGAAAAAAAGTGTACTATGCTCCACAAAACACTTCCAGTTCTGTGTAAAATATAAGAGTTCTCTAGGTCTACAACTACTGCCTGATTCTCTCCCCTACCAAAGACAAACAGAATTTAAGCCTTACATTTGAAATCAGAGTTCACACTAAATTTAATACTACTTGTCAATCTCTTTCATATATTGTCTTCTCTTCAAACTTTTCACAAATACAGATGCATTTAAATTATTTCCTACCATGGAGCATAAGGAATTTCCATGAGCACTTCGATACCTAATACACCTAATTAAATAGAGTTTGCAAAAATTAATTTTGCAATCTTTAATCCTTCCAAATCCACCTACGGTTGCACTATACATATCACAGAGTAATTAATTACAGTGCATTACCCATGCATAGCACCATCTTACTTACAGTAATATGCAGACAGTCAAAAATAATTACTGAAGAAGAGTGAAATATTTTTATATAGTTGCATAATCTTTCCTAAACTTCCTTGTCTATAGAGAGGTAACAACATCTATCTCAATGAGATTATTAGATTACATGAGATAATACATAGCATGTATTTGGTTACAGCACATGTCATACAGCCAATTCTTAATAAATAGGTAATTTTACTAGTACCTAAAATAATACTTCCAATAGAAAGATAATGTGAGGCACATATGTAAATTTTAAATTTTCTAGTAGCTACATTTAAAAATTTTTTAATCATGTATTTAACCCAATATATCAAATATACTATTATATAAACATGTAATCAATATAAAAAGTTGCTACTGAGATATTTTATGTTCTATTTTTCATAATACACCTATAAAAATCCAGGGTGTATTTTGGAGCACTTTCAGCACATCTCAATTCAGACTGACCACATTTCAAGTGCTCAATTGCTAGATGTAGTTAGTTAATGGCCACTGATTTAGAAGCATGGATCTAGATACTCATTAACTTTGGATGTGAGTATCTGTAACTCTGGCTGAATCACTTCTTTATAAATGGGTCTAAAACCTCACAAAATGGAGAAGAAAAAAAAAGCTCTAGGGAATGTATGAAGACCAGGGTCCTGAGGATCTTACTATTTTCTTACTAAATGACCTTAATAAATACTGTGTTTCAAGTAGCTAATAATAAGGACAATACTATTTGAATTTAGAAAAAATAATCACATCTTTTTAAAAAGTGTGTGAAGTCTGCTCTTGCTTTAGGAAAAAACATATTTTGAAACTGGGAAACCTACACAGAATTCTATAGTAAGTGTGGTTTCCACAGAGGCAAAAAGACCCATACAGTGCTTAAAATGTTCTTAAAATATTTTAAAGAACGTTTCCATTCTCACCATGCTAAAAGCACAAAAGCTCTCCTGGGGCCCACCCTAGGATTGCCAGCTCAATGTACCATCTTTGGCAATCAAAAAAAAAAAAAAAAAAGAAAGAAAGAAAAGAAAATTCCTCCACCTTCTCCTCCCTTTACTACATGAGCTGATTTCACAAGATCTTTACATGCTTTATTTACTATTCATTTTCATCCTTGGGAGAGAAACTTGAAATACTGATTCACAAGACATAATTCTTTAAAAATATTTCATAAGGCAAGGATCTGGTAAATGGCAGAAAGAAAGTGTCTGCAACAATCAGTATAATTGTCATCCCTGAAATTGCATTTTTAAATATTTTCATAAGTAAAAGAGTTTTCTGCAAAACCAAGCAAAGAACTCAGAGAAAAAAAAAGAAAAAAAAAAGGCTCAAAAACCCCAGGTAAATAAGCCTGTCAGGCTGTGTGCGTGTGTGTACACACACTTAATTCTTACGTAAAACCCAACAACATTAATCATGTCTGTAAAATGATAACCAAAACGACAGCTCTCGCTCTGCAGTCAGCCATACAAGGAAGCATTTTCTAGCTATAACCCACCACTCTGAGCAAACAACTGACGGGCAGCGGTCCTTTTGTCAGATTCTGACAAGTGAATCAATAAAAAGACACAGCAAAAGTTCAATCAGAACAGACACCACTAATACGGCTGGCCTTTTGGGACCCACATAAGCGTGGAACTGCTTTTCCATGTTAATTTCTCTTCACTACCCCTTGGGGTTATCACCTTCTCTGGCCCCTGTTAATTAAAAACTGCCTCCTTCTAAAGTTCCTTGGCAGGCATTTCCCCCGTGTCAGACTATTCTGCTGACTGCTAAAAGAAATGGAGGAAGGAGTGTTCCAAAGCAGAGAAGGCTAGGATGCCAGAACTCTGCCCCTTCCCCCACCAATAGATTGTGTATAATCAGGTAATCTGATTGGATGGAATGCCTTATATTGCAATTAACTAACAACAACAACAACAAAAATATAGGAACAATTAAAAATAACACTATCAAAGTCAAACAAACAGTAAAATAAGTAGCTGGGTAGGCTAATTAATATGTCAGTAGACAGTCTTGGCATACTATTTTTTTTGATTAGCCTTATTTTTTGAATTTGCTGATTTAAAAATTTTAATTATGTACACATTTCTATTTGTTGGTTCTACCTTGCACTTAGTTCTTGTATTCTTTCTTCTCCTATAACAGAGACGAACTTATCTCTACCTATTTGCTAATCTTCAATTAATATCAGGATTGACCCTAACAACTAGGTTACTTAGTAAGAAAAAAAATGTTTAGATTTAAAAAAATGGTAGTTAGGTCCTTTTGGCTGTGTTAATGACAAATGTAAATTACCTATGTGGCTAGGGGTCATATTATTCCAAATTGGTTGTTTGATTAAACATGCTTTTATTTATTTTACACTAAAAAATATGGCAGTATATTCAAAATGAAGCACATATACTAAAAGTGAGTCTCTCGGTTCACCAAGACTGTCCCAAACTATTAGTATAGTTTAGATTTTCCCATGCATTTACAAACCCATATACAAATATGTGATATTGTCTTGTTACTTATATAATACAATCATAATGTATACCTTTTCCACTACTTGGGATTTTTTTTTTTTTGAGTTAATAATGTATTCTGGAGCAGTTTCTATGTGAATTGATCTTATTCTGTTAAGCTGCTAAACAGTATTTCATGATATGCATTCACTAAAATCCAAAATGATTCATGTAATGGACATACAAGTCTCCTTTTACTTTTCACTTTAGAAAAAAATACTTTAATAAAATATTTATACCTGTCTTCTTAGATAAAATATCAGGTACTTTTTACAAAAGTAGAACTGTTAGGCAAAAATTTACATATTTTAAAATTAAATACTGCAAAATCATTCTCCAGAAAGACTTTAGCAATACCATTTCCACCAATAATATATAAGGTCACTGGTTTCACTATACCTTCTCCAACACTGGATATTATCATTTGTTTTAATATTCTGCAGGTTGTGATTTATAGGACTTGGAATCTGTGCTTGTAAACTCAGTTATATAATCCCAGCCATATACTCTCTGTTAGACATATAAGCTTTTGTTTTCAAAACCTACTATAAATGCATTTACCATCCTGAACAACAAAAGAATATGACAAGCCATCACTTTTCTCTGTTGCTGCTGTCTTCTTTGTAATCAACCACTAGACTTATCTTGGATTTTTATCCTAAATTATTATGTTTTTCATTACTTATCAATATTTTAAAAACAGTTATAGAAGTCATATGTTTTCTGTGTTTTGTTAATTTACCACTATTCTTTTATTTCTATTCCCTGAACAATTATATTAGTAATAATAATAATAATATTTAAAATTAGTATTAAAATTTTGTTGCAATGTTTTAGATTTTTTTTTCCAGGAAGAAATTATGATTGGTTTCTTCCTTTGGGATGGAAGAAAAAAAGTGGACTCCGTGTGCAACATTGTGGCCTTTCTGTGGGCTACATGAAGGAATGATTTCTATATTGCTTGACTCAGAGCTCAGACAGAAATGGCAGCATATGCTGATGTCAGGTTTAAAGCCATGGACAGCTGTGGCAGGCACCATGACACACGGAAACTTCAGTGAGAATGAAGACTTGCAGATGCATGGGGGTGTGAAATTATGAACAGAGAAATGCATGGGAACATCTAAGTCCCCCAAAAGAAGAAGGAATAAGACACTTAGGGAAATTAACACACTTAAAGCCAGAATTTGTATAGAATAATTGGAAGAGTATACACACAGAGGCCCAGAGGAGATGCATGCTCAGAAAAGGTCTGAGAAGACCTTAAGTCTTCATGCTGGGCTGATAAGTGAGGCTTTTCCCCTGCACACAGTCAGTCCGCAAATAGAGAAGGAAACGTGGCCAATTCAAAGGAACAAAATATATCTCTGAAAACAAAACTAAAGAAACAGAGATCTCTGACTAGACAAAAATTTAAAACAAATGTCTTAAATATGTTCAGTGAGCTAAAAGAGAATACAAAAAAAAATTTATGCAAAATCAGGAAAATGATTTATGAAAAAAAGGAAAGTATCAATAAAAAGTTAAGTGTATATGTGTATATTAGAGTTACAGAATTTCCAGAGCTGAAAAATATAACTGAAACGAAAAATTCACTAGAAGGGTCCCAGAGTAGACTTAATCAGGCAGAAGAATCACTGAACATGAAGATAGGTCATTGGAAATCATTGAGTCTGAGGAGTAAAAAACCCCACAAAATTATTTTTTAAAAAATGGGCAAAGCATAAGGGGGTTATCGGACCCCAAAAAGTAGACCAAGATAGCATTTTGGGGGTCCTGGAGGAAGTGAGAGAAAAAAGGGCAGAGAGCTTATTGGAAGAAATAATGGCTGAGAACTTCACAGACTTGATGGGGACAAATGGATATACAAATACAAGAAGTTCAGTGAATTCCAAGCAGGATAAATCCAAAGTAATCTACACTGAGAAACATTATAATCAAACTGTTGAAAGTCAAGGACAAAGAGAGAATCTTGAAAGTGGCAAAAGAAAATCAATACCAGAAAGTAACTTTAAGCCATATAAAAATACAAATTTCTCTAATAAAAGTAAATATATGGACAAATATACAAACCTACAGTATTGTCATTTTAGCTCATAACTCCATTTCTAACTATAGAATTTAAAAGATAAAAGTATAAAAATCATTTAAATCAACGTTAATAGCATAGTAAGTAAAGATGTAATTTGTGACAATAATATAAATAGGGGCTAAAGTAAAGGAGAATTTTGTCCTGAGACTGATGTTAAATTCGTATCAGTTTAAAATAGATGATTATAATTTTAAGATACCATATGTGATATTCATGGTAAACACAAAGAAAATAGCTATAGAATATAAGAATATACACAAAAGGAAATGAGAAGGGAATTAAAGAGTATCATCTCAAAAAATCAGCTAAACACAAAGGAAGGCAGTAAGGGAGGAAAGGAAGGACAAAAAAGCTGTAAGAAACAAAGGAAGTAATTTTCAAAATGGAAATAGTATATCCTTCCCTGTCAGTAATTACAGTAAATGCAAATGGAATGCCTTTCCCCTTCAATCAAAACACATATATTGGCTGAATGAATTAAAAAAAACATAATTCAACTACAGACTATGTATAAGAAACTTACTTTAGATCTAAGGACATGCATAGCTTGAAAGTAAAAGGATAAAAAAGATACTCCATGCAAATAGTAACCAAAAGAGAGCATGGGATAGTTATCCTCCTAACAAACAAAATAGGCTTTAAGTCAAAAATTTGTTAGAAAACACAGAGAAGGACATTCTGTAATGATAAAAGGATCAATTCAACAAGATATAGCAATGATAAACAAAGATGCCCCAAACATAAGAACCTCTAAATATATAAAGCAAATATCAATAGAATCAAAGAAAGAAAGAAAAAGATCCACAGTAATAGTGGGATACTTCCCCACCCCCTTTTCAATAAAGGAAAGAAAACCAGACAGAAGATTAATATGGAAATAAAGGACTTAGCACTATAAACCAATTGGACCTAACAGACATGAACAGAACATTACACCCATCAACAAATGAATACTCATTTTTCTCAAGTTCATTTGGAACATTCTCCAGGATAGATTACCTATGTTAGGCCACAAAACAAGTCTTAATAAATTAAAAAAGACAAATCATACAGAGTATCTTTTCACAATAAAATTAAACCAGATATCAATAGAAGGAAAACTACAAGATCCACACATATGTGAAAATTATACAACACATTCTTAAACAACCAAAGGGTCAAAGAATAAATTTCAAGGAAAATTATAAAATATTTTGGGACAAATGAAAATGAAAATACAACATACCAAGATTTCTGCGACGCTATGAAATCAGTGCTAAGAGGGAAATGCATAGCTCTAAGTGCTTATGTTAAAAAAGAAGCTCTCCAGTTAACAACCTAATTTTACAACTTAAATACATGGACAGGGGAGAATCTAAACACAAATATAAAAAGCAAAAACTACACACAAAACTAGAAGGAAGCAAATAATACAGATTAGAACAGAAATAAGCAAAAACACCTTTCTTGAACTTATTCTAGGATATCCCCCATTATTTTCTATATATATGGTATTGTACAAAAAGCATTTGATACTCATGCTAATTTGTTTCTTCATGAGTAAACTTAATTTCCTTTTCTCCTTTCTATGAAAGCATTTAGGATTTTTTATTTATTGATGGAGTTCTGAAAAGTT
The DNA here is from genome assembly GCA_002007465.1 of Ailurus styani. NCBI lineage: Eukaryota > Metazoa > Chordata > Mammalia > Carnivora > Ailuridae > Ailurus > Ailurus styani. Next base: position 2,869,229 of record LNAC01000110.1, on the reverse strand, counting down.
CCACGGTATGTTTGATTTTTGTTCTTTTACAGATTTTGCTAAACCACCCAGCGGGCCCTTTTAAATGAAAGCTTGTGAGTTTTTTTTAACTTTGAAATTTTTCCTTTTATTTTTATGTTTGATTATGTCTCTTCTTCAATTACTGTTGTATCCTTTTAAAACTGCTGTTACAAGGATCCTGGCCCTCACGGTTTCCATTATTTTGTCTTCTTGCTGCATACCGTGGGAGATCTCCTGGACTTCATCTTCTGCATTACTAACAGAAGTCTTCAGTAATATCAAATATTTTATTCAGCCCTTCTGTTGAATTGCATTTGCAGTCATATGTTTGTTTTCCAACAAATATATTCTTTGATATTTTTTTTGTTTTGCAAATTCCTGTTCCTGTTTTTAAAGGGCATAGCCTCTTGAATTTTTATGAGTTTACTTATTAGAATGTTCAGTTTTTGTTTCTTAAATTTTGTCAGTTTGCGCCAAACTAATTTTATCTCATTGTTTAACTTGGTGTTTTGATTCCATGCTGTTGATTTTCCTCAAATACAATGGCAGTACATTTATATATGTGAAATATGTTTGAGACTAATTCATATAATAGCTGGTGTAGATTTTCTCTGCAAATGTTTAAGTTTTATTTCCCCAGCATCCCGCTGCTACAACCAGGATAGCAATATGTACGTGTGTTCAATGTGGTTTGACTTACTGATTGCTAGCATTCATTGTAAAGTCAAGAGGCCTGTAACAAGCAGATGATTTTTCTCCCCACTAGCTGCCAAAATGAGGAGAGATTGCCTCTGACACTGAGGAAATTGAGTCTTCTGCTTTTCAAAGGAAGTGCCTGGTTTTTGTTTATTTGTTTTTCCAACTTCAAGTCTTCATCGATGGCCCTGAGTTACCTCAAACTCCTCTGGCTTCTCTGGTAGAATCTAATGCTAATACTAGGCAGTCTTGCTGGTGAGGAAGTCACACCCTGAAACGTGGGGCTCTCAAGTTTCAACCTGAAGTCAAATATCCAGTGTAGGACTGGAGAAAGGGCTGGGCATGGTTTTCCTCAATACCTTTAAGACATTTAAATGATTGTTCTGACAAATGTTCTAGAGGCAGCTTTTGCTCCTGTATTTATTCCTTTTTCCTTGATCTTTTCCTGATCTCTCCTGTAGTCTTCTTCTGAAATACCTTCAGCTATAATTTTCTTATCATTGTGATATCATTTGCTGAATGAGCCTGATCCACTGATGGCACTGGAAAATAAATTCCAGTACTAAAAAGAATGTATTCTTTTGTTATTTGCCATTTGCAGGAATTTGGAAGTAATAGTGGAGGTAAATGCACAGTCCTGACAAATTGGCTGTCTACAAAGATGCTAAGAACTGGGAGAGAAAAACTAGGGGATTCAAAATCATATATACCTCCAAAACATAATGTGTCTGGTCAAATGCCTTACACACTTTATTGAACAGCAGACTACTTTTGGGCGCCTGGGTGGCTCAGTGGGTTAAAGCAGACTACTTTACATGGTATGGGTGTGTGATCATAATCTAACTAAAATATCCAGGATTATTGTTCTCTTCCCCACTAATAAATACTTGCAAAAATTTTTTTGTAAATAAACTACAATTCTTTGGTAAGATACTGATGGAAACAGAAGAGCTTAGTTCAAATTCATAGCTTATCAGCATTGACAATAAAAATGTGGATATACTTAAAATACAGAGTCACAATTCAGACAGGAAGGAAAGCAACTTTATTTTTTTTAATTCATTAGAGAGAGAGAGCATGCACAGTGGGGAGGGGCAAAGGGAAACAGAGAGAGAGTCTCAGGCAGACTCCACGCTGAGAACTGAGCCCCACACAGGGCTGGATCTCACTACCCCAAAATCACAACATGAGCTGAAACCAAGAGTCAGATGCTCAACTGACTGCACCACCTAGGCGCTGCAAAAGCAACTTTATTTTGATACAATTTAGCTTGCATATGAGCTCCAACTTCTTGTCTGTGGAGGGAAGGCAGAAGCGTGTTTGCATGTCAGAGTGTGGGTGGATTATAAATCTCACATGCTAAAACCAACCTGGTCACTTAAGCTTTATTTAGTCATTCAATTCTTTTGATAAATAACCAGCCTATCAAGATTTCTACTCATTCTGCTTCCTTTCTTCCAGGACATATCTTTGTGCAAGAAGAATTCACCTATTCATTCATAGAGTCATTCAAGCAATATTAATTGAAACCTATTATGTGCTAGATACAAGAGATACAAACATGAAGGAGACCGGTGTCACTCTTGCCCTCACAGTCTTACATTCTAGCTGAGACACACAAACACAAACATACACACACAATATACACATAAATATATAATATAAGTTTAGATAGGCATAAACACACTCAAGAAAATCAAGCATGATAAAGGGACAGCAAGGAAGGTAGAAGGGTCTATTTTTGGAAGAACATTCTGGGGTAAAGTCTTTAAGACTAGAACCTTTGAGGGCGCCTGGGTGGCTCAGTGGGTTAAAGCCTCTGCCTTCGGCTCAGGTCATGATCCCAGGGTCCTGGGATCGAGGCCCGCATCGGGCTCTCTGCTCGGCAGGGAGCCTGCTTCCTCCTCTCTCCTCTCTCTCTGCCTGCCTCTCTGCCTACTTGTAATCTCTCTCTGTGTGTCAAATAAATAAATAAAATCTTTAAAAAAAAAAAAGACTAGAACCTTTGAGCTTTGAAGAAAAATTTGAATGAAGATCTGGGATATGAATGAAAGAATAAAGTTGTGAAGATCTAAATGAAGAACGTTTTCAGCAGAAAGAACACCGTGGCAAGATGTGAGTAGGAATAACCTTCCCACGTTTGAAGAAGAGTAAGAAAACTACAGGGCTAGCATAGACTCAGGAAGGGTAGTGGCAGATGGGGTTGGAAAACTTATTAGGAGCTCAGTCATACACAGCTGAAAGTAACATGAGTAGTGGAGGACAGGTTCAGGATTCAAGCTGTCCTGACCTTCCCTGTGCTGGAGGGATACAACTTACCCCTCTGCCCTTAGTTCCTCTCCCTCTGGAACACTGTAACACAGATTAGACATGGTAACAGGCTCCCACATCAGCTCTCACCTGTACTGCCGATCATGTGAGACTCAACCACGTTTGCCACATTTTCACAGACTGCTCTGGCAGTCTTCAGATACTGGTGACCAGCTAGGGATTTCTTCCCCTTCCCTAACAACCATAGATAGTTTTTTCTTATTTCCTCTTACCTGTACTGAAACAAAAACTTAGTGGTCATCTCAGGCCCTCTTTGTTCTGGAGGCCATTTATCCTCTTCTGAAGACTCCCACAGTGCTGCTGGGAGCCACACAGTTTTGGGTCCTCAGAGGGTTACAGTCAGGAAGACCTTGAGTCTCTTCAGTCTCAAGGCTCAAAACCCCTTTTCCTCAAATCACCCCCTGACCTACTACCTGCTAGAATGTCAATCAAAGGAAAGGTACAGTTGAGATCTCTCAAAGGTCCCAAGCTCTGTCTGATCCTGATGTTGTCCTAACTTCCCTCTTAACATCTCCTCTAATTCTTACCTCATTCTAGGAGGGAAAAAAAGTGAAGTGCTCTCTTATCCTGCCCTGCTTCCTTAATACTATATGCTTAATTTTCATAAGCTCTATATTCTCAGCAGATTTTCATTCGTAATATCAAAGATGATTTTGATATTTTATTTTTGCAATTTAGAAAGTTTCTCTCAAATTCCTGATTCTTATGACTGAAAAGTATGGATTTCCAGACTCCATTTTGTTTGTATGTCTATCCTGCTATATTAAAAGGAAAAGACTCTCCTGAAATTCAAAGCTGAGCTAAACCAATGACTTTTTCTTCCCCCAGCAATTGTGCCAATCCTTTTTTTTTTTTTTTTTTGAAGACAATGTGTAGAGAGAGCTGTCACTGATCCATTAGTGTTGGGGGAGAAACATATAATCCAAACATTAGTTAGGCACATATATAAACTTCCTAGTGGGTGTTTTCCTCTCAACAGATAGATGGATAAGACAGAAACAGCTAGTCAGATAATAACAGAAATGGCAAAAGGAGGGAGGGGGATAAAACTCAAATTTTCTAGCATTTATACCAACAAAGATACTAGTGGATAGTTATCACTATCTTTATTTCTTAGTTGAAAATTGATGCTCAGAGATGTGTAGGAATTTGCTCAAAGTCATATAGGAAATAAATGAGAGTTAAGAGCAAAGCCCTTTGTCTTTCTGTTTGCTGTATCATAGTATGTATCAAATTAAGCCATTTTTGTTGAGTACTCAGGACAATATTAGAAACAGATGGTAGCTAAATGTAAATATTTCAGGTAGTGAGGGAAGTTTTAAAAATAATATAAGTACTATTTTTATTTATAAAAATTATCAATTGGAAGATATCTGTGAAGAATAATTATCTATTGATAATAGCCAAAATTTGATACATGGTCTTGACATATATAAATCATTATCATCAAATTTTTTATGCTTAAGTGAACTAACTTCTTACTCTTAGTGAATCAGAGGCTCTCATGCAGCCTTGTCCTTAGCCTTAAATCTGATATCCAAATGGTCCTTTCCAGGATATCACTGTGGATGGACTTGGCAGGTTTCAGTGGTTAAGCACAATGGTGCTGAGGATCAGTGTCTTCCCAAAGAAAGAATATGGTGCCTCAAGAGGCAAAGGAATTAGGAAAGGCAAGTCCTTTGAGGCAAAGTTTTGGTGGACCAAACACAAAGCCCAAATCCAAAGGGTAGGAGAAATCTGGAAATAGGAATTAGGATTAAGCTAGGAAGTGGGCAGAAACTTGACTGAAAGTCAGCTGATTAAGGTAACTATAGGTTCCGATTTCATATTTTTTGCCTGTTGCATCAGTTCAGTCGTTAAGGGTGCCCCTTTTGCTCTCACCATGTTCTGGTTTATGGAAATCTCAGTGGCATCTGATTTAAAGGCAAATTATATGGTCACCCTACCCCTGTTGAGAGCCAGAAGCCAGGATGAACAATCTGCAAATATTCTACTTGGAGTTACAGGTTGAGTAGGCAAGCTCCATGACATGACCTAAGGTGCATGACCATGTTGGAATCCCAAATAATATTAATACTGACTACATAGGTATAAGTAAAAACAGGCGACACAATTATTTGTATCCATTACACAGAAGTTAGATTATTTCATACTCAGCTGTCACTCAGTCTCTCACTTACTAAATTGTTTATATGCATAGCTATCTGCACTACTAAATTAAATGGTTCTTGAGGTCAATGATGCTGTCTTACTCATCTTTGTCTCTCTTAATTCCTAGCATGAAAGTTTAAACACCGTAGGTATTCAATAACAATTAAAAAATTTATCACAATTATGATAAAATAGCTAGGGCTTGTCTTAGCCCTTTGTATTCATCACATAACTGTGATAGAAAAATGATAAGCAACGTATAATGACTGTTTAGAAGATGATATTAGTGACTTATTTTATAGATGAGGAAACTGAGATTCAGAGATGTTACATGATTTTGCTCATGACAACCTGGATATTTACTAACAGATCTGAGATACAACCCCCTAACAGTCTATTGTAGACTTAAACTTTTATCTAGTGCGCTGCCAGTATGTACTGAGATATTCATAGATATGACTTTTTCTTTGTGTTTTGGGAAATCTGATGATTAATTTCATACATTCTCAACTTACTAGCTCCAATATCCATATTGTTTCTATCCATGAAATTTCTGCTAGGCTCTCTTCACTAAAGCACTGTGTATTCAAAAGCATTTTAGAATAGACACAACAATAAATGATTCATTCAGGATTGTGTGCTACTTTACAAGTTGAAAAAGAACATTAGTTGATTTAAATATTTCACGCCAACACATAAGCCATGTAGGACTCTCGCTAGATATGTCTATGAATATCAGTCTCTTCAAGTTGATACAGACACAACACTGAATTCTTATGGACTTTAGTATCTGTGTGTCATTAAAGCTTCATGTACTGGATGATACACTAAGTGAATCAATCACTTAGCAAGAACAGCAAAAACACAGTATGGATCATTAACAAAATAACACATTGGATGTTTACTCTTGTAAAGAATTACACTAGATATTTGATTATAAAATATGCAAGTATAGGGGCGCCCAGGTGGCTCAGCTGGTTAAGCGACTGCCTTCAGCTCAGGTCATGATTCCAGGGTCCTGGGATCGAGCCCTGCATCAGGCTCCTTGCTCAGGGGAGGCCTGCTTCTCCCTCTCCCAACTCCCCCTGCTTCTCTCACTGTCTCTCTCTCTCTGTCAAATAAATAAATAAAATCTTTTTAAAAATTTTTAAAAAATAAAATAAAATATGCAAGTATATACCAAGGGATTTAATAGTTGTAACCATCAATGAATGTAGATTTTATTTAAGCAGTTTGATTTTATCCTCACTAATTCTGAGTCATGAAATAAATAAATGAATTAATAAAAAATAAGTAAATTATAAATAAATCCTCAGTTGGCTAGAGGCTACAGAAATTTGAAAAACACATTGCCCCTAATACTGTCTTTCTGAAAATTACATCACACAATAAACAACCCTATTGCATAACAAAACCTTAGAGGCCTTGAGTTGCATGTAAACCTATGTAAGTGTCTGAATATCTGACATGAGTCACTCGATGACCCTTGTTGATTAGCAGCATCTTTTTTTTAAACATACAGTCAATTAGATTTAAATAACATTGGTTCAAGCAACAAATTCAGTGTATTTTAACAAATGTCCAGTCAATTTAGCAAAACTAAGTAATCAGTCAATGTCAGTCAATTCAGACAATAGCTTATCTAGTAAACATTTTCCAAACCCTACCCAATTTCTGGATTCCTAAGAGACACAGTCAAAACTCAGCCTGGTTATTAATTTAGGTTGGAAAATTTCTCAGGAAACCTCCCTTTCTAGAAAACTCATTTTCAAATACTTCTTGGATGTAATTGTATTTAACACTTCTAGACCAGCAGGCATTAAAAATTTAGCATCACAATTTTACTAAAGAAATCATACCACAAATTTCTCTTTGTTTTAAATATGGATTTCTAGTCTCTTAAATGTTTAATGAAGATCTGAAAATCAAAGATTAAAAGGAAACACTTTCAGAAACAACATATCACAGCGACCAAGTCAACCTTTGATGTTATACTTCATGTCACCCCAAGAACAGTAAATTATTTTTGATATGAACAAATGTTTAAAAGACTATTTTTAATAAAAAAAAAAACCTTTACCTCTAGGAAAATAAAACATATTGTTTAACCTTTAGGTGTTTAGAATTATTATAATGCCAAACAGTAATGTGTTATCTTGGCTAAAGTTTCATATTTTTAGGTAGAATGGGAAAACAAAATTCATTTGTCCTTCTATGACAACTAGCTTCTTTGTCTCATTTCCATTTGTTTCTTTGGCAGCTAAAACACCTTGAAATTACCTTCTCTGGCATAGAATTTTTTTTTCTATTTCTAGCTGTCAGAGTGATTAGAATTTTAATTAGCCAAGTAGAGTGCAGAATGGAAAATGAATGAAAAAAAGCACACAAAAGAACCCAAATTGGAGGAGAAACAAAGGGGGAACCAAAACTGCCTCACAGCTTGATTGTTACATCCATGATTTCCCTCTTTCTGGATCCCCTATGACTTAGCACAGTGCTGCCCTGTAGCCCCACACCAGCGCAGGGTGGCCTGTGCACTACTAACCATTATCCCTAGTTGTCATTAAAAGTAAAGCAAGTCTTGGGCGCCTGGGTGGCTCAGTGGGTTAATGCCTCTGCTTTCGGCTCAGGTCATGATCTCAGGGTCCTGGGATCAAGGCCCGCATTGGGCTCCCTGCTCAGCGGGGAGCCTGCTTCCCCCTCTCTCTCTCTGCCTGCCTCTCTGCCTCCTTGTGATCTCTCTCCCTCTGTGAAATAAATAAAATAAAATCTATAAAAAAAAATTTTTTTTTTAAAGTAAAGCAAGTCTCTTAAGGCACAGGAGAAGCTCTATTTCAATGCCAATGTCTGCCTCTCTAATTTACTCTTGGAAACCTACAGAGGATCGTAAGTCTACCCACAAAAGATGGAATCCACCAAGAATTCAGGGAATAAATACTCTTAGGTTGGCGAGAACACTCTCAAGTTTCAGAGGAATTCATTCCTTCATGTGTAATGTGAGGCACAACAGGCACCTTTCATCAAGAAGGCACTCAGGAAATATAGAAAATATATTAGTTGTTAAATTGGCCATTAATTGGCTAAGAGTCAGAATATTTTTGAAAAGTCTAAAACCAACCAAAGTAATCCAAACTTACATTATAATAGTTACATCTATCATCTATCTATTATCTATATTACTACAGTAGTACTTGATGTATGCATATGTATGTACTTGATGTATATGCATATGTATGTATGTATGTATCACCCAATTCTGTTATGGAAGTAGCTATGGAAAGCCACACAGTATCAGGGTCCTGTGGCTTTAGAGGCACCCAATGTAACTAGCTTTGATTCTGGTTCTGTCAGTGCTGGCTATGTGACCCCGGGGAAGCTATTTAAACTCTCAGTCTCAATTTATTTTCTATTTAAAGTGGGAACATAAAATACATGCCATGGAGATACTGTGGCGAATATATGAGACAAGGACATATGATAATATAATAATAATAACAAATGTATACAAATAACTGGTAGTAGATTATAAGTAATATGATTTAACTGCTATGCAGGAAAATAGGGCTAAAAACTTAAAATGAGCTGTGAAATAAAGAAAAGATTTTGATGGGCAAAAATGGGAGCTGGTAATTTCGGAAACAAGCAAAACCACAAAAGAGCAGCGTTTAACTTGAGGGTGATGAGTAATCTAAGCAATGCAAGAATCACGAGACTCAATGATTAGAAGAGAAATGCGGTATCGTAGGCTGGAATGAGAATGCAGTATACCCTGAATTTATGCCAGGGCACTTGGGATTCCAGGCTCTACACAAAAGAATGTTTTGAGAAACGTCCCAGTAATCATATCTAATGTCAATGTATATTATGGACTGAAGGCAGGAAAAACCAGTTAATAGTCAAAATAAGAGAAAACAGAGCTCTGCTGTTGAGTGGCACAAACAGATGACAACGACGGCAGAGCCACCACCCGAGAAGTAGGACTTGACATCACATTGCATAATGGACAAGGAGAAGAAGGAAATCAGTAATAGTAACATTTCAACTCCAGGAGAACTGAAAAATGTGACGTTATTTGTAGACAAAGGGGTTATTGTGGTTTTCAAAAGAGAACAAGAAAAATTTAAGGGAAAGCCCAAAAGTCTTTGAGTTCACGTTTGCAGAATGGAGCAATATCAAAATCAGTTGATGAATATTGTTCCAAACAAGCTGCTGGCTGACAGGATATAGGTTCCCCTTTGAAACTTAATTAGTTCATTTGTGCCATTTAAATCGCATCTTATTAGATTCATTTTTAATTGATTATAAGGACCACTCAAGGCACTGAGAGAATTCGGCTTAATTTTCAAGTTGCATAATGTGAAATATTTCATTATTTTTAAGAGAACAATAAGCTATTAGGATTCCTTTTACTAAACTTACAATTTAAAATGATAAAATTAGTTTTTACATTGACAGGATTAATTTGGAATTGATGTATTTGGTATGTTGCAAAATACCATGTATTTATTCTCTTATCACAGAAAATTGAATTAAAAATAAATGTGTTACACTCAAAAACCGGTTCACCACTACCTATTCAAAATTATGTAATTTTCTAACTATTAGGGGTAACAGTGATTTAAATTCCATTCTACATACAATTTGTGTTTCAGCCGAAATCCAAGTGAAAGAGTTAAAACCAGAAGGTTTTCAACAAACGGATCATTGTCCAAGCTCTAGTAAATGTGCTATTGGTGTAACAAATTGGTTTGCTGACCTTTTGTCTAGTAACATAACGCATGACATATTTGTAATTTATGGAAATCAATCCATAGAGAATTTTTAGTTTCATGTAATTATAGACCAGTGCAGGATCTAAATAAAGGTGAAGAAAAGGTCCTTAGGAAAGTAATGGTACACTGTTGATAAAAACTAAAAAGCAAAGTTCAAAGCACTGATCCATGCATTGCATCTTTAAATACTGGTAAGAGGCCAATAATTATAGTTAAAGTCAGTAACCAGCTGTGTTTTACTGCATACACTTTAAGGCACCATTGAAACTGCAACCCTATACTCAAGAACATGGGGCGGGCGGGCGGGCGGGTTGGGGGAGGGTGTTGGAAATCGCAAGACCAAATCTCTCACCTAGTTACAAATTGTAATAGTGCCTGGCAATTTCCATCTGGTTTTCTTAAGTGCTATTTTTAACAGGTAGTCACCAACCCATTTCAACCATCCCTTTCTAGCAGTAAGCCCACCTTCTCCCTGACTGAATAGTGCTACCTCTGCTTTCAGCAGATCTCCCTTCAAAGCCTGGCTCTGTCACATCATAAAAATGCCACACGGGGCAAACGACTCAAATTCGGTGTGTACATTAGGAATTTGAGGTGTTCTGAGGATTAAATACAGTAATAAGTTTAAAATGCTCAGAATGGTAATCAGCTCTCAAAAAACATTAGCATGTTTATCATCATGATCATCATCTTTTATTTCAGAGGGAGCAATAGAAAGGGAATCTATTCACATCCCTCTTATTTCCTGTCTTCCATTTGCTAAAGTTTGTCCTGCAGTGAGTTAACTCCCTGCACTTTGTACTTCTAGGTCAATTACTCAACCCCTCAGGCAAATTCTAGAAAAGCCAAATTTTGTAGACTGTAGTAGGGCCAAAAGAGCCATGTTACACTTTTTTCTACTTCCTAAGAAATGTCCACCTCTCCCCACTTACAGACCATCATCTTATGCCTAGCAAACCCCTCCTTTTCTTTGCTTAGTTAACTCCTAGAACTCATGTCTCAGGCCAGACATTGTCTCTTCCAGAAATCCTTCATTGGTACTACCATTCAAGATTAGACACCCTATCTATCTGCTCCTTCCTCCTTCCCCAGCACTTACACTCAGTGTAACTGCCTGTTGCCTTTCCTGCATGCTCCTAGGTGAGATCTCTGAGTGACAGGATCTTGTTTATTTTGCTTCCTGTTATCCCCTCGGCATCTAGCATAATGCCTAGCACCCAGAAAGTACTCCACGGATATTTTTAGAGTGACTGTTTTGCAGGATTGCTGTGACTCTTCAGTGTTATTAAAAGGTTTGCCACAGTCCAACATATACTAGCTCCCCAACTTTTCTGTCCCAATACCCAAAGTTGGTAGGGACTTAGTTATAAAGTATCCTCATTTTCCAAATCTCAGCAATTTTTCCTGTCACCAATTTGGCACCTATTTGTGCAACATGTTTCCAAACATAACTCCTTTATCTCGCTGGCCATAACTTTACCTTTTCTTGCCCTCTTCAAAAAAGTATATGAAGACTCAAACCAATAAAACTAATTCCATTATTAAGTATAATCAAACCTGATTAAGGGATATTTTAGTATATGATATGGAGCGAATGTTCATGTCCCCTCCCCTCAAAATCCATATGTTGAAGCCCTAACCTCCAGTGTAATGGTATTCAGAGGGAAAGCCTTTGGGAAACAGGTTTAGAGGAAGTCAGGAGGGTAGGCCTCCATGATAGAAGTATTATCCTCGTAGGAAGAGGAACAGAGACCAGAGCTTTCTCTCCCTTTCCACTATTGTTAGGACACAGTGAGAAGGTAACCACCCACAAACCAGGAAGAGGGTTTTCACCAGGAAGTGAAAGATGCCAGCACCCTGATTTTGGACTTCGAACCTCCAGACCTATGACAAGAAAATATCTATTGTTGAAGCCATCCAGTCTAGAGTATTTCATTATAGCAGCCTGAGCTGGTTAATATACTGGTTAGTATAGCTAAAACAAACAAACAAACAAACAAACAAAAACCTCTCATTCCCACTACACGAAATCAAAGTTGTTGAAAACTCCATTCCTTGTCATCTTTATTCTGGGACTTGGGTTGATACTATATGCAAATTTCTGATTATTGTTATAAACTGAAAGAACTCTGAAGGATCCTCCATTGGCATTAGATGAGATGGCCCCAATGTGACACCATCACTTCTGTTCACAAATTATTGAGTAGAAACAGTGACCATCACCCCCTCCAATCACATGGGAGTCAAGAATCTTACTAAGTGCCTGGAAAGTAAATGGATTAATATTACTGGCAATCAAAACTAATGACTGGGGCACCTGGGTGGCTCAGTGGGTTAAAGCCTCTGCTTTCGGCTCAGGTCATGATCTCAGGGTCCTGGGATCGATGCCCGCATTGGGCTCTCTGCTCAGTGGGGAGCCTGCTTCCTCCTCTCCCTGTCTCTCTGCCTGCCTCTGTGCCTACTTGTGATCTCTCTCTGTGTCAAATAAATAATAAAATCTTTAAAAACAATAAATAATAAAAAAAACCTAATGACTGCTACATGGTCAGACCTAAGTATTTTAACAATGATAGTAAAAATCTTGTAACCATCTTTGGAAAAAAAAGTGATTTACCAATATGCCATGATCCTAAAAATGCTCATATTTTTCACTTCCCTAAATGTATACCTCTGGACCAAAACTAACTGTGAATATCAAATTTTTCTGAGCAAAACAGAAAATAAAAGCAGGTACATGGTAGGAAGGGAAGGGGATGGGGAAGGGGAAGGGAAATGGAAGGGAGGGGCGGGAAGGGGAGNAGGGAAGGAAAGGGGAGGGGAGGGAGGGGGAAGGGAGAGGGAAGGGAGGGAGGGGAGGAAAAAATATAAAGCCTCAAGAAATAACCAACATTTCTACCTAGAATTTAAGATGAGTGTCAGGGATATCTAAGTTTAACAATGCCATCATACTTAGGATTCCTTCTACAGAAATTGAAGCTTTATATTCTTTCTAAGATTATCTCTTGGAGAGAGCACACTTGAGCTAGGTAGTTTGAGATAGTTTACCAAAGGAATCATTAACAAAGATGTATGCAGGTTTGGAAGAAACAAAGACTAGAGCAGATCTTTGGGGCCAACAATAAAGGGAAGTCACTGAATCCCCTCAGGCATGAATGGACAAGGGGAAGGAACCGCTAAACGGACCTAGGGTGAATAGCTGTATACAGAGTCCCACCTTATGAAAACCATGGCCTTACTAAAGAAATGCTTCCAACTTCTACTGACTCCACAAGGAGGAAATTAGATGAATACCTTCACTTTACTCTCATCCCAAAACAATCACCAGCCAAAAATCCCATTGGCCAATTTACACCCAGAGTACAAGGAAGCCTGGTTACACAGTTCATGTACCTCAGCCTCCCAGAGCAAAATATAGAGTGGAAAAATGGAAAGATCAGGAAAGGCAACCAGAAGACATGCACAACTTGTAATTCTGTACCTCTTTTACCAAAAAGAATGAGACTCCTTTCACCTGCTATCCAACTTGCAAAGGTCAGTGTAGATTATTCATTTGGCACGAAAATTTGATGTCACATGGGTCTCAAAAATATTTTTCTTGAGAACAAGAGGGTTCCTTTCAGGTGACATCTACCTTGATTTCATAGCATTGCTTCTTAAGATAGACCTCAGTTTTCTAGATACATGTGACAGTGACGTTGCCATTTTCAGTGATAAGGGGTGATGTTCTGTCAATAAATACTGTTACTAAAAAAGTCAAACATGTTATTATTCCTCATCTTTGCCAATAACAAAGAAGAAGAAGTCTGCCAACTCCCAGCTGAAAATCTGGATCTATAATAACTTGGCTCCATCAATTGCTCTGGTGGGCTTAAAGATGTAAGCCAATCTAAGGGAGCCTACTTAGTCACAAACTAACTCAATAGCAAATAAAAATAACAATGGTTGGAAGGAATTCAGTGCCAGGACACTGCAGCAGAAATGGAAAAATAGCAAATAAATAATCCTTGCATAGGTTTAAACCCTAGCCCCACCTCTAATAAGAAGTGGTTATAGGGCGCCTGGGTGGCTCAGTGGGTTAAAGCCTCTGCCTTCGGCTCAGGTCATGCATGATCCCAGGCTCCTGGGATTGAGCCACGCATCGGGCTCTCTGCTCAGCAGGGAGCCTGCTTCCTCCTCTCTCTCTGCCTGCCTCTCTGCCTACTTGTAATCTCTCTCTCTCTCTGTCATATAAATAAATAAAATCTTAAAAATAAATAAATAAATAAAAGTGGTTATAGATGCTAGGGGCAGACAGGTAGTCCTCCAAATGACAAAACAAGTCCTTTAAATTGTTGGAAAGAAAAGACGAAATATTTTAAGACCAAGTGGTATCAACTTTAATTTTCTAAAATCTGCAATGCCTTCCATGTTGCTAGTCCTACCCCAGATTTTTTAAATGGGGAAAAAGATGCAGACAGATCTAACNACAAACCCTCCCCAATGTCCCTAACCCATCCACCCTATCCCTACCCTCCCACCCCCCAGTAACCCTCGGTTTGTTTTATGACATCTTTTGAGCATACCAATTAGGAAGACTGGTGTGCTGATAAGCCCGTGTGCAAATACATAAAGATACAATCAGTTTGCTTTTCCAAGACATAAAATCTATATTATTTTTTATTATAGGTGAGAAAGAAATGTGGAGAACTAGAACTCATGCATTTTACGTCAATATATAGCACAAGTTTTGAACCCTGGCCATATTTTAGAATCGGCATGAGAACCTTTAAAAATGCCCATGCCCTGGCTCGACTTCCAGAGATTCTGATGAAAATGGTGTAATGTACGATCAGCCACTGGTGTTTTTTAAAAGCTTTCCAGGTGATACTAAAGACATTCAAGCATGCAAATCACTACACAGAGGAATGGGATTCTATCGAGTTCACTGGACTATTCTTTAGGTGTTTTTTGAGAAGGCAAAGAGGAAAGCAAAGCTATTCAGTAAGCAAGAGCCATGACAAGACTTGAAAAGATATTTTAAAGAGGTGAATTCTGAGAAAGTTTCACAATGATTTGTAAAAGGCAATAAAGGATAATGTTTAAGAGCATGTACTTTGGAATTAGAACAATTTCACTGTGACTTTCATCTTTGCTATCTATTAGCTTGGTAATTTGAGAAACTGTCCATATCTATGAGAATGGATATAATACCACCTACCTTTGGAGTGTCTGTGGGCTTGTGTATGAGCATTAAATGGAGTCAAGTATGCAAATCATCATCATATAGCTTTTGCTCAGTAACTGACATTTCCTTTTCATTTCTAACCATACTCCAAGCCCAGTTCCTTTACAGAGATACCTACATAATCCTGACAACCACCTAAAAACAAAAACCGAAAAAGTCCTAAAATAACCCAGGGGGCTTATCTAGAACTAAGACCAAAAAAAAAAAAAAAAGTGATCTAAACAGAAAATTCCAACCGAAATCATGCTATCATTTTCAAGATGCACTCATTAATTCAAAAGGAAGTTTAGTCATCAACTTACATATTCCTAAAATAAAGCACTTTGGTCGAGACTGAACTGCATATAAAGAAAAAAAAATAAGAGAATTTACTGCAATCTGGAAGTGTTAAAGTAAGTCCACCCTGAAAGAAATGCAAGAGAAATACAAACCTCATTTAATGTATTGAAAGATTATCCCTGATCTGATTTTCACTATTTGAGTAGTTTAAAAAATTCTTAAGAGCAACTTCTTCCAAAGAAAAACATTCATTTTATAACCCTCCTTCCACAAATTAAATCCAAAGAGGCAGTATCAAACTTTATTAAAACTCTGCACTTCACGGACATGCTTGCATAACACTTGAGCCCTGCATATCCAACAAACAGTTTTTGTTATGTCAATAAAAGATCTCCTTGGCCATCGTCTTTCAAAAGTTACAGCCTGAGTGGGAGGCATGCTATCCATGTCTCCAGCCTCTAAAAATATTTCCTTACAGAACAGTCTCTCTGTAAGACAGATCAGTTTGCTTCAGTCCCCCCCTGCTCTATGCCTCACGTGGGAGTACTTGCAAATAGAGCGCCTGGAGGGATCAACACAGTTTTCTAAAGCAAACATAACACAAGTGCTATTCATGGGTTACACACTCCACAGCTGTAATATGAAATGTGTAGGAGCAGCCCCTAATGGCATTCAAATCATGTACTAACAGTTCTCAAGTGTCAGGTGTTTTTCATTTTCTAGCAAGGGGAAGAGATATTCACGTGCTGATTTCCTACACTGAACAGCTTTGTAACCCCCCGCAGAGTGAAGGCGCACTGTGTTTCTGAGTCTCTATTATGTCAGATGAATGCCACAGTTAGAGTCCGGAAAGGACATGTGATCCCAGTTTAGATTCTTTTTTTTTTCCCCCAGCCATCGCTCAGCATTTCAGTGGCATGGATTTTGTGTGCATGCATGGAAGAAAACTTATAGAGCATGTATCAATGTTAAATTTCACATAAAAGAATGAGGACACATATTTTTCTATCTGGGTATAATTTAATACTTCTGTATACACTTTGATCTTATTGAAGGTTTGCATTTTCAAAATGGCCTCTTGCAGTGCCCCAGATGGCTGCCTGTCAAACCCAAGTATCAAGCTCACTATAAATAGTGTGGGTTCTCACTGCAACAATGAAGTTCACATTATACATGCTGAGGGAATTAAGATACATTTTATTTACTTAAATCTTTTTTTTTCTTTACTTTAAATGTGACTTGGTCATAGAACATAATAAAGAATAACACATTTTAAGAGCATGAAAAGGCACATTTATTATATATGTTGTGTCAGTAATTTCAACTTAGACAAGAATGTATGAAACACTGGAGTTGAGTATTCACCATTATAATATTATTTAAATATGTGAAATTCAATGAAATCTAAAATATATTTTACCAAACACTTTTTTTCTATTACATTTGAAGCTGCATATTTCAAACTTGTTCTCTCCATTTGTTGTAAATTTGTTTATATTAACCTCATTAGGACAATGTTTTGTAAATAAAAATCTTGACGTGTAAGGAGACTTAATGGTCTCTTTAAAACCATTTATCGGGCGCCTGGGTGGCTCAGTGGGTTAAAGCCTCTGCTTTCGGCTCAGGTCATGATCTCAGGGTCCTGGGATCGAGGCCCGCATCGGGCTCCCTGCTCAGCGGGGAGCCTGCTTCCCCCTCTCTCTCTCTGCCTGCCTCTCTGCCTCCTTGTGATCTCTCTCCCTCTGTGAAATAAACAAAATAAAATCTTTAAAAAAAAAAAAACCATTTATCTAAATTTCTGAAGGTGATTGGAACTTTAGGTTAAAACAGAGTTCTCTTCCATGCTGAATTTTAAACATCTCCTTTAAGAGGAAAGGAAAAAAAATCCTTTGTTGTCTGAATAAACCATATGGGTACATATGTACTACAAAGTACATATGAATACCTGGAATTCAATTAAACATATATGAAAGAAAGCATTTAACAGGATTTTGGAAAATTGCTGAGGCAAGCATATGAAAAGTAGCTATGGAAAGATGCTGTGTTCACAATTTCAGTTAAAAATTATTTATTCAGACAGCAAAAGAATCTACTTTTGAGGGTAGATGAAGAACTTAGCTGGTGATATTTTTTCTCTATAATCAATGTCACTATCTTGTAGTCATGTTCTCTAGACCTAAGGAAGTTGGATCCCTGAGGAGTAGCCTACAAATACCTGCACTAAATAATCAACAGCTCTGCAAATGTTATCTACATAAATACCTGCATCTTATAAATAGCTTCAGTCAAAGACATAGTAAAAATCTGAATGAGAGGGAAAATAATATGTAAGTGCCTTTAGGTGTCTTCACATAATTAAAATCTATATTCTGTGAGAAGAGACACAGTAAATTTGGGGACAACTGGCATAGAAAATGCCTGACATTTAAATAATGACATAGATGCCAGTATGAGGAGACACAGCAAGGGGTCCTATCTTTTTTTTAAGATTTATTTATTGATTTGAAAGAATGAGACAGAGCATGAGTACAGCAAGGAGGGGCAGATAGACAGGGAAAAAGAGAATCTCAGATTCCCTGCTGAGGGCAGAGCCCAACATGGGGCTTGATCTCATGACCTGAGCCAAAATCAACTGTCAGACTCTTAACCAACTGGGTCATCCAGGACACCTGCAAGGGGTCCTCTTCATTGCTCTGTCCCCATTCCAGGCCCACTCACCCCTGGACCTCAAGAATGGAGAGGATACAGGATATCATAGAATCTCCAACCCCCTTCCGAGCTTTGAAATCTTAAGCAACTTAACTAATTTCTTTTATTTATTTATTTATTTATTTATTTATTTATTTATTTGGCAGAGAGAGAGATCACAAGTAGGCTGAGAGACAGGCAAAGAGAGAGGAGGAAGCAGGCTCCTTGCTGAGCAGGGAGCCCGATGTGGGCCTCAATCCCAGGACCCCAAGATCATGACCTGAGCCAAAGACAAGAGGCTTTAACCCACTGAGCCACCCAGGTGCCCCTTAACTAATTTCTTGAGCTGTTTCTTCCCACTTCAAGATAATAAGGTACATATCTACATTTGCCACTTGATTATAAAGACTGACATGGTGTATGCAGTGTGCCCATCATGCAAGAGTTGAAAAAAATACACGGATATTACTATTATGAATTTAATAATTCTGCCTCTTGGCAGTTACTTTACACATTATCACAGAATATATCAGAAAGGAGGTAATTAGAGTCACCGTGAAGACATACTTGAGTGTAACTTTATTAAAGATGGTGACTTATTGAATAAAATAACATGTTAACATAAGGGAAGTTGATCAGAAGTGAACAGGTTTAAAGCAGAAATTCCCCATATGGAAACCTGGCTTTGAAAGCAGGAAGAGCACCACATACTTCCTTCTCTGAGAGCAAAGATGGACAGACAAGCATGATTTAGCAGAGCTCTTAGACTTCAGACAATCAGGGGGTTCTAGTCAAGATCTGAATGCATTATGTACACTAATACGCACACTGTCATGTGTCCATGAATTATATTCTAAAACGATGTGCAATCATTTCCATCAGTACTGTGAATAATTTCCAACCACCACCACCACAACCAAAATTCTCAAAGTGCTTTGCTAATAGAACTGCTGACTCAACAAGTCTTACTAGGACTAATATAAATACAGAACTGGTTAACATATTAGGGATGATCTAACTGGGTTCCAAAAAAAACACATGAGGGATTGCTTTGGGAACAAGAAGTCAAAATCAATGAAGCTGAAAGTTTTTAATTTCCCTATCCCACCTAACTGGAACATATATTGGAATTTGTATAGGAGTGTATTTGATAAGTTGGTTTTCATCTACAAAAAGTTTAAAAATCATCCACCTAATCCCACGTTTCACGCTACAGATGCCTAAACTTACCCTGGAGGTTAAGGGGTACCCTCAAACTCCTAAGAACAGTGAGTAGCAGACAGAATCCAATGTCTGTCTTTGGATTCAATCATCCTTGTTTTATTCCACACTGTCCCTTTACCTTTTCCTTCCATATAAAAGCAAATATCTACATTTCTCTTAATAGCATTGAAATTACCTTGCCAGGCACCCAAGATTAAAGCTTGAACTTCAACTCACTGAAGTTTTCTAACACTTCTTCATAGTTTATTTTCACCCCAAATGTCAGATATGGATTAAACAAAAAGTAAATAAAGACAAAGTATGGTGACTTAGAGGTGTTATTGCTTCTCCCTCCTCTCTCAGACTCAAAGATATGAAAATGGTAGGGGTATTCAAGAAGAAAAATTATATTTATTGGTTCTCTGCTGGTTTACTTGATGCTAGTCAAGGAAAAAGTCTCTTTTAGAAGACGGCTATGTCCAAGAAACTCAGCTCACAATCCAAAGGTGACTTCACACAAGAAATGTATTCATTATTTGGGAGGTTCATGGAAGTGGTAAGACAGACAGAAGTTCAGACTACTCCCAGATAGCAGACCCTCCACCCAAGCTGAAGGTCTTATTCCATGTGTCTACTATGCCCTTCCTACCTATTATCTTTTTTCTTTGATTTCCTTGTCTTAACAGATGGTTCTTATGTACACTCTGGATTTTCTCTGGGTGCCATCTCAGTCTTCAATTTATGTTTCAAACTCATAACACATTTAAAGACCTAGCTGTCTGGCTTAAGTTTTTCAGACAAAAACATATTTTTCTTTCTTATGTGTGTTCTGATCACTGGAGAGAGCTTCCTACTTTATCCCCTTTGCCCTTATCATTATCCATACTACTAATGAATCCTGGCACAGGACCTGTAAAAGAATGACAGAGCAGTTCATAATATCATACATATTTGAGGGTGGGAAATGAAGGGGAACTGACAAGAAAGCACCTCTTCCCAAATGCTTCACTACATCCCCCTTTTCTCTCCTTCCCTGTACATGTCCAGGCCCTGTGCACCTCTATGGCAGAGACTCTCTCCATGGATCCTTGTCTTTCCATGTGTGGTTAAACTTCAACCAGAATTTATCATGGTTTATCAGAACTAGGGCAATAGCTTCCTGCTTCCTCTCCCTCTTTTCTCTCTTCTAACAGTTATTTCCTAAATACCTCCATCATCTTTCTGAAGCTCAGTCTGAACTACCTTCCAGGCCAAACACAAATACTGTCTCCTTCTACCTAAAAGTAGCCCTTGTTCTCTTGTGTGCTCACAGCAATCTGCCTGAGTTTCTGCTCTGGCATTTGTACGGAGTCAAATGAAGGCCATCTAGGCATACTGCCTAAAAAAACTCTCCCTGAGAGGCAATGCCCACATCTAGGGCATAGTCCGTTATGAACTGAATTGTGCCCACCCCACCCTCCACTCATATTTTGAAGTTTTTATCCCCAGTAGCTCAGAGTGGGACCTTCTTTGGGAATATGGCTTTTGAAGATGTAACTAAGTCCAGATGAAGTCATTATAGCAGGCCCTAATGTAGTAGGACTGAGGTCCTTATAAGGGGAAATTTGGACTCAGAGATAGACATGCATAAAGGGAAGCTAGTGTGTAAAAAAAAATACAAGGAGAAGAAAGTCACGTGCAAGGCAAGCAGAGAAGCCTAGAATAAATCCTGTCCACAGCACCCTCAGAAGGAACCAACGTGGACAACACTCTGACTCCAAACTTCTAGCATCCAGAGCTGTGAGAAAATAAATTTCTATTTTTTAAACCATCTAGTCTGTGATACTTTGTTACTGCAGTCCTAGCAAACTAACACAGCCCTCATTTTTGCAGACTCAGAAATTACATTTTTTTCAGGGTCTTCATGTATTCAGATTCAGGGATGCTGACTCACATTAAAAAACAAAACAAAAACCAAGAGACTAATGTATAAAGCCAAAAGGTTAATTCGTTAATTACACTAGTAACTAAAACCGCCAATGGGATCACATACTTTGATCCTATGGCCAGCAAATACTCTTTGAGCCATCACACACCATTTGGAAGGCCTAATCCTAATCACTAAAGTGTACAGTAAACATCAACTCATAGCAAGTGCAATAAGCAACAGGATTACAGAATTTAAGACATTAAGTTGCCACGCCCACTGCCTATTCTCAAATGACATGCTTGCGGGTAGGGCTCATCCAATTAAATCATTAAACTATGTTAAACCTTCCCTTTATCCAGTGTTTCAAAGGGTACAATAGCCATCAATGTAGGAAATACAATTGGCTCTCTACCTAGCACCCACTTCCCCCTTCCTCCTTTACCATTTTGTTTTGAGGTGTGGGCTTTCCTCTGCACCAGGATAGTAACCATGCTATCTTACTCTTCAGTGATAGGCTCAATATAGAGAGGTCAGTCCACACATGGTCATTCCCAGGCTCCCTGGGAAAGTGAGCACCTGCCTAAGTGAGGCCAACCCAGCTGAAAGGAAGGACTGGAAGTAATCCCACTGAATGTGAACAAGTAAGCATGCTACCCTCATTGTTCATGGGAACCTGATTTAAAATATACTGATATTGTAATAGGCAAAGGTTATAAATAGGAAGAATCTGAGTCTCTGATGACATCACTGAAGCAATGAATCAACCAACTCCACCCTATTCTTCTTTTGAGTTGAGATTTACGCTTCTTGCCATCAAAAGCATCCTAATTTTTTAAGAATTTTTTTTTATATACTTTCTGGAACACTTCTAAAGTTTCTATTTTCTTTCCTTGGTTTGCTAACATTACCAGCAAGTTTAATAGGCCAGGAAACCATTCTTTTTATGGCGATTTTGCTCATCCTTGCTCTCATATGTTTTGTGGGGATTTATAGTAGAAATCTCACTAGGGAAATTGCTATGTGGGAGAAAACGTGCTGAAGACTCAAGAGAAAAAGGCAAGTTTAAGTTAAACTCATGGAATGTGCATCTTAACTGAGATGATACGTGAAAACACATAAGCCTATAAACAAAACAGTAAATTGTAATTTATGGTATGGAGAAAATAAACAGGGTGCTAGTATAGAGAATGAGGATAGATCTTCTCTTGGCAGAGTGGTCATGAAGGCCTCTTGGGAGGACATTTAGCTAAAATCTTAAGTTTATGGAAACCACCACAGTGTGACCCCCAGGGACCACTCACAGACCTTTTGCTTTTTATTACGTATCATTTACAGAGTGTAGTTATATCTGTCATTATTTTAGATAACCTGAATTATGAACTCATCTATTCATTGTAATGTTTGAGGAGCTCCTCTTTTTAGGAAATGTAATGGTAGCTGCCACTCATCACAGAACCCCAAAACATTAGAAATCAACTCTCCCAAACTCCTATGCAGCTCTGCCAAATGACCCAGAATCCATGAATTAGGGGCACACAATTTGAACTGAAGCTCATACCAGAAAAACTTCTCTTTGGCAGTAGTAACTCCAATGTTAGGACAAAGCATTCCTCAGTCACGAGAACAAGGTGTTGAGGGAAACAACCAGTCCTATTTCACACCAGGCTACTTGTACAGTGTTAGAGACATTATTTCCAGATATTCCATCCCTATTTTAGTTCTTCAGTTCTACCAAGGTTTCTATGAATTCTGTAATATCCTTTAAGAAGACTCCTTTTCTCTTTAAAAGTTGGACTCTGTTGCTTGCAGTTAAGAACCCTGACTGATATATATGTCTTATTTCATATAGCTTAAGATACCCAAGTCACAGTCACAAGTGCACTGAACTAGATTTTTCTTATTATTGTTTATCAAGTAGTCACACTGCCTGACACACTCTAGCCATTTAATGCTTACTGAATGAATGATTTTTTGTATTTCAGTTTCCCTTTTAACATGAGGGATAAAATATAGAGTGTTGATTGTATAGTTTTTATCTTCTAAATACAGCTTTAATTGCTTCATGTGAACCTCAAAGAGTTAAAGAGAATTATTTTTAAATAAGCCTTTTTTTGTGTGCCTCAAAATCATATTTGGCAAAGTATCTTGGTCTCCTTGGAGAACACTACTGATATATGTGTGTGTCTAAAAAAGAAATCTCTCTTGCATTCTCTGGTTCCCACTGTAGAAAATTTTGAGCCGCTATTGCCTGATAACCATTCGTTTTTTTCTTTAGCTTAGATGGAGAAGACCTACAAATCACACTAAGAAAACAGTAATCTAGGGTATAAAAAAACCAATCAAGTGGCATTCTTGACTTAAGAGTTTGGAAGCTAACTTTCAACTTAGAATCGTTAATGATAAAAAATACATAACACCAATTTTCTTCCAGCAACAGAATCTTCAGGTAACAACTGTCACATTGGGGGCACACACTACATGCAGGCACTTGACATATATTATCTCAGTTCTCACAACAGTCGTGCAAATAGGAATTAGTATGGACATTTTACTACTGAACAGAGTTCCAGAGAAGCTAAGGATCTTGCCCAAGGTTATACTGTCAGAAGGTTACTGAGCAAGGATTTGAAAAATGGATTTATCTTAATCCATTCTCCACTACCACACCACCTCCTTAGAAGAGAGGCAGGTAAAACTGACATTCCTTCCACAAAAGCCCTCCCTTCCACATATAGGGAAATAAAGCTGAGAGGGCCAGTGTCGTATCCCTCTCTTAGAACAATGCCATGTACATGGGAGAGAGCATAATGAATGGCTTGCTGGAAGATGATTACTGTTTTTATCATTTTAGTGTTCAAATTAATTATATATGTTTACAGCTGCTATTCCTATTCAGTTGTTTCTCAAGTTCCAAGCACAGTCCTCAATCATAAGTACCTGATAAGAAAATAATTCAGTACTATAACATACCATAGTACAAATATTACTACTTCACAGCCATTAGCCTAAACAAATTGTAAGGTAATAAATATCAGAATGATACACAAAATTAATTATTGGGCAAATGTGGCAGAAGAAGCCATGGAACTCAAAGCCAAGTGAAAGGTAAAAATAAATAAAAGCAAGTTACATATTTTATCCAATGATTTAGGGTGACGTTAACAGGAATGAAAATATAAGGACTGGAAAGTAACAGTTTGCACTCATTTACAAATCATGGCTCAAGATTAATTTACTACATCAGGATTATTTATTACACATCAGAATTTAATTTATCTAAGTCTGAGAGGTTCTGGAAAAGCTAGACAAATCCAGAGAAGGAAACCAGAATGATTAAAAATAAAAAATATCCAGGGGCACCTGGGTGGTTCAGTTAAGCATCTGAC
This sequence comes from Ailurus styani, assembly GCA_002007465.1. Classification (NCBI taxonomy): domain Eukaryota; kingdom Metazoa; phylum Chordata; class Mammalia; order Carnivora; family Ailuridae; genus Ailurus; species Ailurus styani. Next base: position 2,844,590 of record LNAC01000110.1, on the reverse strand, counting down.
TCTTGATCTCAGCTCAGATCTTGATCTCACAGTTGTTGAGTTTAAGCCCCACATTTAAAAAAAAAATTAAAACTATTCAGAGGAGGTGAATTTGGATACCCAGACAGAAAGTAATCTATGAAAGTGACTTTAAATACAGAAACCTTTACTAGGTGGTTGGTGTTGGTCAATTCAGAGCACCCATCAGAGCAAAACGACCTTGAAAAACAGGAAGTGGGGGCCTGGCTGATGACAAGAATAACCCCTCTTCCAAGAAGTTTCCTTCATGCTATCTAGTCCCCCAAAATATAATAATTTCCAATGCCACAGATCAATTTGTCTGTTTTTAAACTTCATGTAAATAGAATTACACATTACGTATATACATAATGTGCCATTTTTATCTTCAGATATAAGCAGACTGTATTCATTAGGCCTGTTGTGAAATAGATCTCTGATTCTACAATTCAGAATTCTCAGAATTTTTATGGCACTTCAAAGACCTGATTACAGCTGGACTTCTAGCCAACAGCGTGACAATCGAGGTCCTACACAGACACCAAGAGCTTACCATGTTGGAGTCAGAACGCCATGCTGTCTGCAGGAGGATGGCTGCTCTTCGATCTAAGCAATTGGTTACGAAATCAGAACGGGACTCTTTGCAGCCTAACTGCTGGGCTCAAATCCCCTATCTTTCTCTTATTAGGCATAAGACCCTGGGCAACTGTCCTAACTTTTCTGTTTGCCCTTCCAGTTCTACTCTCTACCCTTCTCTCCACTCTTTTCCCCCCTGAGAAAACTGATGTTTATACAAGTGTCAAGTTTGACACTGGGTTCCACCAATGGGGAATGTAGGACAGCAGGATCCAGATCCAGCAGGATCCACTCTTCTTCAGGCTCACTACAGTAGGGTCTGCCTTAGCTGGCTGTCTCTGCTGAAATCATTCTACCTGTGCTTCTCTCTGGTAATAGCTCCTCCTTAGTGATTTAGGCCTAGGCTACTGCACTATCCTTTGTGATTCCCCTACTCTCCTTTCACACTTTTGTAAATAATTCTGTGTTAAAAAACAAACTCAACTAAACTAAAAGGAAACCAAAAAAGAGGAAAAAAGGTAGTAACAAAAACTCAAATTATCCCAATGTGAGTGTGCTTCCTGTTTCTAATTTCTTCATCTGAAACGGTTTTGAATTCTTATTTTTACGTATGAACATGAAATGGGTTAGTACACACGGTGCTTAGAATGGCACTGGGTGGGAAGTAATACTCACTAAGCGCTGGTAGTTTAGGCAGAGGAAAGCTGGAGAATGTCCTGCTGCCTCCACCTTCCCACCACTGATAAGGTCGGCAGCCCTGCCCAAGCGGTGTCGTCCCTCAGAAGCAGAGCCACACCTCACTGCTGGTCTGGAAATAGTTTCTCTTGATAAAGTAGGAAAGAGAAAGGACTCCTCTCTCCAATATTATGCTAAGTTATAGCTAACTAAGGTCAACGTAGACCCTTACTCTCACTCTTGAGCACAGTGATTCCCTCCAAAGATACTCATTGTGCTTAGCATGACTGAGTCCGTGGGCCTTGGCAGCATCAACTACCTATATGACTTATGTTCGAACAGTGCAACATCAAGTGTGGCTAGTTGCACTGAATCCAGACCATTATTTAAGCTCTGTATTAGTTTACTAAGGCTGCCAGACTGTGTGGCTTAAACAGCACAAATGTATCCTCTCACATCCAAGATCAAGGAGTTGGCAGGTTTGGTTCCCCTGGGGCCTCTCTCCTTGGCTTGCACATGGCTGCCTTCTCCTCGTGCCTTCACCATGGTCTTCTGTCTGTAATTGTCTGGATACAAACTTCCTCTTCTTGAAAGGACACCAGTTTTACTGGATTAAGACCTAACCTAATGGACCCCCATTCTGACTTAATTACCTCTTTAAAGACTCTATCTCCAAATACGGCCATAAAATGAAGTACTGAGGGTTAGGGCTTCAACATATGAATTTGAAGTGGCAGACACAACTCAGACCATAATAGGCTCTCTCCCTCTGCCCATGGCAATTTCTGTGTGGTGCAGAAGGACTATTTATTTCTGCCACCTGATCTCACTGGGGAAGATCCAAATCCACCAGGAATATCCCAATTACTGCTACTACTCCTACAAAAAACAAAAGTGAAGCAAGGTACCATGAGGTTTCCTTTTCAGCAGGTGGCTTCTCTGCTTCTCTGTTCCCCATGCATGGTTTCTCACTGCCACCAAGCAATATGGATCATATGTAAGGGCTCCAGGACTAACTGGTGCCTCATATTTACACAAGTAAAGAGACCATTCAAATTTTCTTCTTCTTGATACTGGGGATCCGATCCTCGCAGGCTATGCACGGTTTCCTCTAGGGATGGAGACAAAGACTAGCAACTCTAGAAAGGCAACTTTTCTGCCTTTTAACTAAAACAATAGTAACACCAACACCAAAAACAAAACAAAACAAAACAAAAAACCCAAACACCTAAGGAACAAAACAAAAAAAGATGTAATTTCCTTTTTCAGTCATTCTAGACCACTACAATTACAAGACTTATTAAACACTGAGGCTGGCTACAAATTGTGGGATTACGACCCCACTAGCTTTTTTTAAATGTAACAGAAACCCATTCATCTTCAACAGTTAACTATTGGTATGCCTGAGAGGAGAAGCCTGAACCAGGTGACCTCTTGAGATGATTTTGTTGTCCAATGATGTCATGAAATTAAATGGCCAGCAGCCTGGAGGAATACAAAATAAGTCCAACTCCAATCCTTAGGATGACACAGTGAGAGCAGGTGCAACTGTATTAATCAGCATGTGGCAAAGATGCTTATGCCTGCTAATGAGATGACAGTGCTGTGTTGTGCAAACTGTCAGGGTGAAGGCATCCCTGCCTGGCACCTATGCCCTTGGGCACTTGTCCAATCACCATGTGAACAGCAGCCGCTGAGCAGGACAGGCTGTACAGATAGAATTCATGTGCATAAAATCTCTAACACTATTACTTCCACTCGCTGACACACTAATTCTGCTAAACATACTAACGGAGAAAATTCCAGTTCATACCGAAATAACATTAAAAAATGAAGACTTGCTTCTGTAGCCACAGAAAGGCTCCATTACAATAGCCAAGAGAAAAAGAAATTAATGCTCATGCCATCTCTTCCCTGTGGTGTTCTGTGACTTATAAAATTTGGGCTTAGAGGTTTAAAATATTGCATATTAAATCTCACTGAACATTAGGAATAAAGTAATGGAAAGAGAATGCTGTATTTTATATCTATGATTTCCTTTCATAGAATACTGTCTTACTGATTTAGGAAGAAAGGGCAGAATAATCCTATAATGAAACTATTTATTACACCATTCTATTTTCATAACATCCTTGTTCTCACTGCATTTTATATAAATGAGAACTAAATAAAATGCTAGTTAAAATATATATTTTGCTTTAATATATAAACAGATGAAACCATTCAATTCAATGAAGTAGGATGGAGCATTAACCTTAGATGAACAAGGGTTCATGATTAAGGATTGATGGAATGATTCTGTGTTTTATCAAATCACTTAAGCCAAAATGGAGTGTAAGTTAATTGGCTATTTCAAAGCAGTGCAAAGACAGTTTCATGGCCTAAAAAGCATCCATTTCCATTATCATCAATGCGATAAATGTAAAGCCATTTTACATTGTTTCTACATGCTTTTATTGTATAGAAAGGAAATGTATTATATTATGTCAAAGTAGATGGATTTTTTTCCTCAGCGTTGCTTCTTAGTGAAAATTTACAACTTAGGGTAAATAGTACAAAAAACAAAAAAAAATTAGCTCTAATGAATCATACAGATGAAATGATGCTGCTCTACTTTCATTGCAGAAATACAACTACATAAGCCAAAATTCCATTTGTGCATACAATGAAAACAAGAACATAAAGAAAAAAATAATGTGTAAGCATATGTAAGTAATAAGGCAAACTGATTTATTTTATTAAAGTAATTTTTAAAAATTTACTAAATAATATCAATATAGTAATTTTTAAAAGCACAATCAAAAGGGCTTACAATTACAAAGAGAAGCAATTCTCTTTCCCACACTTAACCCCCAGGTACTCTGCTCTTCTTACTATAATCAACTAGTTGTAGTTCTCTTTATGTTTATATGTAAAAATATAATATGAATATAAAGATATATATTTTTCCCAAGTTAAAGAATAATACATAGCTGTTTATACTGTTTTTGTTTTTTTACTGAATAATATATCTAGGAAATAATTCTAGAGTAGCACATACATGCATGCATGAACACACACATAGACACAACCATACATACATATCATTTTTAATAGCTATATAATATCCCCCCCCCCCGGGACTGGACCACTTTTTAGCCTGTCTTCTGTTGAAAGCCATTTAAGTTGTCTTCAATCCATTGTTCTTATAAAGAGTTACTGCAACAACTCTTTTAACTATACCAAATCTACATGTAGAAAGAAATTCAATCCTACATGTGGAATTAAGAATCAAGTTCATGAATGTTATCTACTTATAAAAAAATTGAAAAGCTTCCCGCTGATGAGGGGATTTGGGGGAGATATTAACAATTTTCTATCTAATTGGGTTTCATCAATTTATACTCTTTCCAACAATGTATGAGATGGCCAGTTTGCCCCATCAGAGAAGGTACATGGTATGATTTCAATCTTTTTATATTTCTTGAGGTCTGATTTGTGACCTATTATGTGATCTGTTCTGCAGTATATTCCATGGGTACTTGAAAAGAATGTGTATTCTGCTGTCTTAGGAGGAAATGTTCTAAATATATTTGTTAAATCCAGCTGGTCCAGTGGGTCATTCAAAGCCACTGTTTCCTTGTTTATTTTCTGTTTAGATGATGTGTCCACTGATATAAGTAGAGTGTTAAAGTATCCTACTATTACTGTATTATTAACAATTACTTCCTTTCTGTTTGTTATTGTTTTACATATTTGGGTGCTCCTCTGTTGGGTGCATAAATATTGTTAGATCTTCCTGTTGGACTGCCCCTTTATGGTTATATAATGCCCTTGTCTGTCTCTTTTTACAGTCTTTGTTTTAAAGTCCAGTGTGCCCAATATATGTATTACTACTCTGGCTTTCTTCTGACATCCATTTGCATGATAAATGTTTCTCCATCCCCTCACCTTCAATCTACAGGTGGCTTTACGTCTAAAATGAGTCTCCTGTAGGCAGCATATGATGGGGGCGAGGAGGTCTTGTCTTTTTCCATTCTGACACCCTGTATCTTTTGAATCGAGCATTTAGTCCATTTACATTCAAAGTAATTATTGACAGATGCATATTTATTGCCATTCTATTATTTGTTTTGTCACTGTTTCTGGAGATTTTCTCTGATCCTTTATTGTCTTTGACACTTTTGGTCTCTCCTTTTCACTTAAAGAGTGCCCTTTAATATTTCTTGCAAAACTGATTTACTGATCACAAATTCCTTTAGTGTTTGTCTGGGATACTCTTTACCTCTCTTTCTATTATGAATGATAGCCTTGCTGGATAGAGTATTCTTGACTGCAGATTTTTCCCATTCAGCACTTTGAACATATTATGCCACTGCCTCCTGGCTTGCCAAGTCTCTGTTGAGAAATCTCCAGCTAGCTTTATGGGTTTTTCTTTGTAAGTTAAGGACTTCTTTTGTCTTGCTGCCTTTAGGACTTTTTTTTCTTTACGAGGCATCTGGGTGGCTCACTTTGTTAAGCACCTGCCTTCAGCTCTGGTCATGATCCCAGGGTCCTGGAATCAAGCCCCACATCAGGCTCTCTGCTCAAAAGGAGCCTGCTTTTCCATCTCCCTATAACTCCCCTGCTCATACTCTCTCTCTGTCAGATAAATAAATAATATCTTTTAAAAAAAAAGACTTTTTTCTTTATCACTGTATTTTTCAAATTTAATTATAATATGTCCTGGTGTTGGCCTGCTTTTGTTGATTTTTGATGGGAGTCCTCTGTGCCTCCTGGATTTAGATGTCTGTTTCCTTCCCCCAATTAGGGCTATTTTCTGCTATTATTTCTTGAAATGAATTTACTGCCCCCTTTGTTCTCTTTTCTTCTCTGGGACTCCTCCAATACAAATGCTATTACATTTGGAGTCAATGAGTTCCCTAGGTCTGTTCTCATGTTCCATAATTCTTCTTTTTTTGCTTTTTGCCCTATCTTCTCCAATGCTAAAAAGCTACTATGCGTTTACTCAAGGACAGACAGTGCCTGCCCCATCCCAGGTCCCTGTTAGGTGGTGGAACTACTGAAGGGAATGACAGAGACAACGTCCCTGACACTCTGTGGAGTTTACACATTCTTCATATTATATGAAAAAAAACGACAACAACAACAACAACAACAACTCAATAATTACTTTGATAAAATATCTTCAGGCACTACAAAGGGCAATAAACATTAAGCAGAAAAAGAGGATAGAGAGTTGGGATTGGGCTTCCTAATACAGTAGTCAAGGGAGGTCTGAGAAGGTGATCCTAGAGGTGATGCTGAATGAAATAAGGAAACAAAAAGATTTAGAAATGGTCATCTAGATGGAGGGAAAACATGCAGAAAGGTCTAGAGATTCCTTGCTGGATGTGTTCAAAGCAGAGCAAGAAGACCAGTGGGCAAAAGCAGAGGAGAGGGCAGGTGCTTTTAAGAATATAACCTAATAGCTGCAACATGACACTTCTGCTTCACATCTTATCAGAAAGAACTTAGTCATACAGCCAAAACCAGCTTTAAAAAAGTATGAACAACAAAGCTTTGTGGATGGTCATCCATCTAGCTAAAAATATGGGATTCTAATATCAAAAAAGTAGAAATTCTGATAGTGGGGCATAGGAAATATTGGTATCTGTTATGTATTTCTAATTTTCTCAGTACTAGAAGTTATTTTCTATTCTCATTAATTTTCTCCTCTTTTCTTAAGTTATTAATTTTTACAAAGAACTAACTTCAGAGTATTCATTAATTATGTTTCTTAACCTATTCATTTCTGATATTATTAATATTACTTTCCACTTGTAAGTGTCCCTTGGTTATGGGTTTACTTATAACCTGATGCCTTGTTATTTTTTAATATGTCACAAAGACACTTGAATAACTTACAGTAATTCCTTTGAGGGCAGTATTATGAGTATATCAATTGGAACCAACTTCTTAATTATGTTATTCTGTCCTATATAGTTCTACTTACTTCATCTGATCAGTTACTTTCAGTTATTTGAATTTTTTACTATTTTTTCTTCCCCTCTGAAGTATAACCAGTTCAATTTTCTTCTCCATATTCAGTTTTGTTATAACTTCTTTGAATCTCTGTACCATTTATTTTCTAATTTTTGGTTCCAGAGTTCATATTTGCTTCAATTTCTTTCATTTCTTGGAGAATTCTTTGTTCCTATTTACCTGCATAATGGCATAATTGTGTTCTTACTCTGTCTTATGAATGCCATATTTTCTTCCTCTCTTTTTTTTATAACATCTTTGCTGGGTGTCCAATTAATTTTTGAGCTGAGCAAGAAGCCACTTTGAGTACCAAGCAGTTGGAGTTTCTTGCCTTCAGCAATTTTCTCATCAACATTTTGTCTATAGGTACAAATTTCTTTAGCCTCAGAGAGATCTTTAGCAAGATGTGTTGGGTTTGTGTGTATGTGTGTGTCCTGATTTAGCCATTAGTCATCCTTAAGGCTGACCAATATCAGTAGCTTCCGGGCTGCCTGTCACTACTTTTTCCTCCTTCTAACATCTGTAGGATTCATGGCTCTCTGTTCAGCCCAACATCCTTAACATTCCATCTGGTTCCCCAGATTTTAGGGAGCCTCTCACTTCTACTCCTCATACCTAAACATTGTTTCCAAGCAAGGGCTGTAGGTTTATCCTTGCAGGATATGCCCCCCAATTTGGAGAAAATTTGTTTTGCAGAAAATCTATATAGACAGCTATGCACTCCATGCTATCTATCATCCTGGTCCCATTACTAAAGCATTTTCTTAATATATTGTTGTTTGGGGTTATGGGCAGTTCCTATTTTCCTAGGAGATTGATGCACCTTTTTGTTTCTCAATCTCTTTTCACTGGGTTTGGCTTCAGAAAAAGATGGTGACTGGATCAAAGATAATTGTACCTTGCTATCCTAGACTGGAAGTACTAAATATTTTTTCCTTAATGGGGACCTGCCTCGCTGAGTGTAAAAATGGAGGAGTCATGGTTCTCTCTGGCTGTTGGCATATTCATTAAGATATCTGTAGGTATAGCACATGATCAGTAAAAAAGAGGGGGCATAATGTGCTTAAGTATGAAGGCAAATCTTGATCTAATTTGACAAAACAATGACAAACAGTTTGACATGGAAAAGAGAAGATTTTTTTCATGTGAGGAAACTCTATAGAATTTCTATAGAAAATTTATCATGTACTATACTCTAATACCCCAAAGATCATTTAATGACTTAGCTATTCACACGTACAGTCCTGTGGCCAAAATTTCACAAGTACTTAGGGTTTCAAATAAATTCAATTAAGAATAAGCTGTTGCATTAAACTATATTTCCATTTCATTTAAATAAATCTAATTCTTTAGACAAGTCATCTGATTTTTTTACTGTGATACCACTGTTATCAGCGATAATAGGTCTTACCATGGGTGAAAAGGAATGCACAATCATTTTTATCTGAGCATACAGAGATCTTTATAAGCTTTGCCCCTATTACTGTCAATGAGAATTAAAGATTTAAATAACCATAACTAAAGTACAGACTGTATTCCTATGTTCTGAACTCAATATGACCTATATATGTGTGTGTGTACTGACACCACATAATTATGAGGAACAACATCATTATAATACAGGGAAGGCTAACTGGGGTGCTGCCTCTTTTATTCTTTAGCAACTCTCCAATTTCAAGTGAAAAAAGGTCTTGCTTCAACTAAATTATTAATGTTATAATAATCTGTCATTAGAATCAATAACTGCTTTATTATTCATAGTGCATATAGTGCTAAAATGGACCCTCTCTGAAATAAATTTAATGCCTTGTCACAATACAATATGATTTTACAATATTGCTAATGTGCACAAAGCATTCAAATATAGAATATCGACATGTCAGAGATTTATGACAAATGTGAGGAGAAGATGAATCTAGGTTAAGCTTTCATGTCACTTGACTGAGGTCAAAAAAATCAATACTATTCATAATGTATCTTTCACTCACAGTTAAATGAAAAACCTTCTGAGCATAGAGAGACTTTTTTTTTTTATTTATCCTTCATCTCAGCAGTAGAAATATTCCAGAATTGGGATTAAAAAAGAAAATGAATGAAAACTAATTGTCAGGAAAGTAAGTCAACCACATTTTTCTAAAGTACAGGACCAGGGAGCTGGATATATACCCAATGTGTTTTCTCCATCTTGATCCTTACTTTTATCTGAGGTATGTTTAATGTTTGTGAAATCTAAGAATGATGCAGGCAATAATCACATCTCTCTTCTTGACTTTGGCTCTTATGGATTTTGTAACATAGACAGCAACTTTATTTTGATTAACTTTACTAATTTGCTGTTTCCTAATTCTTTCAATGCAACATGATTTTTAGATATACGCTGACCACAATGTTTGAATCTTCTAATCATTTCCAACCTTAACAACTAGAGCAGACCAAATGTTGGCACTCCCTTTCCCAGGTCACTGAGTGGTTTAGGAATGGGCAAGTCACCACTACTGGTCAATGATACATAAGGGGAAGTCAGTTTGGAGCTTTTGGGAAAAGACTCTTCCTTCTTCAAAAGAAGCCCCAGAAGTAAGAATGCCATTCTTCCTCCTCTGAATTTTATCTTGTGATTCAGGGAACTGCTCCAAGCATCTTACAGCTCAGAGGGAAGTCGGACTAGCTAATTTGCAAAGGATGCAGAGCAAAGAGATGGAAGAACCTGACTGCTTCATGAAGTGTCTCCAAGTAAGTCTGGAGATCACCTTACCTTTAGGTTATTTTTATTTAAGGTAAATATCCTATTTTAAGCCAGTTTGCGGCACAGTTCTATGCTGCAATCAAAACTACCCTAACTGATGCTGACAGTCATTATCAGAAATTAAAGATCATTTTCACATTTTCAAATTCTTCTTTGATGTAAAGAGACTATCATCTGTAACCGTCTCATTAATGGAATTAAAATGGCTAATAAACCTGATCGCAAATAACTGAATCCAGTTTTACTCAAACAAATGACAGTAGTCCTGATTTTTGGATTCAATTGAAGTTAAATATTTCTAAAAAGTCTGTTTTTCTCTCTGAAAGATTTTCAATAGTTGGGATTAATTCCAAATCATTCTATTAATTGGTTGGTCTAAAGCAATGGTTCTCCTTATGTCCTTTAACAAACATTTACTCACTGCATAGTAAGAAAGGCACACACATATAATCTGGCATGTACAGTGACAGACATTATCCCCAGGATATTCTGGGAACCTGAAAGACAGGTACTACCTAATCTAGCCTGAAAACAGGGGAGGTATCAGGAAAGGTTTTCTGGAAAACATTATGCCTGAGCTGAATCTTGAACAACGATCAGGGGTTTGCCAGATGAAAGAAAGATATAATGTGGGGATATAAATAACAGAAAAGCAAACAGATCAATAAATATGGCAAGACATGTGTATTAGAATTATGAGTCTAGGGAATGATGCAACGAGTGACAAAAGATGAAACTAAAGAAAGCAACATAATATAGTGGTAAAAGGAAGGATTTTGGAATCACAAGGTTCTGAATGTTGATCACTCATTCAATCATTAATTACCAAGTTCAAATTATATATCTAGCTCTGTGATAAACATTAGTCATAAAACAATCTTCATTTGCACGGAGCAGACACTCTAGAGAACACCAATGACAATATACAACAAAGAGACAAAAATCTATTTTAAATAGGATAGTCAGGGTTTATCTTGTGGGGAAGGTGGACAGGTTGAACTAAAAAACTCACAGTGGGGGTCGGGTGGAGCGCCTGGGTGGTACAGTCGATTAAACATCCAAGGCCTGGTTTCAGCTCAGGTTGTGATCTCAGAATTGTGGGATCGAGCCCTAAGTCAGGCTTCCTGATCTGCAGAGAGTCTGCCTGAGATTCTCTCCCTCTGCCCCTGCCCCTCCCACTCATTTTCTCTCTCTAAAATAAGCAAATCTTTAAAAAAAAAAAAAAAAAAAAACCCAAAAAAACCTCAAAAGGACACACAGTTGTGTAAGAAGTAAGAACAACCCTTTTCCAGCCATCTCAGAAGACCATGCACGTATACCATCCAGTCACAAACCCCTCTCTCCACCAAAGGAAAACTACTTTCCAAAGAGAAGATGAATCATTTCCTTGCTTTTCTTTAAAACTGTCTCACCCAAATGTGTACCGCAATACTGTAGTTAAATTTTGCCCATTTCTTCTTTTTAGTTTATATTACTGAAGTTTCTTTTAATTTATAGGTTCACCCTCAATCCAATGCTATTTTTCTTGCATTTAGCTATCAAAGAATCTTAGTCATTTAATCTATAAAGTGATCCATCAGGAGAGAAAGGGAAATAACTTTTTTTTTTTTTAAGATTTTACTTATTTATTTGTCAGAGAGAGCACAAGCAAGGGGAGCAGCAGGCAAAGGAAGAAGCAGGCTCCACACTGAGCATGGAGCCCAAAGCAGGACTTGATCCCAGGTCTCTGGGATCATGACCTAAGCTGAAGGCAGATTCTTAACCAACTGAGTCACCCAGGCATCCCAAGGAAGTAACTCTAATAAGTCTTCTTTTGAGCAGCTCTTTTGTATTTATTACTTATCTCCTCTTTTGCCCTTTTAGAACGTTTAAAAATAATATTCTTAGAGGGCTCACTCATAATTTCCACAAGGAAAGACTTTCTCTCAATACATTCCCCTTTTCAGGGTGGAATGCCTTATTTAATTTATGGACTAGGTAAGAAAAATTTGTGAGAGTGGGCTCAAATTCCTTTCTACCTCTAGAGAGTAACTGGTCAGATAGAGTCAATTTCTACTTCTTTTAGGCATCTACCAATAGGCAGGGACTGGGCTGTGGGATTGATGGAGATGTCTGCCCCAGTCCAGCCTAACTCTGATGAGCAATTCTAATAAGCCCACGTAGCTGATTTCAAGCCCGTCCTCCACTGGGCGTCCCCTAATAATAGTGGTATTAAGGCCCCACTGCACTCCTTTGCTTCATTTTTCAAATTGTTCAAAGCTCTGCAGAAAGCAGTGTTCACTTTATCTCAAGATTCACTGTGTAAGCATGTGGAAATCATTATGAATTGTATCTTATTTGAATAACAAGCACATTTCTAAAAAATTGAGTTGAAATATAGACTTTGTAATTTGAGTCATTTAAAATTTAAAAGGTATTAAGGCTGAGTAACACTTTTTAAAGTAATCCTTTGGTGAAATTAATTATTTGTTAGATTTCAATATGCTTCATACCTTCAGTATGCTCTAATCAGGTGTGTTTGCTGAAATATTTATAGACATTTCATGAACACAAAGTTAGAGATTCGGAAAGAACTCTTAAATGACAACACTGAGTTCAGGAAACCAGCACTGCATATGGGATTTTGGCAGGAATTCCACAGAACGCTGGAAACTTGAAATGTAGGAACACTGTATGGATAAGATACACCATGAAGGTACATTATCTCCAGTAGCCTACATTTCTGTATGAATGAAGAACTCTACCATGAGATGGATATCTCAGTCCAATATTAATGTGCAGCAAACAGAAACTCTTTTTTACTGTCTTTCCATGGTATAGTCATAACATGAAGCTCTATCAAAAAATTTTCAATATACCAACAACAAAACAGAAGAAAGAGAAATTAAGGCATCGATCCCACTTACAATTGCACCCAAAATCATAACATACCTAGGAATAAACCTAACCAAAGAGGCAAATAATCTAAACTCAGAAAACCATAAAGTACTCATGAAAGAAATTGAGGAAGACACAAAGAAATGAAAAAACATTCCATGCTCATGGATTGGAAGAACAAATATTGTGAAAATGTCTATGCTACCTAGAGCAATCTACACATTTAATGCAATCCCCATCAAAATACCAGCAATTTATTTCAAAGAAATGGAACAAATAATCCTAAAATTTATATGGAACCAGAAAAGACCCCGAATAGCCAGAGGAATGTTGAAAAAAAAAACCAAAGCTGGTGGCATCACAATTCCAGACTTCAAGCTCTATTACAAAGCTGTCATCATCAAGACAGTATGGTACTGGCACAAAAACAGACACATAGACCAGTGGAACAGAATAGAGAACCCAAAAATGGACCCTCAACTCTATGGTCAACTAATCTTCGACAAAGCAGGAAAGAATGTCCAGTGGGAAAAAGACAGTCTCTTCAACAAATGGTGTTGGGAAAACTGGACAGCCACATGCAGAAAAATGAAACTGGATCATTTCCTTACACCACACACAAAAATAGACTCAAAATGGATAAAAGACCTCAATGTGAGAAAGGAATCCATCAAAATCCTCGAGGAGAACACAGGCAGCAACCTCTTCGACCTCAACCGCAGCAACTTCTTCCTAGGAACCTCACCAAAGGCAAGGGAAGCAAGGGCAAAAATGAACTATTGGGACTTCATCAAGATTAAAAGCTTTTGCACAGCAAAGGAAACAGTCAACAAAACCAAAAGACAACTGACAGAATGGGAGAAGATATTTGCAAATGACATATCAGATAAAGGGCTAGTATCCAAAATCTATAAAGAGCTTCTCAAACTCAACACCCATAAAACAAATAACCCAGTCAAGAAATGGGCAGAAGACATGAACAGACATTTCTCCAAAGAAGACATCCAAATGGCCAACAGACACATGAGAAAGTGCTCAACATCACTCGGCATCAGAGAAATACAAATCAAAACCACAGTGAGATACCACCTCACACCAGTTAGAATGGCTAAAATTAACAAGTCAGGAAACGACAGACGTTGGCGAGGATGCAGAGAAAGAGGAACCCTCCTACACTGTTGGTGAGAATGCAAGCTGGTGCAGCCACTTTGGAAAAACGGTATGGAGGTTCCTCAAAAAGTTGAAAATAGAGCTACCCTACGACCCAGCAATCGCACTACTGGGTATTTACCCTAAAGATACAAATGTAGTGATCTGCAGGGGCACATGCACCCGAATGTTTATAGCAGCAATGTCCACAATAGCTAAACTATGGAAAGAACCTAGATGTCCATCAACAAATGAATGGATAAAGAAGAGGTGGTATATATATACAATGGAATACTATGTAGCCATCAAAAGAAATCTTGCTATTTGCAACAACGTGGATGGAACTAGAGGGTATTATACTAAGCGAAATAAGTCAATCGGAGAAAGATAATTATCAGATGATCTCTCTGATATGAGGAACTTGAGGGGTAGGGTGGGGGGTCATGGGGAATAGGGAGGGAAAAAATGAAACAAGATGGGATCGGGAAAGAGACAAACCATATGAGACTCAATCTCGCAAAACAAATTGAGGGTTACTAGGGGGTATGAGAGTAGGGATAAGCTGGGTTATGGACACTGGGGAGGGTTTGTGCTATGATGAGTGCTGTGACAGGTATAAGCCTGATGATTCACAGACCTGTACCCCTGGGGCAAATAATAATAAAAATAAATAAATAAAAATTTTAGGTATGCTAAAATATGCTAAAGTTGAGCCAGAAAAGTCTCTATAATCCCATAAAATGAATTCAGAATAAGTTTATCTTCTTAGAAGTTCTATTATTTCCCACAGTTTTAGAGTTTTTAGATATTTACTTTAGAGTTTTATTCCCATGAATAGTGATTTACTTAATTTATGAGAATAAAAAACAAAATTTCTTTTAACTAAAGACCATTATGTAATCTATCATTTTACTACTTATATATAACTGTGATGAATATTATCACTCATAAATTTATATGTACGAAGAAATTATTTTACTTTTAACTCCATTTATTGAAAATCTATGTTTCATAGTTGCAGTGTAATCCCCTTGCTGGTAATTATAATTTAGAAAGTTCAAATCTAACTCTCTGTATATCATTACTTCTGCCAAAAATGCTTTGGTAAATCTTTGCTCTTTGACCTGAATAACTATAGTTAATCCTTAGAAGTCTTTAGCAGCCTCATAGGTTAAAAGCCTAATATCTCATCTTCATTTATAAATCTACTTCTCTGTTCTTAAGTATAACTATTTTACTTAACAAATAAAACCACATTCCTTTAATGAAGAAAGGGGATCTTATTTTTGTCAGTATCACAGTTCACCTTAATAGTTAGAAAAGTGATAGTATTAACCATATATCTTTATCTGGAAATGACAAAAAGCCCTGTAGATTTCTTCTATGTGATTATTACAAAGTAAAATGTGAAACAGGCAGACACAAATGCATTAGTGATTTTTCAGTGAAAAGAGCACTAGAAAGATGAGTAAAAGAGCTTTATTCATTGCAATTCTATTTTTAGACAACATGTCAGTTGCATAACAGAAATATTACCACCATGTCAACCAGCTTTCGAATTGCCCCTTGACCAGATAAAATAAATGGTTTGCATGGCAACAAGGTTGCTAAGCATAATTGATATGGATTCATAGACTGTTGGACATTTTTTAGCCAATTTGAATTAAATGTATTTTTACCTCAATATGAAAATAGGAACTGACATACTCCTTTGAAATGTCATCAAGAAAACTACAAAGATACCGCTTCTCGGCCTTTCAGCTAAGATCAAGTGAAGAAAACTACAAAGATAAAAGATAAATATATATATATGGTGAAAGAGAGAAAAAGAGAGAAGAAGGAAGGGAGGGGCAAGAGAGAGATTGAGGGAGAGAGGGAGAGAGACAGACATCAAAGTGGATTTAAAAGGAAATAATCATGGATATTATTTTGTATACATTACTGATACCATCAACATAATCTTCGCTTTCAGCCTTTTTTTCCCTCTAGTAAGAGTGAATTTTGCAATAGACAAATCCATGATTATACTGAGAGATTTAAGTACCCATCTTTCAATAACTGATGGAACAAGTAGAAGAAAATCATTAAATATGAGGAGATACACAATCAACCAACTTGACCTAATATTCACAGAACATTCTACCCAATGACAGCAAAATACACATTTTATTCAAATGCATCATAACATTTGCCAACATAGACTATATTCAGGACCAGAAAGCAAGTCTCAATAAACTAACATGGACTCAAGCCTTCCAGTGCTTTCAAATTAGCCTTCATTCCTCCAATTTTGCTTCCATTTAAAAAATCTGGTCTCTATGAAAATTCCATTTCATTTTCCTTCTTGAGAATTATTTTTGGGCTTTGATCTCTTATTTTGTATAGAAAATTGCCTCTTCTGTCTCTGCACTCCTTCACTGACAGTTTACTTCCTGCAAATATGGCTGCAGGTGTGTTTTTTCCTTCAATACTTGCCTCCCTACTCCTTAAGATTTGTGACAATCCTGGTTGAAAAAAGCTTTCACCATCAGCCCATGAAAACATTCTTACTGGTTTAAATAACTGAAGGTTAATTTTGTACCAACGTGCCACTTAAACTGTGTAGGCTCTGTCTATATTCTATGCCCAGGAGCATCTTGTTTCAGTAGACTTACTAACCTGTATTCGACCTTCACTGTATTTGGTAACTACTGCTCTTATCTCCTGATCTGGGGCTACTTATGTCTCCTAACTTCACTGAAAATGGAGTCCAGGTTTCTGGTTTGTGCTCACCTTGCTGCTTTTGGATAATGTTCAATTAAAGAAATCACTTCAAAATCTGGTATTTCATTTATTTTAAACTATATTTTTAGTAAGAAATGTAGAAAGAATATTAGTGTTATAAAAATAACATCGTCTGTTTACTTTAGAAGTATTAATGTAGGCTTTTTTTTTTTTTAAGATTTTATTTATCTATTTGAGAGAGAGCACGAGCTGGGCAGAGGGAGAAGGAGAAGCAGGCTCCCCACTGAGCAAAAGCACAATGCAGGCTGGACCCCAGGACCCTGGGATTATGAGCTGAGTGGAAGGTAGACACTTAACTGACTGAGCCACCCAGGCACCCCTGTAGTTTTAATCACAAAGAATTTAGAGATTTAAAAAAAAAAAACTTACTTTAATTGGCATTTCGAAAAAATTTTGGCGACACTTTGATACACTACCACACTAGTAAATAAAATTAATATAAATAGTCTTGAGAGTTAATTTTATTGTCCAATCATTTATTCCAATATGTAGTATTTAACAGACACTTTATCATTTGTCAGAAAATGAACACAGGAAAGGTATGGCTGTCTGGACTCTAAACACAACCTAAACAGAAGAAAAATAAAAGTTATATAGTACTATTTGAGAATGTATAAAATTTTAGACATAAAGCTTCACTCTAGAAAGCAATTAAGAATTATAAACCAAAAATATTTACATTCTAGAAACCAGCTGAAAATTTAGCCACAAACTTTATCAAATAGAAGTTTATTTTGCCACTCCCTATTCAGGGTAATCGGGGTTAAACTCAGGGGTGTTCTGGACTTGGTGAAAGAACACAAAGAATGGACATCAGCTTTTAGAATTGCATCTTTTCCTATGTGAGCTTCAGCTAAAATCATCAAACCAAACACATACTTCCGTGAGCTCCAGGAAATTCATTTTCACACTTACTTTAATCATTTCAGTATACTGGTACTCTTTTCTGTCGCAGTTGTAATTCAAAGAATGCTTTTAAAATTTGTATGAAAGCACGAAAGACCCTGAATAACCAAAGAGATCTTGAGAAAGAAGGATAAAGCTGGAGGCAACATGCTTCCTGATTTCAAACTACATTAGAAAGGTACAGTAATCAAAATAGTACAGTAGTGGCATGAAAACAGACACACAGATCAATGGATCAGAGAACTAACTCCCCCACACACACACACCCACACACACCCACAGTCAATTACTTTATGACAAAGGAACCAAGAATATGTAATGGAAAAGGACAGTCTGTTCAATAAACGATGTTGGGGAAAACTAGATGACCAGAACACATGCAAAAAAACAAAAAACAAAAAACTGGATCACTATCTTACATAATACAAAAAAATTAAGTCAAAACGAATTCAAGATTTGAATGTAAGACCTGAAACCATAAAATTCCTAGAAGAAAACATAGGCAGGAAGCTCCCTGACGTGGGTCTTGGCAATAATTTTTTGGACCTGACTCTAAAAGCAAAGACAAGAAAAGCAAAAACAAACAAGTAGGACTCCATCAAACTGAAAAGCTTCTGCACCATAAAGGAAATCCTCAAAGAAATGAAAAGGCAACCTACTGAATGGGAGAAAATATTTGCAAAACATATATCTAATTAGGAATTAACATCGAAAATATATAAAGAATGCACGCAACTGAATAGCACACAAACAAATAATTGGATTTAAAAATAAGCACACAACCTTAACAGATATTTTTCCAAAGAATAATACAGATAGGGTGCCTGGGTGGCTCAGTGGGTTAAAGCCTCTGCCTTCGGCTCAGGTCATGATCTCAGGGTCCTGGGATCGAGGCCTGCATTGGGCTCCCTGCTCAGTAGGGAGCCTGCTTCCTCCTCTCTCTCTGCCTGCCTCTCTGCCTATTGTGATCTCCTTCTCTGTGTCAAATAAATAAATAAAATCTTTAAAAAAAAAAAAGAAGAATACAGATAGCTAACAGATACATGAAAAGATTATTAACATCACTAATTGTCAGAGAACTATAAATCAAAACCACAATAAGATATCATCTTACGAATGTTAGAATGACTACACTCAGAAAGAGAAGAAATAACAAATGTTGGTGAAGATGTAAAGAAAATCCTCGGGTACTGCTGTTGGGAATGCAAACTGGAACAACCACTGTGGAAAACAGTATGGAGTTTCCACAAAAAAGGAAAAAAGAACTACCTTATGGTCTAGCAATTCCACTTCTGGCTATTTATCCAAAGAAAATAAAATATATCTAACTTGAAAAGATTTAAAAAAAAAAAAAAAGAAAGAAAAGATAGATCTACCCCCATGCTACTGTAGCATTATTTATAATATCCATGAAACTTGAACAACATAAATGTCCATCAATGGATGAATGGATAAACAAAATGTGGTACATACATATAATGGGATATTATTCAACCATAAAAAAGAATGCAATCTTGCCATCTGCAACAACATGGATGGACTTCGAAGGCATTATGCTTAGTGAAATAAGTCAGAGAAAAACAAAGACCATGTGATCTCTCTTACATGTAGAATATAAGAGAAAAAAACAAAAAACAAAACTTAAAAATACAGAGAAAAGACAGTGATTGCAGGAGGTGGGGGACAGCAAGGTGAGTGAAACGAGTGAAGGAAGTCAAAAGGTACAAACTTATAGTTAGGAAATGAGTAAGTCATGGGGATGTAATGTACACCACAGTAACTACAGTTGCTAATACTGTATTACATAATTAAAAGTCACTAAGAGAATATTAAAAATCCTCATGACAAGAAGAAAAATATTATAACTATGTATGGTGACATATGTTAAGCAGACTTACTGTGGTGATCATTATATCAATATATATACGTAAGTATCAAGTCATTATGATGTATACCTAAAATAATATTTCATTTGTACCCCAATAAAAAAGAATACTTTAAATTTCAAATGGTTTCTAAGATTATTTTTAAATAAGGGAACATTTTTTATAAAGTGATGAAACTTTTATACCAAATACTAAGTTTTATAAATATAAATTACATGAGAATATTAGAAAACCAAGTGGGGGCACCTGAGTGGCTCAGTCGGTTAAGCATCTGCCTTCACCTCAGGTCATGATCCCAGGGTGCTGGGATCAAGCCCCACATTGGGTTCCCTGCTCAGCAGGGAGTCTGTTTCTCCCTCTCCCTCTGCCCCTCCATCCACTTGTACTCCCTCCATGTCTGCCTCTCTCTCTCTCTCTCAAATAAAGAAATAAAAATATTTTTTTAAAAAAGTCATGTCAATTTACTATTATAATATAGCCTCTCAGGTATTTAGCTAACATGTTTGATTACATTATCTTTGTTCTTTCCGTATAATTCACTACAAATAAATTTTAGAAGTATTTTGGTTTTAAGTAAATAATGCAGGCACAAGATACAAAATTCAAAAGAAAGGAAAGATAATCAGTTCAACTCAACCTCTCAGTCACTTCATCTACCTTCCTAGAGACAACTCGCTATCTCCAATGTCTCATAAAGTTCCAGAGGTGATCTATGTATATAAACTATACATACACACACACACATACACACTTTTTAAACACAAATGGCAGAAAGTTATATGCTTTTTTATATTTAAATTCAATTAGACAACATATTGTACATCTTTAGTTTCAGATGTAGTTCAGTAATTCATCACTTGCATACAACACCCTGTGCCCATTCCAAACGAATGGAAATGCCTTATCCTGCTGAACAGATGCAGAGTATTTTATTTTATGTGTGTCACGACTCAAATAATAGTACATTTAGATTGTTGTTCATTTAGGTTTCTAAACATTTGCTAGTACTAGCATTATTGACACTAATATTCTTTTACACTTCACACATGTATGATTATATTTGTAAGATAAACTACAAGTAAAACTGGATAAAAGTTTGTTACAAATTTTGATAGGTATTAGGAGGATGTGTCAAATTTGACTTGAGACCCGGGCAAGATAGTCCTTATTCCCCCAAACTCTCACCAATTTATTTTCAAATACCCTGAATTCTGTTGATCTAAAAGGTGAGAAAATATAGGTTTTTCGTTTTAATTTGAATGTCACTTTTCCTTTAAATATAAGTAAATATAGTTTCCAGTGACTGCTCCCTTTACCGGTCACTTAACGTGAGCCACCCCACCTCAACCTCAAAGACACCCTACCAACAGTTTCTATGCTCTTATTTTTCATCATCTCAAATAATCTTACATAGAAATATATATACACCTAAACATACATCAGTATATGTACATATATATATGTTTTTGTCACTTTTGTTTTATAAAGTTGCGATCATACTATTTATTTCTATGTCTTGCTTTTCTTACCCAAATATAAACCTCAAGAAAATTAATCTACCTTTAATTTATATTTTTTGCTTGCTATATAAAATATAAATTCTATTATTACTCTATTGTTGAATATTTACTTTGTTTCTACATTTTTACATTGATAATAATAAACATACTAGAGTTCATATATTTACATACTATAGCAATTTTATTTACTACAACTTTGTAACATAAAATTCACTTATATTGGGATCTATGCCTTAACTCTCTATTTTGTATAGCTGAATTATCTAATCATTTTTCTATACTACATTTATGTTAGCATCAGGGACCTTAGAATACAGTCTAATTTTTTGGTAAGACAAGTCCTTCCTCCTGTTCTTTTCCCTCTATTACCTGGTTCTTTTGGGGCATGTATTATTTCATATGTATTCTATAACTATATCTAATTACAAAAAATCCTATTAAAATTCGACTAAGAATTACTTTAAATTTATATGATAATTTGGGGAAGGTTAAATCTTACACTGTGTCTTTTCCTCAAAAACTGGCTTATGAGTTTCCATTTGTTCAGATCTTGTTTTATGTACTTTAACACATGTCATATTAATCATAAATGTCCCATTTTGGTTAGAAAACCAAATTTGTCACCATCAATTTATATCATGGTATTATTACAGATAAAATACTTTAATTTATACTTTCTATGTGCTAATTGCAATAGAAAGTAAATACTGAGTTTTGTATATTTATCTTGTAGTCACTTTACTATATTGCTTATTAATTCTAAACTGAAGCAAAAACAAAAATAATCTCCACAGATATGCTTCAGTTTTGATGTGTAGCCTCATGTCATTAGGAACTGAATTTGCCCATAAACATATGAGCTTAGAAGTCTTTGCTTCTCTGGCTAAGCCACTGAAGCATTCTAGAAGACCTAGATAAAACTGGGATAATAAATGTGTGTGCTCCAAGCAAGTAAATTTCTAAGAATATTTTTAATAAATAACCAACACAAGGATCAATTTATAGTTTTAATAATTATAAGTAACAGATACTACCCATATCGTCTAATTATGGAAATTTCCTGGTGTTTCCTTTGTGTTGATAAGCACACAACAAAAGTCTTTTTTTTAATATTCTGTGAACATTTGAAAAAATATTTTTAAGATACAGATGTCATTGTATGCCAATTAGATACAGGAAGTTTATTATATTATTGAGGTTTTCTCTACATTTACATATTTTTTTTACCCACTTAGTTTATTGGACTGAAGGGGGTAAGTTAAAAATCCATTATTCAATATGGGTTTCTACTTTTTGTTGCATTTGATTTATGAATTTTCATGAAGTGCTATTTTGTGCAAAGATATTTATAACAGAAAACCTTTATGTTGTCTTTCCTTTTATCATTACAAAGTTTCCTTTTTCTACTTTTTTTAAAGATTTATTTATGTCAGAGAGAGAGAGAGAGTGAGCCCAAGCAGGGGAAGCAGCAGGCAGAGCAGGTAGAACAGGCAGAGGGAAAAGCAGGCTCCCCACTGAGCAAGGAGCCTCACACAGGACTTCATCAGGACCCAGGATCATGACCTGAGCTGAAGGCGTCCCTCCTTTTTCTATTTTCTTTTTTTAAGATATCTATCTATCTATCTATCCATCTATCTATCTATCTATCAGAGAGAGAGCACAAGTAAGCAGAGCAGCAGGCAAAGGCAGAAGTGAGAAGCCAGCTTCCTGCGGAGCAAGGAGCCCAATGTGGGACTCAATCCCAGGAGCCTGGGATCATGACTTGAGCCAAAGACAGCTGCTTAACCAAGTGAGCCACCAAGGCGTCCTTCCTTTTTCTATTTTAACAATTTTGCTGCAACTTTCCAAATTTGTTGTCTATTTAAATGTGATTCTTGTCTTTTTAAGTATTCCTAGAATGCCCTTGCACATATTTTTGCATATAATTCAGAGTTACTTTGAAATCACTCACTTACATGAGTGTATGTTTCTGAACACATGTATATGTGTATACATGTATGTATGTGTGTACATCTTTTCAATTAATTTTTCTTTTAAAAGAAGAATTTAGCTCATTTACACTCACTGGATATAGACAGTGCATTTGTTCTTGTAACTATCAACTTATTTTCTTATATACTTCTCTTTTTATTGTATTCAGAAACTGTCTATTGCTAAATTACATTAATTTCCTATGTACTCTATATATGTTTGTTCTATAAAGGATAAACTTAGAATCAATATTTTTTCATGATTCTGACATCCGTTCCTAAACAAATCAGATATAATTCTTCTTTTTCTCTGAAGGAAAAGAGGATTATAAAATTCAAGCAGATTCCACAGCATTTTTTAAATTAGAAATTAAGGATGGCAATATAAACTCAAGAATATATAAATACAAATATAACTACTTCCCTTTTTATGATACATGGATAATTCCATTATGGAAAGCTGGATCACTGATATTCCCAAAAAACAAACTACCCACTCTAAATAACTTCCTCTTCAGACAGCAGTAAACATATGTTTTCCTTTTGCTCTCTTAGTATTTATTCACTTTATTTCTATGCCTTTTAAAACTTTCTATGCATACTAACAGTGTTCCACAGTTTCAAACTCTAAGGTCATATTTCTTTATCTCCGTAAAGTTTTTGATTACTTCTCTAAATAGACTTCAAAATAGTCTTGAATTTTAATCTATATTGATATATTTCACATGGAATTAGGTATGTTCTTTAATTTCTTCACTGATTTAACAAATACTTCTGAAGTTTTACTCTGCTCAGAATTGTGCTAGAATTTGAGGATAACAAGATAAAATGTAACATAGTTACTGGCCTTGAAGAGCTCATATCAAATAGAATTTCTGAAATAAGTTTAACTCCACTGCAAAAATCCCATTTTGAAGTGTATGTCAAACTGAAGTCAGT
Source organism: Ailurus styani (assembly GCA_002007465.1). Lineage (NCBI taxonomy): Eukaryota > Metazoa > Chordata > Mammalia > Carnivora > Ailuridae > Ailurus > Ailurus styani. The sequence continues at coordinate 2,820,565 of LNAC01000110.1, read as the reverse complement.
TACGACATTTTACAATGGCAATTTTCTTGGCACTGCAAATAACTGCTTTGGTTACATTTCACATTACTGAAAGTGGGAAGAAAATATAAGCAAAAAACTCTTAAATTCTTTAAAATTAAAAAAATCCCTAAATTTCTAATTTTCTTTTAAAATAAAATCAATGAATATTCATCTTCATTCTCCTTTTCATATCAAAGATAATCTAAATTTTTAATGTTTTCACTGCAGCAGTAGCTCACCCTTTTCCCACTTCTCTTAAGAGTTGCTTGAATGATTGGAAGTGACAAAGACACAGAGGCAATACCTGTAGGCAAACGAGATGACTGAGAGAAAAGGAGCAGTGTCACTGGTGTCACTCCTTCCTTTTATTTTTTCCAGAAAGTGGGTAGAGAGCAGTGATAAACATGATAGCTCAGTTCATTCATACAATGGATGACCACTTATCTAGGTTTGGCCAAACAGTTTCAGTTCATGTCTGTTGTCCCAGCACAATTATTAGTAGTGTTCCATTTTGCTTTCCAAAGTGTCCCAAATTTGGACCACAAATTACACTGCTGACCCATTATATAGGGGTATAATAAGTCAATGATCAAGACTACACAGATTTTGACATTCATTCAGCATGCTAACAATTTTGAATAGCTTTTTGAAGAAACAATTTCTAAATGAGAAAGAGAAATTCCTAAAGATCAAATTTGTCCACCAACTCCTGCACTCATTTAATAAGGAAGCAGATAAGACTCATAAAAATTCCAGGCCAATTACATGCTAGTCCAATTCACTCTTATCCTAGCAGGAGAATCCTGGATTCCATGTAATCCAGATGAGAGGTGGTTAATGAGGGAGAGGTTGACTAGGAAAGCAAAAATAAAATCAGAATCTATCCATTAAGCCATTAATCCTGACCATGACAAAAATACCTGAGAAGAACTCACATTTGATCACTTACCAGAGAAAAAAATTATTCTTATTGACAAGGCTATCAGATGGAACCCGCTTTTTTTTTTTTAAATCGTAAGAGTTGATACCAAGATTTGACAATCAATTCCAGGTAGTACAGCATAAAGCCCAAATCCTTAATTTGTTTCCACTGTTTCATTTAACTTTAGAATTCAATATAAACCTTATTCTGTAGTCAGGATTCCTCACAGACCACCCTCAAATGCCACTGCATTTGTCAGCTCTCACTAGGCTCTGCCACTTAAGGAATGGTCTCAAAATCTTAGTAGCTTAAAACAACTAATGTTTATTTTTTGCTTAATACATATAAACTGCAGCTTGACTGTGGCTATTCTCTGGGCCAAGGGTCGGATAATGCAATTACCTATTTATTTCAGGGAAAAACCAGAGAGCAAACTGAACTGGTTACATTTAAAATTTTTGCTCATGTGAAACACATGTCACATAAGTCATATTCCACTAGCCAAAATAAATCAGACAGGCAAGCCTAACATCAGGAGGGCAGAGAAATGTAATCCTACTACAAAATGAAGACAGAAATATTTCACAAAAATCATAAAGTATATCACAGTCATGCTCAAACATTATTTCAATAATTGTGTGTGTGTATATGTGTGTGGGAGACAGAGAGACAGACAGACAGACAGACAGAGATCCTGTTTGCTTGGAATGGAGTTCCTATGTTCCTAATCTTTTTACTACCAAATTCTCCCACCTTTCAATTTTCACTTAGGATTTTGTAAGTCCATTCCTGTTGGTTTCTGTCCACCATATTTTTACCTCATTTACTCTTCCGTGTACTTATCATTTATTTTGACATAAAACTATGGCTTGTATCATAATACATTTCTTTCATGTCCTTATGCCTTGTGTTAAGAACAAGCACCATAACCTCTTTTGATTAACTTCTGCACTATGCACATATAAAATACAACAAAAACTCTTGTTGAATTCATGATTCATTTGCCCCATTTTTGTTTCATTATAGGTTCTGAAGAGTAAAAGAACATGTACCACTGATATTATTTCAATGTTGATGCCACTTATGTATTCAACATTTAAACATATATCTGACACAAACCATAAGAGACTCCTGATCTCACAAAACAAACTGAGGGTTACTGGGGGGTGGGAGGGTAGGGATAGGGTGGATGGGTTATGGACATTGGGGAGGGTTTGTGCTTTGGTGAGTGTTGTGAAAGGTGTAAGCCTGATGATTCACAGACCTGTACCCCTTGGGCAAAGAATAAAAATAAAATTAAATAAAAAAAACCAAAACAATACATATATCTGTAACAGGTACAATCTCATACATGAAGATGCGCTGTTGACTCAACAATAGCACTCTATCAGCACTGATATCTGCAGTTTGATGTAAGAGGGGGAAAAAAACTATAGGATTTGGAAGCTTGCCTATTATGCCTTTGAGAAAGTAACTGAACCTCTTTTGAGTCTTAAGTAAAAAATATAAGTAAAGCCTACCTGTACAGAATTATGTGGTATATGTAATGTGCCCAGGACAATACCTAGCCCAAAACAGGTACTCAGAAAACAGTGGCTATCCTTATTTCTAATGCTGGCAGTGAATTTTATGAATCTTGGCTCATTCTCCATTTGATCATTTGTATAATGCAAACCGGAGCTAGTGTCGGTCTGCACCTGTGAAACAGATTCAGTTAATTCTTCACCAATACAATTTGTGCTGACAGCCTCAAATGGCAGAGGTCAAACCAAGTGAGAAAGATTTTGTTTCCAAAAAAGCTAGCAGAGTCATTTGTAAAAATAATCTTTGGAAGTAAGAATAAAGGCAAGTAATGCTAGCTTAGAGAAGCATAGGAATTCACAGAATTGTTTGCATAGAAAGAACATGAAATTATCACTTTTAAAATGAGTATTTCATTTCTTTACTAAGATGAGGCGTTTCATGGCACCAACAAAATAAGAAATAATTTCCAGCCAAACTGAGGGACCAAAAGAGCCTTATCCTTACTAATTATGGGAAATATATAGAAACAATGTTCATATTCACAAACTCCTTAAGCTGTGTACCTATCTTTGTCCACTGGGATCAACCTCTCCCTCTACAACATTTCAACTCATTGAAATTAACAGTAAAACACTGAAATTATCTACAAATGGCAATTTACTATATCCAGCTTATGTTCATATCTCTAAGTTGATAAGAGTTGTATCACATTTTAAGTATGAATAACTATGAGGTATAAGGGGAAAAAGAGTAAATCAACAGATCAATACTGCTACCACTATAAATATACTTTCCTATCCTTGCCTTATCCTGACATTTTCTCTGCCTTATCCTCACAGGCAATGATGGAGAAGTCTGAAAGTCATTTAATAATATAGGGTGTGTGTTGGGGGTGGTGTTTGTACATGTGTGTGTGTTAGTATTTGCAGGTGGTTATCCTTGACAAAAATTATTTTGGGGAAGGCTGAGATTCAGACATCATGTTAAAATAACATATTGTTCTCACAGAAACAGAAGTTTTTAATAAGCTAGGACCAATATTCCAAAACAAGTTGTGCCAGGAATTTTGTATTCCGTCAGTAAAGGTTAAGACAGTATTACATCTGCAAAACATTTACTTTAAATTTCGTTTCCTTTAGAAATCACAACTCTCGCTTTTTATGTTGTGGAGAAGCTCAGGACTCTGTAAGTTAGTAAAAGAATTGTGATTTAATATCACCATGATCTCACAATTTCTGCCTTGAGCAGAGAAGTCTAAAGGTAGATAACTTTCTTAAAAGGCTTTCAAGATTTAATTATTGCTCGTATCTTCATTCAAACAGGTTACTAGAGCCATGGCAACAATTTTAGAAAAGCACCATAGCCAAGTAACACGATAAAAGTTTCTAACAGGTTTATAAAATAAAAGGCATTACAGAAGGATTTGGCACCCTTTAGTGAGTGAAACTTCTTCCCAGTTGCTTGAAGTTATTTATTTCAGCATATCCATGAAATTTTGAGATTATATGTGCAGAAACAAAAATAAGATTTAAACAAAGGTGCAAATCATTCTACAGAAACTGGGTTTAACCCAATTGCAGGATTATCATGGTAAGGAGCAAGACAGTGTGGTGCCCTATTGGAGGTATAGCTAAGAAAAACTCTACTTCTTTGATTTTTTTTTTCTTCTGGCAACTTTATTATTCAGTCCATATTAAACATTTTGAGGAAGACTGTGGATAAATTTAGTTCCAATGGGAAATTATCATCAGTTCTGACTTTTAAAACACAATGGATGGTCCTAGAGCATCCACTGGTAGAACACTCAGATATGTGTCTCTTCAATAATAATAACTTGACACATAAGAGTTTCATTCTACTAATGCTCAATCAACAAATACCAAAGCACTGCTAAATTCTAGTGCTCACCACGCCCTTTCGGCAGTGAGGATAACAGTCTGTTATCCTGTTATCTGTGGTTAAATTATACCTATTTTTTTTCATCTGGTGGAAGCCTATATTACATAAAATTTCAAAATTAAATTCTAAAATGCCAAAGTTGATTGATAATGTTAAAACTAAGCATCATAATTAACAGATGAAAAAATGTGGTAACCAGTAACTAATTACCCACATCAATGGATGAGATTAGTCCTGAAGATGCCAGAAATTTCACTCACGTAACTAAATTGATTCTGATCTTCCAATTCCAATATGTGGGAGTTTTTGCCCCACACCACCAAGCAATTCTCTGACACCAGCTGAGTTTTCTACAATCAACTCAATTCTGACACTATCTACATGGAGACAGCTTCAGATCCCAAAGGTTAAGGGCTCAATCATATAAGACTGCCTCTCACATGCACTCTTCAAATACCAGCTACAAATCCAGATTGTCCAGCTGTGCTTCTGACCAACTTGCTATATAGGCTGGAGACTCCAACAACTCCCTTCTTGGGTTCAATTAACTTGCTAGAATGGCTCACAGAACTCAGCAAAATTTTACTTACTAGATCAGCAGTTTATCATAAAAGGATGTAACACAGGAACAGCCAGATGGAAGAGATGTATAGATCAAGGTATGAGGAAAGAGCATCGCACTTCCACGCCCTCTTCAGGTGCACCATTTTCTCTGTATCTTCACATGTTCACCATCCAAAAACTCTCCAAAATCTGTCCTTTCAGATTTTTATGGAGGCTGCATTACGTAGGCATGGCTGACTAAACCAATGGCCACTGGTGATGGATTCAACCTCCAGCTCCTCTTCCCCATCCCACCCACTATCCCAGTTCAGGGGTTTGGAAATTTCAGATGGTTTCACATGGTTTATTCTCTTGGCAACCACCAGCCATCCTTAGGAGGAGTTCAGAAGTCACCTTGTTAACATAACAAAAGACACCTTTATTATTCTCATCCCTTAGGAAATCCAAGGGTTTTAGGAGCTCTGTGCCAGAAATGAAGACAAAGACCAAATATATATTTCTTTATAAATCACAATATTACAGTTTCTAACATCAATAATTAGGTCTATTTTTACAACAATTTTAGGCGTTAATTAAAAGAATTTTCTTTGGGATGCCTGGGTGGCTCAGTGGGTTAATAAGCCTCTGTCTTCAGCTCAGGTCATGTTCCCAGGGTCCTGGGATTGAGTCCCACATCTGGCTCCTTGCTCAGCAGGGAGCCTGCTTCTCCTTCTGCCTCTGCCTGCCACTCTGCCTGCTTGTGCTCTCTCTCTCTCTCTGACAAATAAGTAATTAAAATCTTTAAAAAAAAAATAAAAGAATTATCTTTACCAAAATAGATTTTAATAGTTTTAAGTTTTTTTTCTAATCAAATTGGCATCCCATTTCAAATCCTACAACGCTACAGAAATTACAGACTTGATAAAAGCAAATTGTTTTAATTGTTCATTCATTCACCAATACATATTGAATGCTTATATACAGCAGTGTATTCGTTTTCTCTTTTCACTATAAAACAAATGATGACAAACTTAGTGGGTTAAAATAGAAATTTAGTCTCATACTTCTGCATACCAGGAATCCAAAATGAGTCTTAAGGAATGAAAAGCAAGATATCAGTAGGTTGGTTCCTTCTGGAGCATCCAGAGGAAAATATGTTTCTTGTCTCTTCCACTTCTAAAGACTGCTCCCATTCTGTGACTCCTGATCACATTACTACCATCTCTGCTTCAATTTTCACATCATCTTCTCCACTGTAGTCAAATTCCCCTTTGCCTCCCTCTTATAAAGAGGTGGTATATACACACTACGGAATATTACTCAGACATAAAAAGGAATGAAATTTTGCCATTTGCAATGACAGGGATGGAGCTAAAGAGTATTGTGCTAAGCAAAATAATCAGAGCTAGACAAATACCATATTATCTCACTGATTTATGGAATTTAAGAAACGAGTGAACAAAACAAAAAGGAAGAGAGAGACAGACCAAAAAACACTCTTAACTACAGAGAACACACTGAGGTGAAGTGAATGGGGGATGGGTGAAATAGGGGAGGGGTACTAAGAGTACACTCATCTTGATGAGCACTAAGTATATATGGAATTGTTGAATTACTGTATTGTATACCTATAACATTGTATGTCAACTACATTGGAATTAAAATTAAAAACTTTATTATAATAAACAAACAAACAAACAAACAAACAAACAACAAAATCCATCTGGGCAAACTCCAATAGTTTTCCAGCCCCGGAAATAATTTGTGGCTCAGGGTTTCCTCTGGGCCAAAGGCTCTGCCCCTTGGAGTCATCTTTCCTTCTTCTTAAAGGGTAGCACATATTTTCAGTTCAGTAGTTTTATCAGTTTGTTTTATGCCTGTAGAGTTTAGGTAGTCTGAGAACTTTTCATTTTATCTGCCTGTGACCCTTTTAGTCTAGGCTAGCAATATCTCTGCTGATTCAACAATCTCAACAACTTTGTGGGTCTCCTGTGTATGTCTCAAGCATTCACTCTATTAGACAAGAAGCTCCTCCACAGATCTTTCTGGGATAATATAATCTCTACTCCTGGCTTCCGTTGGAGTCCTGAGGGGATCAATGAGTCATGCACCTAATCCATTTAGCAATAGCAAAACTTCGTCCAAACATACTTTTGGTCTCTCCAGAGCACAAATTCCTGATAGTGAATCTTCTAATTTTAGCACCTTTCACAATCCAGATAGGTTAGGAATTTCCCAGAAGATCAAATCTTAGTTCCCTTTTGTATAACCATTCTTCCCTCCATCTCTTCCTCTCACTTTTTATTATGAGCAGCAATTGGAAACCAGGCTGCACCTTCAACACTTTCTTGGAACTATGCTCAGCTAAATACCCAAATTCATTACTTGCAAGTCCTGCTTCCTACATAAGCAAAGGACACAACTGAGCTAAGCTTTCTGCCCCTATATAACAAGGTTCCTTTTTCCTCCAGTTTCTAGTAAGATGTTCCTCATTTCTTAAGAGCCATTGCCAGCATATTTTATTAACATTTTACTAATATTTTAATGTCATACTTTTAACAATCTGCTCTAGAAAATCTAGGCTTTTTCTATCATGTTCCCCATAATTCTTGCAGGTTCTATTCAATGCCCAATTTCAAAGTCACAACCACATTTTTAGATTCTTGTGACAGCAACGATCTACCTACAGGTACCAAAATCTGTGTTATCGTTTTGCTGCAACTGTAACAAATTAACACAGATACAGTAGCCTGAAAAAACAAAAATTTCTTCTCTTTCAGTTGTTCAGGCCAGAAGTCCAAAATTAATACTATGTGGCAAAAATTGAGGTGTCATTAGGAGTGGTTCTTTCTGGAGGCTTCAGGGAAGACTCTGTTCTTTACCTCTTCCATTTGGAGAACCTAATGCCATTCTTTGGCTCCTGGCCATAACATGCCAATCTCAGCTTCTGAGTCACATCACCTACTCCTATACTGTAGTTAATTCTCCTCTGCATCATTCTTATGAGAGTACTTGTGATTACATTTGAGGTTCACTTGGATAATCCAGGGTAATTCTGCTATTTCAAAATACTTAACCACATCTATAAAGTTCCTTTGCCATATAACATAACACATTCATAGTTCCACAGGTTCCAATGATTAAGGCATAAATATACTTAAGGGTCATTACTCTACCTAGTACATTAAGCATTATTCTAGATGGTTATAAATAGCTAAGAACAAGACAGCCCCTGAAACCAATTAATTTTTCATCCTAATTTTTTTTTCTCTTTTAAACGTCTTTCTCTTAAGGTTGCTCAGACAAGGAAGGAAGGAAAGAAGGAAGGCAGGAAGGAAAATGCCAAGTACAGGGGAAGCTGGGGCTGGAAGAAATAATCAGGATTCAAACCATACCCTGAAAGCAAGCAGAAAGTATACAAACATACCCTGGTGTAAATATCCACATCAGTGAAGAGGACCCTGAAAGAGCAAAACGCTGAAGGCTTAAGCAAGGACAGGAGTCAGAAGGTCAAGCAATAGGATCCAGGAAAAAGAAGACCCTGAAAGTAAAGAAATTTTATCAGGCTGCCAAAACTCTCAATCTTTTCCTCCCTGTGTCAGATATAGATCCTAGTAACAAGAAAGTCAACCACTGGATAAATGGCTGAAATGGAGAGTCCAAGCTTTGAAATTTAAAACAAATAAACAAAGACTACTGCTTCATGCATAAACTTCTAGAATACCAAAGGTTCATTAACTTTCTTTTTGAAAATTCTCTCAATTTACTTTCTTCTCAACTCAATGATAATAAAATTTTAGTTCTTACAAATCTCTACAAAGTACTACTTACCTGATTTAACAATCTCTAAACAAGATTCTATTTATAATTTGATAAAAATGTATAATCCCTTTTCCCCATCTGTACAACCTTTCTCCCTCCGCTTTTGAAGGGTTTTTGGATCTTGTGTTTATATCTGATAGATTTCTATTTGAACACAAATTCTTAGTATTTTATAAGTGTTCCATCTTGGCTTCCCATAGATGAATACAGATAGGCCATATTGTTTCTCAGAACAGATACTCCCTCTGTTTATGTGAACATTTAGCATCTGCCTAGTGATGAGAGTACAATCTTTATGTGTCAGCCATAAAAACTTCAAATTGATGGAAAGTATCTGTCTATTCAAAAATGGGTATTTTGCTACTTTTTCCCAAATCCTAAAACACATATCTCAACAGTTTTGTAAACAGTAACACTGTACCTCCACGCAATTTAAACTTGTAGAATTTGGCCATTATCTTATTCTGTATTCTATTATACCACAATTGTGTGACTCCATGACAATGAGCCAATATAGGGCTAGTCATCGACTGAGTTAATAAATTACTCTCATTGTTCAGTACAGCTATCAATTACCACAGAGCACCATGATGACTGAATCACTTCTAATACTGATCTTGGGAGAGTATGAACATTTGGGGTCAACAAAGAACACGAACAAAAACAAAGCTTTGGTAGGTGTGGTGTGTGGTGTGTGTGTATGTGTGTGTGTGTGTGTGTGTGTGCGCACGTGCACGCGTATGTGTGTATGTGTACATGTGTTTATGTATGTTCATAAAAGACAATTCTGCAGGAATTCATTTTTAGCATAAAAATTGATTTCAAGGGCGCCTGGGTGGCTCAGTGGGTTAAAGCCGCTGCCTTCGGCTCAGGTCATGATCCCAGGGTCCTGGGATCGAGGCCCACATCGGGCTCTCTGCTCAGCAGGGAGCCTGCTTCCTCCTCTCTCCTCTCTCTCTGCCTGCCTCTCTGCCTACTTGTAATCTCTCTCTCTGTGTCAAATGAATAAATAAAATCTTTAAAAAAAAAATTGATCTCAAGTAATAAGATAGAAAGTATTCCAAAAGGAAAATAATGGCTAACTAACCTCAGGAGATACCCCAAGGTATCACTCTGTCATTCTCCAATTTCACCCTGATGATTTCACCCTATATCAAAACCCTGAAAATGCAGGCAAGGTTAAAATTACTAGGGCACTGGAAAGTTGCAATTTCCATTGCATACTTTTCCTTTTTCCCCCTGAACCGCAGTCAGCTGAATACATATAACCTTTCATTTTTTATGAAAAGCAACAGCTGGCAAATTGCTAAACTGTTTGGAAAATTCTGGCAAAGTAATGTTAGTTTAAGACAATGCTAGCTGACATAAACTTGTCGCGTTAGGACAGATTAAAAAGACTAATGGAAATGTAAGGAAAGAAATAAAAAAGGTCATTGCACCACAGAAAGATCTTGCCCTGGGCCTGGACTCTAGATGATAGATCTGAAACTGCTGCTGACTGACGCTTTTAAAAAGGGAAAAAAGAATCCATCTACATGGATCCATACTAATGCATCGCCCAACCTGTCATTCTATGGATCATCAGCACATATAGCTGTAAAAGACTGAATGCAATTATTTCCTATTTTCTCCAGTCACAATTGGAAATGTCAATCTGCATAGACTGCAAAGCAAGCATAGCTTAGAGCATGTTTTTCAATGCATTTTCATCATTTCCCTTTGAGTTTATCCCATCATTTATATAACAAATGGCTATTTTCCCCATTATTATGAGTGTTTGTATGTGCATACTATCCAATAACCAGAAAACACTGAAGAATACCACTGGTGCTTTGATACATACAAATGAAAGGGATTTGTGAGATTTTCTTCATGTATATTACATGCAGACTGCCTTTACACTAAAATAAAAACATATTAGAATTTAATGAACTTGAGATCAATAGTAGTTTTCAGTTAACCAGGACATTTCATATAACATTAATTCCTGTGAAAACACAGTGAATTCTTATTTACTTATTTGCCCAAATAAAACTGATATAATAATTTGGAATAAAATCATTTAGAAACTGCAAAACACAAAAACAAAAAACTAACATAAAACCATAAATATCAGACTCTTCAACCTGTATTTGCAATAAATAATTCTAAATTGCTATCGTTCACAACTAAATGTCCATGCAAAATTATTTTTTGTCATCCACAGTGACTCACTCTCATCTGTGCTCTTTCTTGTTCCCTCTGTCATGCTGAAATGTGTGTGTGCACATGTGCACATGTACATATGCATCCTTTTCCCCAAAGCTTCCTGATTACGTGTATTTAATTCTGAATTTAAACTAAGTCAATTCCAGATTATCTCCTCCCCTGCCTCTTTTTCCCTTCCTCCTGAAGTTGGTTGAAGATTTTGAGAGTTTGCCATTATCATCATTTTGGGAAGAAAGATCTGATTTAACCTCATTTCCCTCTTCCATGGTGTATTTCACACCATCTGTGCCTCCTCAAGATAAGCCAGCAATAATGTTGGACATTCACCATCCTACCCTGTCCTAGAGTGGCTAGGGTCACAGGACATCTTCTCCATCTTCCTCCAAGCAACCTACCAATCATTACTCTGAGCACTTCCACATTCCTTCTACAGGGTTTGGGAATACAGAGTTATCTTCCACACTGCAATCCCATCCTCACTTGGAATTTGCGGGGCTGCGCTTGAGTCCCTACTGAATCGTACTTTGCACACTCAACTGCCTGCAGTTGGAAGTCATGATGTTAAAAATTATAGCTACAAATTTATAAACCACGCGCTAATTATGGGGAGCAAAATCTGGTATTAAATATGTATACCCACTCACATAAACATATGCATAATTTTGTTTACTTGAAATACGGAAATAATTCAATCATATTGACAACCAAAGAGTATAGAAGTTTCTAAAATAACATTAGTAGTCTCTCATACCTCACTGCAAAACTCCCTACCTTAGGTAACCAATAATGTAATTTTTGTATTATTTCATACATTTCTATTATTTATGTATATTATTCTATCACATGTATTATTCAATACATCATTATTCTTCAGTAATAAAAGTTGGTTGTTTAAATTAATAATATAACACTTATCCTCAAAATCAATATGGATCTGCCTATGATTTTTTAAATAAGGCTAACTGTTCCAACCTTTTCCTTTTCCGGCAAATGGCAACTTCTTTGGTTCCTCTCTTTCTCTTATACTCCATATGTAATCCATAACCAAATCATCTGGACTCAACCTTTTAAAAGCAAATAGATTCCCTCCACCTGTTTCCACCGTCATTCTTATCTAAGCTACCATTGTAATAGTCCCTTAGTGATTACTCCTGCCTCCTGTCTTTATACTGCAAATAGTCTATTTCCCACAGGACAGACATAGTGATGTTTTAAAAATATTTCCAGGTACCAATTTTTTAAAACTTAAATGCATCAAAATTTTTAAATGGGAAACTAAACCATAGTGTTTATGGGAAACCAGGAAAAACACAAGACAGTGATCACTATAAAAGCCAAGGTAGTGGTTACTTTTGCAGAATGGGATAGACATATGGCAGGGCTTCTATGGGGTTGACAAAGTTTCACTTCTTGATCTGGGTTCAAGGATATCTCCATCATAATATTTCAATAACATATGCATTTGTTTTGTGAGGCTTTCTGTTTTTGTGTTTAGTTGTTTATTATTAACTGACAATTTTTAAACTGAAATTATGTTTTTTAAGATTTATTCATTTATATCAGAGAGAGAATGTGTGTGCACAGGCAGGGGGAGGAGATCAAGAAGGAGAGAGAGAAACTCCAGAAGACTCTCTGCTGAGCAAAGAGCTGGACTGCTGACTTGATTTCAGGACCCTAAGGTCATGACTGAACCAAAATCAAGAGTTAGATGCCTAACTGACTGAGCCACCCAGGTATCCCTGACATCATTTTTTAAGAGAAGTTTTAGGTTTACAGAAAATTTACCAGAAAGCACAGAGAGTTCCCATTTACTCTACTAGTATCATCTCAAGCTAGTATGGGACATTGGAATAAATGATTAACCAATATTGATGATTATTAATTAAAGTTCATATGGTACACAGGGTTCATTCTGTGTTGTGCATTCTATGGATTTTCACAGATTCATAATGTCGTGTATCCACCATTCACTATCATACATAATAGTTTCAGTGCCCTAAGAATTCCCTGTCTTTCACCTATTTATTCCTTCCTTCCCATTAACATCCAACACCTACGGATCTTTTTTACTATCTCTATAACTCTGCCCTTTCCAAAATGTCATAAAGTTAGAATCATATACCATGTAGGCTTTTCACACTGGCTTCTTTCGTTTAGAAATATGCATTTAAATTTGTTCTGTGTCTTTTCTGAGGCCTAATATCTAACAGTACTCAATAAATGCTTCTCAAATCTATTAATTTCTCAAAATCTATTAACAAATTAATAAGTATAGAGTATTCCATGTCATTTCCATAATACATTTAGTCCTTTTCTTATTAAGGGACACTGAGGTACATACATTTTTCACTATTACAGTCTGTACAGTAATCCATATGTCTGAATCTGCAATTCCACAATTTCATAGTGTCAGGAAGTAAAACACAAAAATATGAACTAATGAAACCATCACTTGTAAAGATAGTCCTCTCTCAGATTTTCCTCACTATGCCATACTGTCATCTTTCCCTTTCCACCACATCTTTATTGTCTGCCTCCTGTTCATTACTGGATTCTGCATCTGAATCTGGTCTTTTGAAATAGTATGCAATATTAATGCAAATTGATTTTTAACATGATACCACAAATTTCATAGAAGAAAATGTGTTTCATGCTGTAAAACTGGGGAAATGCTAAAGTCACAGAAGTGATTACAATGGAGACATGGCATAGTTAAACCAGTTCACATGGGCAGAAGAGGAAAGTGACAACTATGATTGCATGACAGTTGTGTCAAAATAATTATTTTATTATTAAAGTAAGTAGAGAGGCTTTTAGAATTAATGAGGTTTTCTTAACGCTTTTATTGCAAAAGTCCTAAATGGGGGACTCAGTAACATGCTATTATAAAATATTATTGAAAATGCTACATGAAAAATGTCATCTTGATCCACATTTTGTGCTAAGATGGCCAAAAGTAATTATAATCTAAATTTTATTATATACCTTTCTTTTTATAACATTTCTCAAGAAAACTTCCTTTATAAACTACATTTTCTATGTAAATTTGGCCCCCCATTTAAAATGGATTAACTTAAAATATATACTTACTAAATAGTTATTCTCAGACAATAAGGACTCTCTCATATGAACCCCAGGCTGAGCTGTCCAGTTCCTAAGTTCTTATGTAGGAAAACCTCCCTCCTTGTACCTTAGAAGCAAAGTGAAGGCTAATACATGACTGCACCAACCACTTTTAAAAACCAGAATAATGTTTATAGTGTAAACTCATAAAACTAGAATCACTAACTCTAATAGTAGGAATATTGTAAGTTTTGACAGATATTAACAGGTATCCCAACAAAAAATAACTTTATCAAATTACACTCTAATCAATAGTTTATAAGAACCTATTTTTTTCCTTTGCCAAAATCTTAGACCATACATTTTTTTTTAAGATTTTATTTATTTATTTGAGAGAGAGAGAGAGTGAGAGAGCGCATGAGAGGGGAGAAGGTCAGAGGGAGAAGCAGACTCCCCATGGAGCTGGGAGCCTGATGTGGGACTCGATTCCAGGACTCCGGGATCATGACTTGAGCTGAAGACAGTCGCTTAGAGCCACCCAGGCGCCCCTAGACCATAAATTTTTAACACTTGTTAATGTGTCACCAAAAAGAAAGATTTCATTTTGATTTATATTTCCTTAACAACTAGCGAAGCTCAATATATTTTCATATTTTTTTATTCTTGTGAATCACTTCCTCTTTTTTGGCTTGTGCTCTTTTTTTTCCCAAATGGCTTCTCATTTTAAAGGTTGATTTACATATATATATATTATACTTTTTTAAAACATAACCTCTGCCTCGTATTGCGGATGCAAAAATATTATACTTGTCAGTCCTTCGTCTTTTAATTTTGCTGATGGCAATTTTTTTTTTATCCCATGGCAAATTTAAATTTCCCTATAGTCAAATCTGTCAGTCTTTCATTGTAACTCTTGGGGTTAAAGATCCCATCCTATATAAACACATTTTAGTTCAAGATTACAAAACACTAATATCATGAGATTAGTCCTCCATATTTCTTTCTAAAATCTTCATAAATTTCTTCGCTTATTAAGCTGTTAAAACAATCTGAACTTTCATGCAAGCATGTGTATTTGTGTGTGTGTGTGTGTACATGTGTTGAAATTTTCCTACTATTTCATTTTCAACTGTCCCAATACTGTTGTTTAAACAGTATAGCATTTTTCATTAATTGGAGATGCCACCTTTATTTCAAATGAAATTGTTATACATATATGGCACTATTTTGGGGGGCCTTCTATTTCATTGATCTGTTTCTGCACCAATGTCATATTCTTTTACTTAAACTAAGTTTTGTAGTTTATTTTATATCTGGAATGACAAGGCCTGTCAAGTATTTTTGCTCCTTTTTTCTATTTTCAAAAATTAATTGGTTACCCTTGTTTTCCTTTTCAGATGCCAAATTTCGTAGAGTCCCACTGGGATTTTTATTAAGTATCATTAAATTTATGGATTAAATGTTAGACAACTGGCATCTTTACAGTGTATTTTTCCTACCTAAAAAAATACGCATTTTTTATAGTCACCGTCTTCCTTACATCTGTCTTTTTCCAATATTCGATGGTACTGCTTTCAATATTTTACCATTAGGTATGATGTTTTCTACAGACTTTTACAGATTCCCCTTCCTTAAGTTAATGGAAACTCTTTCTATTTTCAGTTTCTTGGAGTCAGGAAAATAAGATATCACTGACTGAGTTTTGGGTTCTGTTTTCAGCTTTTAAAAGGAGCTGAAATTATCTCGTTTATTGACCTTTTTTTCCATTAAACTATAAGCTCAATGAGAAGAGAGACCTTGTCTTTATTAACTTTCACAATCCAGCACCAAGGACAGAGGCTCTCACTAAATGGTGAATGAATGAAACTACATTTGGGGAATTACCCAAGATTCCTAAGCTAGTATAAGCATATGGTTCTCTGTTTTGGTGGAAATTCTTTGAGCTTTAAAGGCAGATCCATTAATTTGAACCCTGGCTCTGCCTCTTAGTATCAGTGTGACTGTGGACAATTTATTAACCTTTCTGAGTTTCTTCAGCTGAAATTGGAGGGGTTGAAACATAAAACCATTATGTTCTAGACAAAGAACCATTTAACTCTCATTAAATAAAATGATAAAGTTCTTAATAGTGTCAGATAAATAATAAACAAGACTAAATACTTGGGGAACCTAAGTGGTTCAGTCATTAAGCATCTGCCTTCAGCTCAGGTCATGATCCCAGGGTCCTGGGATCAAGCCCCACATCGGGCTCCCTGCTCAGCAGGAAGCCTGCTTCTCCCTCTCCCACTCCCCCTGCTTGTGTTCCCTCTCTTGCTATGTCTCTGTCAAATAAATAAAATCTTAAAAAAAAAGACTAAATACTACTGTAATTTTTCTTTCTTCATAAGGTAAGAATACCATTTAAAATAACTGGTCAGCTATTATATATGCTATTGGCTTATACATGTTATTGAAATATTTAAATGAATGTTTCATGTTTTATAATGGCTTAGAGAATGAACATAGCTTGTGATTTTTAAAAAAAAATTTTTTTTTAAGAGAAAGAGACAGATTTGGGGTTGGAAGAGTCTTAAGCAGATTCTGTACTGACTGCAGGTCCCAACACGGGGCCTGGTCTCATGACCTTGAGATCACGACCTGAGCCACCTGAGCCAAAACCAAGAGTCTGAGACTTAACTGACTGCACCATCTAGATGGCCCAGCTTGTGATTTATTTTATGGCTGAATCCATATATATGTCCAGTACCAAAGAAATCCCACCTTCAGTATTTTCACAAGCAACCAACATGTGAAACCTCTCATACTCCTTTTAGTTACACAGATTATTCAATCTGATTCCCCAAATGTGTAACACCTACTATAAAAGTATTTTCCCCACAAGCATGACATGAAATCCCTCCCAATCCTTCTAGTGATACAAAATATACAATCCAATTCCACAATGTTTGTTTAACATCCACTATATGACATAGGAGATAAAACATGAGTAGAATAGGACCACTGTCTTCAAAGAAACTCCATATTATGAGCAGCTGATGAGAAATGGATTTCAGGTAAATGTATGAGTAGATGTATATAATTTGTAAGACATCATAATATTGCGGGTGCCTGGGTGGCTCAGTGGGTTAAAGCCTCTGCCTTTGGGAGCGGCAAGATGGCGGAGGAGTAGGAGACCGATTATCATCAGGTCCCAGGAATTCACCCAGAGAGCTATCAAACTGTTCTGAACACCTACAAATTCTACCGAAGATCGAAGAGAAGAAGAGCAGAAATTCTAGGAACAGAAAATTGACCACCTTCTGGAAGGTAGGCCGTGCGGAGAAGTGAATCTGAGGCGACGGAAAGATAGACCCGGGGGGAGGGGCCGGCTCCCGGCAAGGGAGCGAGCAGTGGAGCACAGACTCGGAACTGTTAGAAGTCGGCTCCACTGAGGGACGTCGCCCCAGAGGCCAAGCGGGGGGTGAAGCCCCTGCAGGGACAGTGTGGTCTCAGGACCCACGGGGACACAAAAGGACCAGGGGTGTCTGAGCGCGACCGAGCTCCCAGGTCTCAGAGAGAAGCTGGCGGGAGAGACGGAGCTGAGCTGAGGTGTCTCTCAGCTCGGGGTTACCTTGGGCTGTGATCTGAAGCTCAGCCGGGCCACTGATCTGTGAGCGGGGACCCCACGGGCGGCAGACCCGGAGAGACTCACCTTCCTCCTCCGGGAGCAGCGCTGCGGGAGTGGCTGCAGGATCTGCCGGGTTCGGAGATTCTAAACGGAGCCGCGCCAGAGACAGAGACACTCGGTCACAGGCCGGGTGAGCTCAGAGCGCGGCTGGAGACCAGGAGACGGGAGGGACTGCTTTTCTCTGAGGCACACCGAGGACTGAGGCCCCAGGCTCTCGGCTCCTCCGGGTCGGAGACTGGGAGCCGCCATTTTCCGTCCCGTCCTCCAACGAGGTACGGAAAGTGTTCACNGAGGTACGGAAAGCGTTCAGGGAACAAAAGCTCCCGAGAGCGAACCCGAGCTGATTACTTAGCCTGGCCCCTGGCAAGGGCGGTGGGAATCCGCCTCGGGCAGACACTTGAGAATCACAGCAACAGGCCCCTCCCGCAGAAGACCAAGAGAAAA
>LNAC01000110.1:2612457-2797826 GCA_002007465.1 Ailurus styani | reverse complement strand
TGTGCTTTGGTGAATGCTGTGAAAGATGTAAGCCTGATGATTCACAGACCTGTACCCCTTGGGCAAATAATAAAAATAAAATTAAAATAGAGAAAAAAAAAAAAGCCTCTGCCTTTGGCTCAGGTCATGATCTCAGGGTCCTGGGATCGAGGCCCGCATTGGGAGCCTGCTGAGCAGGGAGCCTGCTTCCTCCTCTCTCTCTGCCTGCCTCTCTGCCTACTTGTGATCTCTCTCTCTCTCTCTGTCAAATAAATAAATAAGATCTTTAAAAAAAAAAGACATCGTAATAATGCTTTTGCATCTATTTGATGCTGAATATATGTCCATCAAACTTTTACAAAAATGGAACTAGTTATTTTTACTGCATAACCTTCTGGAAATAAACTGAATAAAATCATAGACTGAAAAATTTTGAGGGACTCACATATTATGTGAGAAATCTGAGAAACAGAGAAATTAAAAGAAGTTCAATGCTATCAAACCAGGTACAAGTTAAAGCCAGATTTCCTAAACACCAAATAATTACCTTTCACACACAACATGTGATATATGTTGAGAGGTTGCATTAATTCACTTACATAGTTATGTTGTTATTTAACTTTCTGGCATGGCAATTTATTTGGAAATCCTTATCTTAATGCCAAAACTATGTACTAATTATAAAGCATTTCTTTCAATTTTGCATATCAACTCATCATCTACTCATTCGAAGATCTGATAAAAAAAACTTTTAAACTGCTTTCTCATTCCCAGAAGCTAGTTACTGCCTAAGAACATACTCATTTTGAGTAATTGGGTTTTCTAAATCTACACTGTAAAATGTTCATATTTTCCTAATTTTAAGACTCTGCTGACTTGCTTTTCTTGTTAACTTTTTAAAAAAGTGTCTCTAAATAATACAAAGGTTTCCATTTATTATTTCAAAAAATCTTCAGAACCATTATTACAAATGTATTTTTCTAAAAGAAGAACTCTTAAAAGAGTAAAAAGCAATTTTAAAATATGCAACTCAGCTATTTTTTCCAAATGTTCATGATTTATGAGATGAAATCAATGACCCAATTAAGCTAAATATAGCAGAGTCAAGATCATGTATGACCCAAACCAGTCTAGTCTAGGTTCTTTGACACAGATATCACTTCAAATAGAACATAATTAAGTCCTAAAATCTTAGGGTGAGTGGTGAACAAATTAATTTCAAATCAGTTTTGAGGATTTGGCTCTTCCTTCTGAGGAGCTGGGGTTATCAGAGCCTCCCTGGTTATCTATTAAACCTAGGGTGACATATATGTCAATTTACATCCTAAGAAGCAGATACCAAGAGTTGTATTAGGAGAAATGCCCATGAAGGGCAGAGGAGTCATCAGCAAGAGCAGGCTCAAACCAGGCGAAAGCAGCAATCAGGATGGAGAGCTACTGTGGTACAAGAGCATCAGACAGCACTGCAGTTCTGAGAAAATTTCCAGGCCAATGGGCTGTCTCCAAGCAAAAGTTGCCTAATAGCATTGAGCAGGTGACACCGTACTTTGTCACCAAGGAGGAACGGTCCAGGTAAGACTGATCTCAACTCAGTGGTAGAGTCAGTAGTGGCCACTGAGGCTGTCAGTCAATCTGCTTCTTAAGGCAATTCCTCTTGCAAGAGATCTGAGTGGCACATTTCCACAGCTGCCACATCATGTGGATATAGGTGCATATGATAAAAGTCAGAAAAAAAAAAACTCAAACAAATTTTCTTCCCTACTATTACTTTATCATCTACATCTTTATAATTTACATTCTAAAGAAAAACAACATCCATAAGAATATGTTTTATGGATAAGAAAAACCAGGGGGGAAAAATATCTGTCTTTATACCTGCGCTTCTACTTTGTCACCCTCCTTCCAGGGACAAGGAAAAATCTAGCTGATCTCCATCTCTCACACAACTCTTTGCCAACTTTTCCAATTCCTCTCCCTGCTCTGCAAATGTGTATACTTCCCAAGGTCAGATTCCAGCCTCCCTCTTCTCTATCAACTTCTCTCCTCAGTTAACTCTCATGACATTCACATTTGTACCCTTGTAACCACTTCTTAAATACATTTCCTACAGCTCTGACCATAAGGTACAATCCCAACTACCACCTAGGAATACTGACTTTGATAGTTTAACACGACTTTGGCCATGTTAAAAAACAAACAAGCAAAAAGCTCACTACTTCCATCTCCCAGCTGGCTCCCCCTTTGACTTCCTTATTGCATCAGAAAACCAGGCTTGAAAGATCTGAGTCACCTCTCCCTGCATCCAGAATTATCAATGTTTGTCAACTCCTTTTTATGGAAAAGCTCTTTAAATCCTACATTTCTACCCACAGTACCACAGTCAACATCCTTATCATCCTAACACTGGCATTATTGTAATAGTGTCCTCCCATTTACCTTTCTCTCTGAAATGAGACATGTCAGAGATCAGCTGGGGTCAGTGTCCTACGGAGGGAGGGGGGAAGAAAAGGAAAAGAAATGTGTGGCTCAGAGGCTAGACAGCATTCAAAGGGCCAGGAGTTAGTCATCTGTCAGGGAGAAGGGAGTTCAGTTTCCATGTGCATAATAACATCCTCTGGATGGTGCTAGGAGTGGTGAGCAGTAGGGAGAAGTGGTTTAAACTTTTTGTGAGACAGTGGTTGCGTGTTTGTTTTTTTTTAATACATGGATAACTTCTACACACACAAAAAAACAGCTATTGTTCTTACTACCGGGCTTTCACAGCTTTGAAATATAGCATGGGATTTTTGGATCACTTCATATGTAATCACTTCCACATATAAGAGGGTACAGCTAGAAATTAAGTCTAAATTTCCATGTATGAAACATTGTCTAATCCTTTCTTCCATCTAAGGGAAACAAAACAAAATTTCAAATATGGATCCCAACATCCCCCAGGAAACTGTTAAAGATATCATCACAACACCCTTTCAGGGTCTCATACAAGTGACAGCACTGGAACCACAGATATTCTTTTTGGATTAGGTAAAGTAGTATTTCTCATTGCCAGCAACCCAACAGGGTCAAGCCAGGGTTAGAATCACAGTCTTAGGGCTGCCACCTAAAAGTTATAGGTTCCAGAGTCAAATCAAAGAAAAACAAATAGGTCCCCTTGTGATCACATTCTTTTTCCTTTCCTTGGAGAATGTCCTTGCTTCTCCCTTAGAAGTAAATATAAGCAAGGCACAGTGCACATACCTGTCCACATGGCAAGAGAAATGAGCTATAAATGCCTCCAAGAGACAAGTTCTTACCCTGAGAGAGCAGAGTACAAAACTTCCCTTTGAAATCTGCCTGTTATCCATATCATACGTCCTCCTCCCTCCGAGAAGAAGGTCAACCTTCTCAGTTCTTTGTTGTATAAAACATACCTTCAACCCAAACACTAAGGACTTTACCTTCACCTGGCCCTTATGCTAGGAAAAGCAAGCACAGCAAATCCATCCCTCCAAAGACACTGCATACCTCTCCACACAGCCTGGTACTAGCAACTGTCTCTTCATTCTTCCTTCCAAAATCAATGTGCATCAATTTTTTATTAAACATTTAGATATCTGGTGCTATAGAACTGCAAATAGTGAAGTGAAGACAAAAAAGAATAGGCTCCCCTATGTTTTCACATCTCATTTTATCAAGCTGCCGTGAGTCCAGCTCCCCAAAAGGAATGCAACATATGTACTTAAATTTTTGTTGTTGTAATTTAAAAACATATTGACAATTAAGCAGAGGAGTGATATGCTATAAGCTTTTTGTCCTACTGTGACCCTCTGTCAACTGATCCTGTGACCAGGATCAGAACACCTGGTTCATCATTGCAATACACACCTTTTCCTCAGAACCTCTCCTAATCATCTTGACCCATACTATCACTCCTTTAAGTGACTGTCTCATATATTCTTTTTTGTTCATCAATTTAACCATATGTCTTCTTTCTATCACATCGCTTTAAAATAGCTATCTCAGAGATTTTTGGGTTGTTTCTCATTTGGTAACTATTTTTTGCTCCACTCCTGTCTAAAAAGTTTTTAGAAAGATGTTTTCTTTCAAGTGACTCCTAATGTTTAGTGACAGGAGGCTCCATTTAAAGTAAATAATATCTTCACTCCAAAGCACAAGAAGGAAAACATGAGCAAAAAATGGTTTTCTGATACAAAGCAAGTAGAAATGCTCAGTGATAAATGAAGTGTCACACTCTTAGTTACAACAGAAAATTTTTTTCCAGGTAGATCCCCCAGAAAATAAAATTTTCTTCAATACTTCTTTCTTTTCTTTTATTGCATATGACAAAAATTTTTACTAAGAATTGATTTTTTAAAATATTGTACAATGTTTTGTTTTGTATCTGAGAGACTGGTAAACAGTCATAAGAAATTTAAAAAACTATATACAAAATTTGTTCTAAAATTAAACACAATAAATTTTCTCCTTTTATTATCACTGAAACCAAATGCATTACTTGAAAGCAGTTGAAAAACATTCAACCAAATTAAATGGGCTGCTATATTATGAGCTGGTGTTAATTTTACCTCATTTATATTAATGTAAAGCAAATCATCAGAGCAGAAGTAAAAACCTAACAGCATTTGATAGTAAATTCCACTTAATGCTCTGGCAGTGTTATAGACATATCATTAATTACACTGTGCTAGACACAACACTAAATCACTTATTGAAAATCATCTTCCTAATGTAGCCCTTAATTTTGGCCACTATCAAAAGAATGCTTCATCTTGAAGAACTATCAAAATATTGATCTGAAACTTCAAGTCTAATTGTATATTTCACAATTATACTGTCTCAGAAAAAAATAGTTGGCAACGTTTGTCATTTCTAGACAATTACTCTTATAAGAATAAAGAAGATAAAGCTACAGATCAATTACCTGTTGGATATCCTGAGTACTGAGTGATTACCTGTTTTATCAACAATTTATTTTCCCCTCAATAATGGTGTAAAGTTAATTCTTATGCCATACACATGTGATCACAACTGATAAGGGATTTATGATGGCAATCATAAATCAATTTTTGTATTTACTCTTCTAAAATATATAATGAAAGAGACTACATCATTTATAACATATCTTCAGTACCAAAGTGTAGCTATATTGCTGTTTTATTATTGAACTTGGTATGTTAAAATATGCCAGGATTTGGGAAAAAGACTAAGTTTTTGTTTTTTTAATTCATTCTATAGAGTACAGAAGTATTGTTGAAATAAATTCATAGCCTATTTGAAAGTTCAAATCTACCTGATTAAAATGAAAAATTATTAACCTTTTGAAATATATATTAAGGTTTTTCCTCATATAGGACTTTATTCTTATGAAGAAATAGAGATGGCATTTGAACACAATAGTACTCAAGGTGACAAAACAGAGCCAAAAATACTTACATGGTAAATTTGCAATTCATCCTATATAGATTAGCTGATAAAGGATAGCAGGACAGGGTTTATAGAAAAAAAATTGCATTATCAGAGCTACTTGATCAATCCCTAGCTTTGGACCAATAGAGATGTTATCTAAAGCAAATGGGAAAAGACCAGTGAATAAGATTTCAGGTTTTTTTTGTTATATGTATACTGGGATTTAGTGTCCTTGGGGAACACCACTGTTACTGTTTCCTCAGAGAATAAACATATGAGTATATCATCTCATAACTAACTTGCTTTTCTGGGAGACAGAATCATGTGACTTGCCTCACAGTCTGTGAATTTTCTGACTGTAAAGTAATTTCCTGTTCCTGATTCTCCACTAGTGTAACAAAAATACAAGAATTCTTAGAGTGTTTAACTTGGGCTTCTCCTTTTAATGAATGCAGGGACAATTCCTTAGCTGAGGTTTAGTTAACTCTAAATGAGTTCCTAAACAAACAATTAGAGATTTTTAATTTGTTGTTTGTATAAGTATGAGTTAGAAGTGGGTTTAGCACTATGGAAAGAACCTAGATGTCCATCAACAGATGAATGGATAAAGAAGATGTGGTATATATATACAATGGAATACTATGCAGCCATCAAAAGAAACTAAATCTTGCCGTTTGCAACAACGTGGATGGAACTAGAGGGTATCATACTAAGCGAATAAGTCAATCAGAGAAAGACGATTATCATATGATCTCTCTGATATGAGAAATTTGAGAGGCAGGGCCGGGGGTTGTGGGGGGTAGGGAGAGAAAAAATGAAACAAGATGTGATCGGGAAGGAGACAAACCATAAGAAACTCTTAATCTCAAGAAACAAACTGAGGGTTACTGGGGGGTGTGCAGGTAGGGATAGGATGGCTGCGTTATGGACATTGGGGAGGGTTTGTGATAGGGTGAGTGCTGTGAAAGGTGTAAGCCTGATGATTCACAGAACTATACCCCTAGGGCAAATAATAATAAAATTTTTTAAAAGTGGGTTTGGCTACTAACATATATCTATATCTATATATACATATATACATACATCTATATATACATATACACACGTATATATGTGTGTGTGTATACGTATGTATGTATGTGTGTGTGTGTGTGTATATATATGTATATATAAACCAAAAAGAAATTCCTTTTTCACATAAATGAAGCCTGATGTTTCTGATACCAGACTTCCATAGGGTCTCCATGGCATGCATCGAGGTGCCCTCCAGCTCACAGCTGTGCCACGACTCAAGCATTACCCTTATTTACATAGTCCAAAATGGTTGCTTGAGCTCCAGCTGCTACATCTGCACTCCAGGTAGCAAGACAGAAGAAAAGATGTGGAAATGCATACAACTTCTTTTTAAGAAGACAATTCAGAAGTTACATGGGATAGCTCTCTTTCCTCATTGTCCAGAGCTTATCACATGACCATATCTAGATATAAAATGGGCTAGGAAATACAGCTTTAAAATGGTGTGTCAATTTGCCTAAACTTTAGGGTTCTTCTGGGGGAGAACCAATATTGAATGTCACAACTGAATGGCAAGTTGACTCTGCCACAATACCAGTTTTTCTTTCTAAAAAAAAAACTCCCAATAGGATGGAAAAAGGAAAACATGTCAAGACTGAAATTTAACACTGCTTCTCAGATGATGTATTAGAACTTAATGTTTGCCACTAAATAAGTATGCAGTATAAGGCAAGCCTCACCAGTATATTTCTTCCTCATCACTACTTTCTGCAAATCAGGAATCAGGACCTCAAGCTCCTTAAGGACACGGACTATACCTTGTTAACTTGAATGCTCAGTGCTTATTCATTATAAATGCAATGAATACATACTAACATTTAAAGGTATAATTAAATAGTTTAAATAACTGTTTGACCCAAATAATGTTGTTTGACCCAAATAATGAAAAGAAAAATGTCAAATCTACCAAACACCTGGATATTAGATTGAGCTTTGACATGCTACTTCATAACGAGGAATGCCATGCAAGTCATCCAAACTCTTGAAGGCCCAGCTTTCTTCTTTCTGGAATGGAACCCATAAACCAATCCATGGTAACCCTGAATTGTAAAATTGATCTAGTGGTAATTAATGTGTCCAAACTTTGTGAATTGCACCACCATTCTCCTAGATGCCCTGGTAGGAATCTAGGTGCCATGAATGACTGGTTTTTCCTTGTTCAGCTCTCCCATATATAATTAACTACCAAACCCTCTGATGTTTTACCTTCTGTCTCTGAATTTATCTAAATCGTTCCATCCATATTGCTACAATACTAGTCTAAGGCACCATCATACCATCATATCTTATGTGGATTACCACAAAAGATTGGTCAATGCTCTCATCTCCTATAGCCTCGCCTCTCCTTAGGACATTTTCAATGCACAAACCTCGTGAAGACAACGCCAAATGAAACCATTCAGTGGCTTTCCATTCCCCTTAGGATCAAGTTTAAATATATTAAGGTGGCTATGAAGTCTTTCATTACCTGGTCTTGAACAGCTTCTGGTTTTACTCCTGCTTTTCCCTAACTCACATGTTTCATCTAGCTATAGGTAACCACGTTCAGCCTTCTTGAATGTGTAATGTTCTCTCTTACAAGCTTTGCACATGCTCTTTTCCCTATTTGAAACAATGTCCTTTCTTTTTCTACCTCTCTCAACTTTTCTATCTAGCTTAGTTTTTCATTCATTTACACACTAATCATTTCCTCTTAAAAACCTAACCACACTCCCAGACTCAGTGACATGTCCCTGCATTTATCAGTCTCTTTTTTACTGACTGCTAATTCCATCAGTGAATTAACCATGTATGTTCTTCACATTTATCATAGTAACTACTTGGTATATAGTAAGAACTTATTAAATATGAACAGTTATATTTCAATTAATCTCAATCAACAGACAGAATTTCAGCTCTAAAATACAGACCAAGAGCAAAATAATGTGATGATCTACATAATTACAATAAAGATTTTTACATTAAACTTTACTTATTTTAGTCAGTTTATATTTTGGTATAAACTGACATCTTTAGATTTCTATTCTTTAAACTTTAGAGTCCAGATGCCACAGTTCTGGATCAGTTTCTGCTTCTCTTAAACCATACATATGTGGTATGTTCTGGTCTCTTTGAACCTGTAGATCAGAACCAAAGTCTCAATTTTCACAGGCTCCCATTTATAAAAGAAGGGCTTAGCTCTGGAGAACTCTGTTGACGTAACTCACAATTTTTGCTGAACCTTCTAATCATTAATTTCCAGACAGTCAACTGGCTTTCTTGATATGTGGATTTCTAAGAAATGTGTGACTTACTTCTGAAAGGCTCTTTAGTTTTTTCTCATTAGCTCTTCCTTTCATGGGAAATAAAGGAGAAAAAGTGCCAGAGGGTGATCAATGAAATTTTTATCAAGTCTGATGATAATATCTATCCAATAAAAAAATGATTCTTGTGACAACTGTAGGTACTATCATTTCATTCTTTTTATTTTCCTCTTCAATCACTGTATTATTTAGATAGGAAAAACCTCACTGGGATGAGTTTTCCAGCAGTTTTTGTTTATAACTAGGCCTTATAAAAAATCTCTTAAAAATTATTTTCTGCTTCAACATTTTAAAGATATTTTAAACACTTCAATATTAGTTCTTAAATACATTTATATGTTATTTATCATATAAGAACTAAGCAATTCATTGGACAGGTTCATTTTTCCATGGAAAGAGCTCCAGAAAATTGAAATGAAGGTAATTCTAAGACCACAGGTTTTTAAAATTTACAGCTTAAAATGAAAACATAAGCAGTACAAACTTATAGATATAATCACACAGATACAGTGAGGGCTTATCTACATACATGAAAAATATGAAAATATTGCCATATCCAAACAGACATCCATATGTAACCTAGATAGTGTCTGAAATCAATGGAGGCAAGGAATATGTACTTCAATATCTTTTATTGGCTTTATAAATAAATATCTTAAATATAATAGTTACAGCCAGGAATGATAGCTTAACTGTGACAATCAAGGTATCTAATCTATCCTCCTCTCTCTCTCTCCCTCTGCCCCCCCAATACACATACACACACACACACACACACACACACACAAGGACAAACACATTTACATTTACATAAATTTAAGCACACAGATAATATTCATTACTGATAGGATAAATATATGGAATAATATACACAGAAAACAAATCTTCATGTAGGTCCACAGATAGTGCATAATAGTTTTCTATTAGAAACTATTTATTATTTATTATTAAACTATATGTTTAAAATAGATGCACAATAGTTTTCTATTAGAAACTATTTATTATTATTTAAATTATATGTTTAAAATTGTTTCTAAGACATATTTATATCAAAATGGTGAACTGAAAAGACTTAGGTCCTATTTACAGAATGGCCCAACTGAAATATAATAAGTCTTTTAAGAGAATTAGAGGACATAACAAAGTTGACAAAAGAAAAAAAAACCACAAGGGACCAGAAATGATAAGAAATTCCTGAAGAGGGGTATCTAAAGTGGTTCAGTCGGTTAAGCATCTGCCTTTGGCTCAGATCACGATCTCACAGGCCTAAGACCAAGCTCTGCATTGTCCTCCCTGCTCAGCAGGGAGCCTGCTTTCTCCCTCTGTCTGCCTGCTCCCCTTCCTTGTACCCTGTCTCTGTCTGTCAAATAAATAAATAAATAAACAAATAAATAAATAAATATCTTAAAAAAAAAAAAAAATTCTTGGGCACCTGGGTGGCTCAGTGGCTTAAAGCCTCTGCTTTCGGCTCAGGTCACGATCCCAGCATCCTGGGATCGAGGCCCGCATCGGGCTCCCTGCTCAGCGGGGAGCCTGCTTCCTCCTCTCTCTCTCTGCCTGCCTCTCTGCCTGCTTGTAATCTCTCTCTCGCTCTGTGTCAAATAAATAAATAAAAATCTTTAAAAAAAAAAAAAATTCTTACGACTAGAGGTAGATACAATCAAATTGAAATATGAGTACAAAAGGCTGCTAATAGCAGTAGAAGCAATCCAAGATTGTAGGTAATGGATAAAATGAACAGAAATGGCCACTGAGGAAAACACTGAGCAATTAATAGAGAACCCAAAGTCAGAGCCACTGCGTTGTTCTCCCTATTTCCTATGCTACTTGGGTTCTGGAGATGACCACAATGTTAATTACCAAAAATCTAGGTAGGAGAGAGAAAATCTTGACACTCTGATAATTTCCCCAAGGAGATACTGGACTCCTAGAATATACCAGAAGACCCAAACCAAAAAAAAAAAACAATGTCACATGCAACCAATATACTTTTCCTCCAAAATTAATAGAGGGTAGATTCTGTCCTTAGAAGCTATATCCAAAAAAATAGTGTTGGAGTTCTAAAAACATATTTCCCTGACCACACCATCCCTAAAAGGTCACCAAACTTTTGGAGAAAATTTTTTAAAACACCATGAAAGAAAGGCACTAAGTTACACTTACAGAGAAATTCCCTGTTGAGGAGACAATAAAGTATATGAAATCTATATGTGAAAATCTAGAGAGCCCATCCTAAATCTTGGAAATTAAAAATCTCAACAGTATTAGTTTTTTTTAATAGTGTGGCATTTAATAGCACAAGAGAAATAACTGAGGAGTAAATGAAAAACCTGGGACACTAAGAGAAGATAATCTCTTATCACACAAAAAAAGTAAAGGGCTAGAGTACGAAGACAGAAAACTGTAACCAGACATGAAAGATAAAACCATCCAGTCCTAATTAACTGAGAATTCAGAAGCTACTTAATAGGGATTCCAAAAAGAGAAACACAGTAAACAAAGTAAAGAAATAATAAAATACTAAGAAAAAAATGATGGTTAAATAAAAATGAAGAAATTGACAGACAGATCCTAAAATTCATTTGAAATTGCAAGGGACTCTGAACAATCTTGAAAAGGGAGAGGGAAGTTTGAGTGATCATACTCTTGATTTGAAAACTTATTGCAAAGTTACACTTATCAAGACAGTATAATACTGGCATATGAACATGCATATAGATCAATGGAACAAAATTAAAATTCCAGAAATTAACCTTGATATTTATGATCATTGATTTTCATCTAGAATGTCAAGACAACTCAACGGAGGTGATAACAGTCTTTTCAGCAAATGGTGCTAAAAAAAAAATGGTGCTAAATACCATTTGTTGATATCTATGTGCAAAACAATGAGCACCTCTTCCTACCTCACACAATGCACAAAAATTAATTCAATGTAAATTTCAAACCTAAAAAGAAGAGTTAAAACTACAGAACCTGTTCAACAACAATAACAACAGCAAAAAACAGAACCAACTAAATTTAAAAATGGGCAAATGACTTGAATAGACATTATTCCAATAATATAATAATAAGCACATCAAAATCAAAGCCATAATGAGATACCATTTTACATCCACTAAGGTGGTCATAATAAAACAAAAGCAAAAATTAGAAAATAACAAGTGTTGTTGAGAATGTGGAGATTGCAACACTCATGCACAGCTAGTGAGAATGTAAAATGGTACAGCCAAGGAGGAAATCATTTTGATGTGTTCTCAAAACACTAAACACAGAATTACCACATCACCCAGCAGTCCCACTCTTAGATATATTGGAAGGAAGGAAGGAAGGAAGGAAGGAAGGAAGGAAGGAAGGAAGGAAGGAAGGAAGGAAGTGTTCAAAAACTTTTTACATAAATGTTCAGTAGCACTATTTACAACAGCCAAAGACAGGTACAACCCAAGTACATCAACAGATGAATTGATAAATAAAATGTGATTAATACCCATATGTAGAGATTCAAGAGATTTGGAGGCTGATCTAGAAAAGATATATGACCACAAACTGGCAGAAGCACACACGTATCACTAGGTGATGCTTTAACAGATTTTCATGGAGGAAAAGTCTCTAAGGGTAGTATCTGTCCAAAGGCTTTAGCATAGGTGTAGCTATTGATAAGGGAAGAAGGGAAAGGGAATTTCCAGGGGACAGGGTGATTGGGGGAGGGGGCTTATATATCTATATGATGTCAATAAACAGCACAGCAAGGAGTGTCTGGGTCAGACAACCATAAAATGGGTAGCGGCTTGAGTCCTTATAGTGACAAGGCCATATTATCAATGAGTTCAGCTTCTAGTGAGGTATTGTGCAGTATATAAAACAGGTAGGCTCTATGTGTCTAAAAATCTGCTTGTTTAGATGGTTTTAAAAATAAGTAGATGTAAAAATTTGAGTTTGGCTCCGGCAGGTTTTTGAGCTAACAGATTTCAGCTTGCTATAAAAAAAAAAAAAAAAACTAGCAGTTAACACACAGAGGATGTGTTTGGTTCATTTAAATAACACCATACAATGGAATATTATTCACACATAAAAAGGAATGAAATGGTGACACGCCACAATATGGGTGAATATTGAAAACATTATTCTTTGCAAAAGAAGCTAAATACAAAGGCCTCATCTTGCATGATTCCACTTATATAAAATATCCTGAATAGGCCAATCTATAAAGACAGAAAATAGATAGGTGGTTGTAATGGGAGAAGGGAACAGGGGAATGACTGTCTAATGAATATGGGTTTCCCATCTGCAGTGATAAAAATGTTGTGGAACTAGATAGCGGTGACTGTTGCAGAACACTGTTGATTCTAATTAATGCATTACCTTACACATGCACACACACACAACTATACAACTTTTAGATGAGAAATAGGAGTGCCTCTATAATCCTGAGTTACACAACAATTTCTTAGATACAACACCAAAAGCACAAGTAACAAAAAATGTAGACTGAAAAAACAGACTTAATCAAAATTAAAAATTTTGTCAGAAGACATCATTAAAAAGTAGAAAGACAGCTCACAGAATGGGAGAAAATAAGTGCAAATCATGTATTTGATAAGGGACTTGTTTCCAGGATATATAAAAAATTCTTATAACTCAAAAATGAAAATAATCCAATAAAACGGGCAAAAGATTTCAAGAGACATTTCTCCAAGAAGATATGTGAATGGCTAATCAACACGTGTATCAGTCATTAAAGAAACGAAAATCAAAATCATACAAATGACCACTACTTCATACCAACTCGGATGGCTATAATCAAAAAGAGATAAAAACCAGTGTTGTCAAGGATGTGGGGAAATTTGAACCCTTGTACACTGCTAGTGATATATAAAATTGTACATCCACTTTGGAAAACAGTCTGAAGTTGCTCAAAACGTTAAATATAAAGTTACCATGTAACACAGCAATGTAATCCTAGGTAAATACCAAGAGATCTGAAAACATCTGAAAATGCAAACCTTCATACAAATGTTCACAGCAGCACTATTCCTAACAGCCAAAAGGTAGAAACAATCAAAATGTCTATTAATGGTTAGATGGATAGACAAAATATATCACTACAATGAAATATTATTCAGCAATAAAAATAAATGAAGTACGAATACATGCTACAGCGTGGATGAACTTCAAAAACATTATGATAAATGAAAGCAGCCAGTTACAAAAGATCTTGTATTACATGACCCTTTTTTATATGAAATGTGCAGGACAGGCAACTCTATCGGTACAAAAAGTGGATTACCAGTTGCTTAAGTAGGACCAGGGCATGGGTATGAATGAAGAGTGACTACTAACGGGTACAACGGAAGATGAAAATACTCTAAAATTAGATAATGATGATTGTTGCACAACTCTGTAAATATATTTAAAATGAAGGGACATATTAAATGGGTGAGCTATATGTATATGCATTGTATCTCAATAAACATTACAAATGAGAGAATTCGCATTGAAAAGACCAAATAATGACAAGTTATAGCAGTGAAAAACAATCCAAAGCTAGACACAATATGGTGAAATTTAAAATGCTAGGAGGATTAAAAAATTATCCAATTTAGATGAAAAAAAAACAGCTACAACCACCACAGGTTGTAGTGAGGATCAGATCAGAAGCAGACTTCTCATAATAAGATGCTTAAATATAATTAAGCAATATAAACTAAATGCTAAGGGGAAGTTACTTGGAATGTGTAAGCCCATTTGCCGTAAAAGGCAAGTTCAAGGGAAAGAGCAAAAAGTGAGAAGTCTTCAGACGTGAAAACTGGGACAGTTTATCATCCATTTGCTCTATGAGAAAAATGTTATTTGAAGAAGATATGGAAGTCACCATATGTATTTTGCCTTCACTAAAAGCTGTGAAATTTTGATTTT
The DNA here is from genome assembly GCA_002007465.1 of Ailurus styani. Classification (NCBI taxonomy): domain Eukaryota; kingdom Metazoa; phylum Chordata; class Mammalia; order Carnivora; family Ailuridae; genus Ailurus; species Ailurus styani. Next base: position 2,783,148 of record LNAC01000110.1, on the reverse strand, counting down.
TTTAGCTTCCCTTGTAGCTAGAACTCACCATGTTACACAATTGTAACCAGTGAAATTCAGGTAGAAGTCTCTTCCTTCCATCTTCCTGGAATGCAGGCACAAAACCTAATATAATTAGCATAAAAGCTACACGGTAAACATGACAGAACACGAAGACAAGAGGAGCCTAGATCCTTGAAGCACTGGCTAGTCTCTACAGCTATAAAATTTTTTTAAAGATTCTTTTATTTTTAAGCAATCCCTATATCCAATGTGGGGCTTGAACTCACAAGCCCAAGATCAAGAGTTGCACACTCTACCAACTGAGCCAGCCAGGCACCCCAGCTGTAAAAATTGTAATGTATGTGCATCCTCATGTCATCAAAATACAACTAGATATTTGTTTTCTTATTTGCAGTCATCTGCATTCCAGAATGAGATATTCCTCCAAATGAAAATAAATTAATATAAAAAAGAGATAATATGGAATACAAGTCATAACTACAATGGAAAATTCAGAAAATGTGAAGAAATTTAGAATTAAGTAAAGGAATATCAAGGGGTTGAATGCTTGGTAGATGACATTTGCCAAAAACTTAAATACACGGCTCAGAGCACAATGTCAATAAATTAAGTATTAGTACATGACTTAACGGAATATAAACCACTAAAAGAAAGTAAAAATTTTAATCATAAACCAGCCAGAAATTGGATAATGGGGGGGGAATACAGGAAGCTGTGTTAAATTCCTCATCTTTTCCAAAGAACAGGTAATGTATTTTTCAGAGTACATAAATCAAGAAAAAGAGCCAAGATGTAAATAATATAAATAAAGCAAGTAAATGATATATACTATATGCAATATATAATTATAGTATATACAGTAGTATAATTATAATACATATAAAATACATAATAAATACATAAATTACATAAAGCACACAATGGTAAGTACAAGCAACTAAAAAGAGAAGCTGCTGTGCTATTTGCCTAAAGGGAAATGTTTTCAAAAATAGGGAAATTACTATTTTTCATTTTGTTTTGTTTTCTTTAAAAACATTTTTTACCACATACATTTTATAGGATTAAAAGCAAATCAATGAAGTACATATTCTTGGAAAAAGAAAACGCAAACATTGTTTTGCATGAATAGTAACAGGACAGAGTCCAGTTATCATCATCAGTTTTGCCATAAATAGGCATTTACTGAACACCAAATATAAGTGCATGGAAAATACTCCTACATAATCAACTTTTTTAGTAATTGTCCAAAGCTCACTCCTCAGTAATACTGTTTCTGAAGCTGACACTTCAGGGAGATGGTTTTAAAAATATGTTATGATAAAAGTCTTTGAATAAGTGCATTTTAAACCATGGCATTTGTTTGAAGAGGACACTTGTGGCCTCACAGGCTTCCTTTCTGCATGCTACTGAGATTTATTCTCATTTTTTAATGCATGTAATTGTACAAGAAAATTGAAATGCCAAACAGAAATGCAGAGACTTCTAGAAAGAAACATCAGAAGCTCAGGACTTAAGTGCAGTACTTGAAAAAAATGACAAAGAAAAGCACTCAGACTTATAAAGAACAAGAGGCAGAACAAAACAAACATACACAGAAGGCTTGACAACAAGAATTTAAAAAAAAAAAAAAAAAGGTCTGAAAGAGTTGGATGGTGTTATCTTCACAGATAATGAAAGTAAAGCCAAGGCGTGGGAGGGGGGATCAACTGGATACCAAAGTTAAGATGAGCACCAGCAGTGATGAAATTTATGCATTTAGCATTAGTGTTGAGACTAATGAGCATGATTTGACAAGTCAACAGAAGGAATAATAAAAGAGAAAGAAATAAAATCATCAATAAATACTGAAGTATACCAGAAGTCTAAAATTCAGAAATAGAAGTTAATACTATTACAAAGGGAAAAGAAATGTGGATTTTGGGATGAAGAATCAATAGTAATGGAAATATTTACATATATTATATATAGTATATAATTACAGTATCTACAGAAGGAGATTTTTAGCAAAGGGCAATCCAACAAGTCAAGGAATTACAGGTAACACTTAACACAAATTCAATATTGTTTATCAAATCTAAAGGCATTAGATTTACTTCCATATGCACAATTTTAATCCTGATTGTGGAAGGATAAAGTTTCTTTGTTATAGTATGCCATGTAATGCCCTGATATTTAGAACATGTTTATTATAGTCTTCAATATGCAAGACTATGTAGAATGCTAAACAGTTCAGGCCAGGATTTAAACATCTTAGCAATACCGAAAGATCTTGAATATATCCCATTTCTACGGATTTTTGATACCATGTCCCTCTTTTCCTGAATTTGTGGTCTAAGAGTGAAACTGAGCTCCACTATAATGAATTCTCTGACAGTTTTATACTGAAAGAGAAAGATCATAATGATGAAGACTAATATAAATGTTGACATTTAACAAAATGCTATAAAAGAAAATTTTATTATACTACTGTGGCTACTTACCAATTGATTTCTTAATAATCCAAAAGATTAAATGGACCTAACAAAAGTCCCTAAATTACTCTTAGAGAATAGCTTCCATGGACATAACATGCTTTAAAGATGATGAAATTGCTCAACTGCTATCCTTGGCTTCCCATGGATCATGGAAAATCATGAATTCAAGTTTCTCAAGCCCTTTATCCTTGGGTCAAAGAAGGCTGAACAGGCTCCTGAGGTCATTATCACTTCCTCATTGTTAAGGTTAAAATATATTCAGAATATGAACAGAGTTTACCTTGGATAAAAGAACATAAATGCATCTACAGAGCTTATAATTTTAAATGCTTTTAAATCATTTAAAGATGCAACATTTGATTTAAATATCATTTTTCACACTTGGAATAAAAATCTAACCATACAGCTTTTTATTTTTATAAGTGTAATCATGTCAAAATGATTCCTTAGATGTGTTGACCTATGAAATTCTTTTGGAATGTGGTGGCATTCATTAACTGTAATGATTAAGTCTATAGTAAATAATCCATTTCTGCAGTTATTTTTAAAACACATTCTGATAAAGCCTAAAAAAGAATTACTCTGCCTGTATCTTGCATTAGAATAAGATATGCAATTAAAATTACCACTCAACAGTAATGACATCTTTATGAAGATGGTTTGATAAAAAATTCAGGTCAAGAAGGCTAGCCAAAGAGCATTCCATTTGCTTTAGCTAGCATCCTTTTCAGACATTCTTTGCTACGAAAAGACAATAGATGAAAGAAGAAAAGGGGAAACAAAGATTCTTTGTAAATATTGGTGCTTAACTCCGGGCGGGTGGGAGAGGACTACTGACCCTGAGTATCCTGTAACTTTCTTGTTCAACTTTCTGCCCCTTATAGCCTTGACAGGTTGTAAAATCAAAAGGTTCTCCAGGGTTGCTCTGAACATAAGTTTCTATGCTTGTTTGTACATAAGTACTGTGCAGGTATATCTTTGTAATCTATCCAGTTTTAGTTTGTCTTTTTCTGTTTACTTAACGTACTGCAGTATTAAAGACTGAGGGAAAAAAAAATCTGTGCTATCATTTTCATACTTTCCAAAATACTAAGAGCCACAATATCCCAATTTTTTAATATACCATATCCAATATAGCTTTGTTATTTCAAAACATATCTTTAAGGAAATCAACACAATTAACACACAGTTATGTTTTAGGATGTTGAGTATTATTGCATTATTATCCAAGCTCGTTTTTAAAATAACTTATCGACCTTTCACATAATTTTGTTTCTGCAGAGTGACCTAAGAATTAGACAAATTCATTTCTCCCATCGTGTGCTTGGTATTGATGTTTGATTTCAAATGTTATAAAAATCAGCATTGAGTATGAGTAAGTTATTCATAATACAGCTTCTAATGAGGTATGGCTGTGACCTGAATAATAAATATCCTAGTTTTTTAATAAGGTTCATCTCAGGCTCATAATAAAACTGTACGTCGTTTCTATAATCCAGGGGAATTTTACCAAAGTCAAATTAAGACACATAAGAGCACATTCTTTAAGTGTGAGTCATAAATCCTTAGGAAATGACGATAATTGATTTACAACAGACCAGCTGTACTGAGAACTCAGCAACCCCAAGTGATTATAGCAGTTGGGCTTGGGTAAACCTGTGTGCACAACACACTATTCTGGAACTTTTTATTTGTCAGATTGTAAAATCCAAAGATAAAACACGTGGTTAATGGAGAACTTTCAGCAAAAACTACTGGAGGATGATCCTGCTTAGGTAAACACTGACTTAAACACATTAATAAAAATGTCAGACACCTTTAAAAATCACAGAGATGTATAAAGGTACCATGTGTTTCTAAAAAGGAAGAAGTTTTTTGTTTGTTTCTTTCTCTTTCATCTTACAGATTCTGCCTCATTTAAGCTTTCTCCTTTTTAGAAAACTCTGGCATATGCAGTGTACTGTATCTGAAAATGATAGAGTGTGCCTCTCTGGTACAGTCTTGTCAATTACATGTGCCTTGTTTCATTAGCTACAGCTAATTATTAGCCATAGTGTTCTAGGCTATGAATTTAAATTGAGTAAGATGAGTGGTCATTTTTTATGATTTCCTTCTCGTCATTTCAAATTCATCAGACTATTTTTATTACATGTGAAAATACTCAAAGTATAATAATCCAAATCTTTTGCCGCCTTATTCAGTAACTGAGTAAGTGTGCGTATTAAAGGTGACAGAGATAGATGGGATTAACTCCTTTTTTTGCTTGACAGCTTTTGCCCACAACATATGTTCAGTGCTATCAGGGTTATTACAGAGAACGCGAACTAATCAGGTGGACAGTTTCACAAACAGTGCCTAGAACACATGGTGTCCTCCTGGTGTTAACAAGGAATGTCCCAATCACTTGCAAACATGGTCAAATAATGTGAAGATTTGTCATTTTTATTGTGGTTCTTAAAACTGTCATTAAAGTAATCGTGCTGTCTATGAGCTTCTGGATTGCAAGGTGAGACACTGGGCCCTGACCTTATTTGTTGTTGAATCATGAGAGGGGAAAAAATTATGGGCTCTGTAATATTTCTCATATTTATTCGATCATCTACCTATTTTGCCTCTAAAAATAATTTGTGGTTGAGGTTTATTTTTGAAGCTCAATTTAAGGGGAATTAATATCAGACACCTTTTCTGTTCAGAAGTTAAAAACTATTAAGCCTCTTAACAGCTGTCCACTTACTAATTTCTGTCTTCATTAAGAAAAAGTGTTACCTAAATCTGATTGCAAAGATCATTTAGGAATTCTAAGATAATTTGATGATTCTGCTCATCTAATTTTATAAGTACTGAAATTTACTTGAAAACCGTCTCTAGTCTCTCATGCAGTAGCACATCTATGAATTTACGGGTGTGTGTATTCTTGTCTAATTTTTAATTATCACATATTTTCTGTAAATATGTCACTGCAAGAGGTCTCCTGGACAACTAACTGAAGAACATCATTCTTTGCTTGGGAAGAAAGTCAGTATGGAAAAATTATAGTTAAATGTCCAATTAAATGAAGTACTCCGGGGCGCCTGGGTGGCTCAATCAGTTAAGCGTCTGCCTTCGGCTCAGGTCAGGATCCCAGTGTCCTAGGATCAAGCCCCACATCGGGCTCCTTGCTCAGTGGGGAGTTTGCTTCTCCCTCTCCCTTTCACTCTCTCTCTCCCTAGCCTGTCTTTCTCCCTATCCCTCTGCCTGCCATTCCTCTTGCTTATGCTCTCTCTCACTCTCTCTCGCTCTCTGTCAAATAAATAAATAAAATCTTTTAAAAATAAATAAATTAATAAATGAAGTATTCTGGGAAATTACACAGAGAATGTTGCTGGAAAAAGAACTCAGAATTTTAAGATTTCCAAAGTAAAGAGTTCCATTAAGAAATTGGAACAGTATGTAAGGGCAACAGCCAAAAAGTAAGCCCTCTGGGCTCAGCATTTAATTCCACTGACTTCCCTCAGGTTTTCAAAGAGATTTCTCTATTAAATGTGTATCCTTAGTTTTATAGCCTTCTCTCACATTATTTTTTCCTCCACTTAGCCTTCTTCCCGCAACCTGTCTATCACACTCAGACCCACAGGTCATCATTACTGAAGAATGAAAAAAAAATCTTAAAAAATAGAACTTTATGAATTTGAAGTTAAAACAGATATTATTGTATTACCCAATTAGCTTGGACAAAGTTTATAATACATGGCCTTTCCAGATAAAACCGAATACTACTCAAAAGTACAGGCTTTGGAGACACAAAGGCTGTTTTGGAAATATTAACTATAAAACCTCATAGATGTAAATTTGGGCAACTCATTTAACTGTAATGAACCTCGATTTTCTCATCAGGAAAACATAGTTTAAAAAATTTACTAAAGAGAGCTTTTAAAAGGACTAGAACAAAACCCATTTTGGCAAAGCATTTTGGAGAGTGGCTGACACAAAGACAGTGCTTAGTTAAGGGGCCTCCATTCTATTTATGGCACAATAATCTTGGTTACTTCTATGTTGAATTTTCAGGCCAAGCTCTGGGTTCCAACCTTGGGAGAAACTGTTCCTACGAGTTCTCTGTATTTCCATCAACTAAATTAAGTTTCTATCTTTTTCATCTCCTTAATAAGAAATAGTGACCTTCTCTTTCTGCGACACTGCTTCTCTTTGACTTGTATTGATCACTTGAATAGAGAATTACTTCAATCCTCTACCACTTTCCCCAGCCCCGTCTCATTATCAACATAACTGCATTCAAATTCATTCTTGCCCACCACAGAGAAGAGGTATCCCTTCCCTCAGTCCACAGTAACTTTTTCAAACTATCTTATGGACCCTACTTTATCCCACTTCTAAAGTTATTTCACTCCTTCAATTATTTTTCCCCTTTATCTAGATTGTCTTTTATCTCCATCAGTCTATGTCTCAATGTATATCATCTTAAGAAAAAAAAAATCCTCCTTCACCCCAAAACCTCCTTTATTTTTTCCATTCATATCTAAAAGTCTGGAAAGTAAACACCCTGCTGTTCCTATTTACTCATTTATTGAGTATTAAAACCTTGCTTTTGACCCTACCACTCCATCAAAAACACTGTTCCCCTGATCAACAATGAACTCTTATTTATAAACCCCAGGGGGCACTTCACAGTCCTTATTTGGAGCATTTGAAAATGTTCCCCCAAAGTTGGATGTTTGTTTTATCCTTCATCCATCACAAATTGCCCAATTTCACTATACTATATCATTTGGGCTTTTTCCTTATAAGTAGGAAAATTAAACTACATGGAAACCAGAGCTTAAAATTTATTGTACTGTCTGAACAGTAAAACTACTTTCAGAGGTGTTATCTCTACCATTGCTCTAAATAGCCCTTCAAGGTACTTCACAAAGGTATTACCTGTGTTTCATAATCAGAGCATACTGTAAATTACAGCAGACACATATTTTGGTCAAGGTCATGAGACTAGAGAGTGTTTCATGGGTAAGCCTTTGTCAGATATAACTTAGTTTTGCAATTTCCACTAAAATAAATTAAAATATCATAACTCCACAAATTCATAAACTAAATTATTTAGCCATAAGAAACTTAATACATGTCATAACTTGAAAATCTATTTTTTTTTCCTGGAAGAGTATGCCATAGCAGCAGCACATATGAATAATTATTTTCAAAATATATTTTAACCTCCAAACTAAAAACTGGGCAAAGAATATATATAGCAATTAATAAAGGTATACAAATAGTTTATCAGCATTAGAAAAATAATCGACTTCACAAAATAATCAAAGAAATGCCAATCTAAATAAAAGAGCCAACATGTTGCTAAGATTTTGGGAAATATGCAATCCTACACAAGACTGATGTAATTTAAATTGGTAAGAACTTTCATGCAAAGGAATTGGACAATAATTCAAAGAAAAAAAATGTATTCTTTTTGATTCTGAAATACGGCATATTAGGATTGATCCCAAGAAATCACATTTGCAAATTTTATTTTCAAATAGTTTCAAGTAATATAGATTATAGCCATTTAAAAAAATGTAGAAGAATAAATAATGCCATTAGAAACATTTATGATATGTATTTAGGGTAAAAAAGAAGACTGAAATTGTATATATAACAATGGTACTAGTATGGTACTAGTACAAATGGAACTAGTATGGAGCCAATATGTTTTTGTAGTGAAAACCCCAGTTTAGAATCAAGACAAATGAATTCCAGTTTGGGCTGCAACATTTCCTGGTTGTCTAACCTTTGGGATATTACTTCAACCTTTCTAAAATTCAGTTTGCTCATCTATAAGTAGAGTGAAATATCCAAATTTGCAAGGCTTTGGCAACACTTCAGTGAGATAATCCATGCTAAGCTTTTAGCACAATCCATGAGAGCTGTAAGTATTCAGTATATGTTATTTATTATCATAATTCTTATTATATGTCTATTTTGTGCCATTTTATATTACCTATTTTATATGTATAAAATGTTTATACAGTAAATCAAATATGCTTATGATCAGACATTCATCAAAATTTTTCAAGTGACGGTTTCTCAGTAGTGGGTTGTAAATAGTTACTTTGTATATTCCTGGATTTTTATTCAGTTAATTAACATAACTTTTATAATAAGAACAAAATAAAACTGCATAGGTCAGGTTAGACTAGGCATTGCAGTAATAATATCCAAACCCCAAAAGCTCAGGGGCTTATTTCTCACTTCTGCAGAGCCTGCATGCATCACATTACCCTCTGGGAAAGCATGTGTCAAGCAGTGATGACAGACTGCCTACATCATGAAGGTACATGTGCCTTCCAGTGTACCACAGAGGGGAAGTGAGCTGGAGAGCTCTCCAGGTATTTTCACTGCCTATGTCCAAAGGTGATATATGTTTCTTCTACTCCTAATCCACTGGCCAAACCAATTATTTGGCCCTTCTGATCTACAAAAGGGCTGGAAAGCACAGGAAAACACATGGATATGGAATAAAAATCAAATGGCTCTTCCACAAGAAGTGTAACTATGTGAAAAGTAAATAAACAGATTTTACTAAATTCCAAAGTACATTTCAGAAGTTCACTTGGCAATTTTGGTTTTTCTAATAATCTCCAAAGAGAATATAAATTAAGCACCTCTTTAACTTTTTCTGTACACAGGCCTTCCTTAACAGCTCCAAAGGAAGATACCCAAGTTAGTTAAACTGGCACCCAAGAGAGACTTTTCTAGAACTGGCCTCCCACTAACTTGTGGTATGATACCAAAATAGAAGTCAATAAACACCTCTGGCCTCAGTTTCCTTATTCGTAAAAGAGGTGAGTGAATATGATTCTTCTCAATGCCCTACCCAGCTAAAACCATGCTGTCTTCTTAAATCAACACTCCTAGCAGGTGACAGCTTTGTTTTTACTCTGAGTTCAAATTACTTAAGCCATCACATCTTTTCATTGGTAACATTAGTGTCATAAACCTAAATTAACCATCATGTGATATTTATTTCTGTAGCTTTCTTGTGGAATTTTTGGTACCATAAAGACAAATATGTCCACCGGATGAATTATAATTCCATGTCAACTTAGTTCTTCTCAGCAAATCATGCCTCTTAGAATGTATGTGTGGCAGGAGTGTGTTTCAGTAGCTGATACAAACAGCTTCCAAGACAAGTATGGCTGTAGTAATTCTAAAGATAGAGAGATGCGACTTACCCAAGTTCACAGTTAGTAAGTAATAATACTGGGTTTTGAACTAACTCAGGTTCTCAATGTCATTTTTGTACACAACCTTCCCACAACAAAGTTGGGGCTACAGAGGACCCACACTTTTACTTTTACCCTCTCAGGGTTCCTTTTGGTTGGACCTGAGAATTGAATTGACATAAGACAGGTTGTAAGATCTATCAACATGAAAAGCACACAGATGTATTGAATACAAGCTTTACTTGAATCAGAGCCTTCATAAGGAATTGAGACCAAAAGACATGGCAAAACCTACTTGCTTTTATATGAGGTTGAGCAAGGAGAAGCAATTGTGGAGTGGAAAAGCTACAGGAAGATAATTACTTTAACAAATTCTTTTGTATAAAGTGCTCTCTGTCTCAACTTCTTGTCCTTGATCATTAGAATGTTATCACAACAGTTCATGGAAAACATCTGTCCTACAGAACTTTATCTTCTGCTTTCAAGAAGAAGGAAGAAGTTATTTTTCTTTTATTTGCTGTTTTTCCAGTGCCTTTAACTCAAAATAATCAATAAGCCAGATTGACATATTTAGAGTGGCATATTCCGAACTCCTTGTGGACCAGGTCAGAACAGCTGTTTCATTTTAATTAAAACAGAGATTTGGGAGCTCCTCTAACCATTCTGGGAAAAAACAGCCATGTTACTGCAGACAGTCTCATTCAGAAAAAAAACTAAGAAAAATGCAACGTGGGAGTAACTGCAAAGGGAAATAGTAACAATGCCTGCTCCTCCAGTTTATTTTGCTTTTCAGCAAATGGGTGTATCATAAAAAAGTGCAGTATTATATATATCTTCTTCAAGGACAGGGGCCATATTGGTAACACTGTTCACAAAAGCAATTAGTGCTTAGCATCTTAAGACCCATTTGAAGGAATGATATCATGCAGGCTTTCCTCCAAATTTTCCCAGCATAACACAGTGTACTTTCTAGTAAACAACTGAATTTTTACATAATAAATTCTAAATATAGCTTTCTAATGTGAAATGTATGACTTCTGTCACTAAAGGCAGAGAGAAAAATTAAAACTATGGAGGCATCATGCAAAGTTGTACTGCTCTTAGGCATATAAAAAAGCAAAGCCATCCACTAATTAAATGAAAAATATCCTCCTCTGAGGGAAAGCATATTGTAATACTGGCAAAGACTCCTATGTTAAATGACTATGGGATGTCACATAACATCACTGTTTTTGAATGTTGAAAATCATACCCCTAGATACCCTACTTTACATTTGGATAGAACTAATGTTCATATTATAAATAACTCTGGGTTTAAGTATGGTAGAAATGGGTAAGAAACACTTGGTAAACACTATTTTCGACACCTCCAAAAGTCCATACCACGGAAGAAGACTCTTCTTTTAAATTACCTGTTATTGTGAGTCATGATACAGACTATGAAAAACACTGCAGTCAATACCAATGAGGCAGTTACATGCTAACAAAGCCAGGTGTTCGCCAGTAAATTATAAAGAATTATGTCTCAATGTCAATCCTTACACTATTTAATTGTTTTAGGCAATAATATACACCTTCTGATACTAGTTTAGTACTGATGATGAATAATGATGAAATTCAGAAGATAATAAAGCCAAACCCATTTACTTTACATTTTTTAGAACTATGCAAAACAACTGAGAACAACAAAGATGGTGACACTTTAGAGTGTTTGAAATGAGCAGTAAACGATGAAAGCATTTCTTCATGATCACGATCATTCTGGTAAGTACCATTTCCATAATTTCAGTTGGTTCGATCAAGTGATGTGTATCAGCAATACAGTGGTATCTTACACAGTTTCAATGTGTAAGTTAAGTTCTAGAGCAAAACTTTTAATTTAATATGTAAGATAACAAGGTTTCTTAAGAAGATTGATCTGTGATGTAAATGTTTCAGTCATCTAGGGTTTGAATCCCAGTATGAGCAATTTTCTCCACTTATCAGTAATGGAAATCAATAATAGTTTTGGGCAATATACAAACTACATTTGGCACATAAAGGAATATGTTTCTAAGTGGTCTATAACTGAGAAGTAAATTGAGAATCCATTTTCTGCTATCTTTCAAGTTAATAATATTCAACCTTCCATGTTTTTAATGTGGTATGTATACTGAACTTAGCATCTTCAGTGAGAAGTCGCTTCATAATTTCAGATTAATGCTTAATCTAAAAATATGCATAAATGCCTTATAGTCATGATGTATTTGCTGACAGTCTCAATGGCCTATGAAAATGAATTTTAATTTTCTAAGTTAAAAGAAATAACTTAAGAAAACCAACATCTTGGGTTTGGGATGAATCAAGTCCCATGATTTGGGACTGAATCAAGGTATACATCATCAAGCAGAAACATATGTCAGTGAAAGCTTGCATATAATTTCACCCCTTCATGATTTATTACTTTTAAAGATTACATTTTATTTGACTAAATTGTGATAACCTTTGCTTTTCTCTGAACTTTATGTAAAACTGGTAGTCTCCATAACATATCAAAAACCCAAATTTGGAGAAAAGAGAAATGCAAGTAGTTTGGTTAAAAGTACTACCATGTTTCTTTGAGGTCCTTAGGAAAAAAAAAAAAGAAGTGTTATTTTCAGCAAAATGTAGTTAAATCCCCTTTCTAACTCATCACCCTGGTGACTAGCTTTCCGCATTTAATGTGTTCACTCAATTCCCTGAGCTAGAGTTTACCAATTCTCTTAGATTCTTCTTGAAACTTCCATCACCTCCTGACAAGTTTAAGACAGTAATCAGAATCTGATCAATGTTTCCTTGTGAGGAAAAAACAAGGAAAGCATCCTGCTCAAGGTGGCAGAATCATTCCTTCTGAGAAGACAATCGGGTTTGAAAAGAAAAGAGAAAATAGCAGAATCTCTGTCTCTAGTCTATGAAGTAATTCCTCCCTGTTAATTAACCCAAGGTATGTTCAATTTAATCTTTTCAAGGTGTGTTGACAATGTGAATTATTTTAATGATAAGGAGGAATACTTCCACAAAACATACCATTTCTAATTCAATAAACAACCATTTGCAGAAAACAAGTTTTATCAAATCAAATAATCCTCACATTATCTAATAACTCCAAAAAGCAACACTGGGCATGTTATTATTAATGATGTTAATATATGAAAAGACCCTCCAGGATGCTGCTAGAAAAACGTTTTGTGACCACAGCTTCCATTTTTTCTTCTACTAGGACAGCTAACTGAACTGTTTATGTAAGTCAATGCCAAGGAAGTACTCATGTTATCACATTACCTTGTATTCTCAGAACTTACCACATGGTCCCAGGGATTTTTTTATAACAAAAAGGGATGTTCAACTGAAGCACTTTGCAACGACTCTGACTGGGAAAACAAAGACCAGTGCCACACAAACATCACAGGACCAACAACACTGGATCACCACAACTTCCATGTTTTCAAAGAGTATGTTCCCATTACAGTAAGCGGACAATAAGGTAGATTTCTGGTGGTCAAATATATTCAACTTCTTTCTCAAGCAAAAAAAATAAAACAAAAGACACAAACACTTTGTTTTGTTACTGGAAAAAGAAAACAGGAAAGAAAAAAAAGGAGAAAACTGAACTAAAATTTATTTTCCTTATTTAGCTTTCTTCTAACAGTCAAAACAAGCTGAAAGCTTTTCTGTTCAAAATGAGAATGCTTTTGCTCCTAACACTAAGAGGGATTTTCTTGCTCTTTTTTCCCCTCCTCCCTTTACAGGACACTGACTTTGGGCCACCTCTCAGCTCCTGCTTGGTGTGCTCAGGCAATGACCTACACAAATCCAAGGTTAGCTAACAGGCTGGATAGAGGCTAAACTCCTATCCAACCATATAATGGGATTCCCCATTGCTTCATACAACCCCAGACCATCCTACCTGGCCCCGCTCAGAGTCACGTTCTTTCAGATCAACATAATCTGTTTCTAGGACTTTTATTTTTTATATCCTAACCTTCTCTCCTCTTGACTTTGACATATAGTTACAATCTTCACTAAATGCTTATTCTTTTCCCATCCTCAGAAGAAAGTGACAGTAGAGTCCCCCAAGATTCCACCACTGAAAGACAAGACAGAAGAAAAGGGAACAGGCGGGATCCAGCTTAGCCCTTAAAGCCCATGTAGTGTTCACAAGACAAAGAGAACACAAGTCTCTTGCTACTAGCAGGCATCACTTCCCTTGGGCACTTTGGCAAAAAAAATGAAAAAATAAATAGACTATGAAAAAAATCTTTGCGGAGGGGAGGAAGTGAGGAAAATCTTTTGCATTTGTGTTATCCACATATTTCATGGCAATTGATTTGGCTTTGTCCCTGAAAAAGCTTTCCGTATAGCAGACATGAAGCTTTTTGGTATTTTCTTTTTCAAGGTTAACTTTTTACAAGTCTGATTTCCTCCAACTCACCTAGCTCTGCCACAGGCTTTGGCATATAAAGCATTCCAGAGCAAAATAAAATGAAATGAAATAAAGCTTCTATTGTCTGCTCCCAAGCTTGCCTTATTGGCATTTTAAAGCAGTATTCAACTCTTCTATACATGTAATTTTCCATCAGTTATTCCGCCCCAGGGTAGAACACCAAGTGCAGAGGAAAGAAAGGGGAAACGAGCCTGCCTGGAATCATCTCTCCACTAATATCTGTCAAGGTGCACTTATGAGCGTCCCTTCCTCCTTACACTGTGAGGACTTTTTTTCTCCTTCTGCAAACCTGACATGAAGCCAAAAACTCCCAGCGAGGAAATATTTTAGTTTAACTGTGCAAAGGTCAGACAAAAATGTGCTAAGGGCATTTTATTTTTCAACGCATATTAATCTCAGTTTTGCTCCCCCACAGAGACTCCTGAAAAGCAGTGGGAATCAGCGCAGTGTCTTAATGCAGATTTCTGGTAGGCACAGTTCAAGGTTCCGTGGGGCTGCAATGACACGGGTGGTCAAGGATGGAATTGCATAGCTCAGAGACCTTAACTAGCTTCCTTGCTGCTATTTTCCTCTTAAGGTATATTCTCAGTCTTTGGAAGGAATCTGTTAAGTGGTTAAGTCTCAGTTAGAAGCTATCTCTAACTTTAGCCCAATATGAATGCTCCAAAACAACTCTATAGTTTGTATCAGTGAAACCTGATGAAAATTAATGAACTTAAGAATGATGGATGAAATGTCCAGGAAAGAAAATGTTCATGGTTTTCGTCAACTAAAAAAAAAAAAAAAAAAAATCTTTTGAAAGCCATTTTCTCTTTCTTTTCGGGAATAAGAACAAGGATGTGCCATAATCTTTGTCAAAACTAATTGTGGCATTTTCTCTGTTTTTCACTTGCCTCAGATACATCTTACTAAAAAGGTTCTAAACATATCCTTACTTTCCCCATCACAGCAAAAATCTACTTGCTATTTTCCAAATCAGACCTATTACTGTGTCTTCCTTGTTTTACCTTTATTACATGAAGGGTTCTTTCATTTAAAACCAATTACTTCCTTTATTATGGGCAAAAGGGAATTTGGTTATACACTCCAATGATTAAACTGCCAAACCCCAAAGTACAGTCTCCAGTCACCACTGGCTGATCATGGGTCCTGGACAGAAATCCAACAATAAAGGACTTTAGCAAATTAAAATGCTGTGCAGGTATCTGACAGAAGAATCACTTCAGTGCTGCTACAAAACAGTTTGTTTGCATTATATTTTTAAACAAACACTCTCCCATCACCTTCCAGCTACTTTAAGCAAATCCACCCACCTGGTGCTGGGGAGTAGGGTAGGAACAGAAGCTAGTATTAAGATCCACACACTTAGACTTATGTGGCCACTAAAGACTCAGGATACATTTGAACAAGAATTCTACTTTCTGTGAGCTGCATTCTCATAGAGAAAATGGAAATCCATTTTGGTGCTCTGAGGTTATGCTGTTTTCACACCACATGCAAAGCTGCTTTTCAAAATCTTAGATAAAACTTTTAGATTAACAGCTACTGTGAACAGTCTAGCCCTAAGGCAAAGAAGGATGGAAAGATTAGGATTTCTTTTTTATTTAAATCTTGCTGTTAAATCATGGAAGCCAACTGAGCTCTAGAGGGCAAAGTCAGGAAACGGCAGAGCAAGAAAAGTAAGCACTTTAACTTGATAAACCTTCAAAAATATCCCTAAACCTGCTTTTATCAGACATCAAAAGTAGTTGAAGTACATTTACTAAGTTGTTTTTATTCTAGTATTTGGAGTGTATTGAAGTCTTTCAAATGGCGGTTGAATCAAACATACTTAAAGTAAGTTGCCAGGGTGCATATCTGAAAAAGTAAAGCTTCTGAAATAAGGTAAGTAATGTTGAACTATAATAAATACATCACTTCTACTTTATCTTAAGAAACACTTTAAATTCACAGCTCAATTTTGTCCCTAGGACAAAAACATGAAACACTTTATTATCTGTGGATTAAGTTTTGATTCTGTCCCTTATAGAAGAAATTTCGTATTTTATTATCATTACTATCAACTACAGCAATAAATATATATTAAGAAATTACAGTTTTCTAAATTCTTTTCGTGTCTTATAAGTGCTAATATAAAAAGGAAAAAATACATAAGTAGGACTAGTCTTTCCTAGTTAAAATGAAATGTTCAAGTGTCACATATTACATAGACAGGCTTCTTTCGAGGCATCCCAGCCTCCAGAATTGGAAATGACTCTGTACAACAGTAAGATCTGAAGTCTACCATGATTTCTTTTTTAAATGACTCCCTTTTTTGTTATTACATTTAATAAAGAAAGATGATGCTTGCTATCTTAGAATAAATTGTACCTTTCAATATATATGTATGTATGTATGTATGTATTTATGCCTTTCAAAATTGAATTTTAAGAGTTGACACATAATCTTTAGAAGTCAGGGATTTGTAAGTAAAATACAAAAGTTTACGCAAAACTATGCACTGAAACAGTTAACTTATTTAATAATCTTCAGTTATTGCTATTGTTATCAATACAATACCAGGTTATTTATCTGGCTAACTTTAATTTTTAATGTTGAATGAATGTGTCCAATGACTAGAATAACAGGAGTATTTTGAACCGCAGATCTGGACGTTTTTTTCTACCCTTTCTCTATCAACAGAAACCAGAAGTGATTTTAGCATGTATAATTTTTTATGTAGTACAAGGATTTTCCCCAATGTCTTGCAGCAGACCACTAAGTTGCTTGACCTACCTAAGTGTGTCTCTCTTGGCTAGAGATGGCCTGTCAAATCCATCACATACTGATTGGAATAGATTACTGAGTTGATGGAGCACCGGGATTAAGCCCATCTTTCTGCAAGAGACTCCATAATCATGATGAAAGGTTATTGTTGCCTGTAAGCTCAAAAGAGACAAACCACACTGCACTTGCACGCAAGGATCAACTCGAGCTTTTTATTATGCAACAGACACTGAAAAACAATACTAGTCAGGACCTGTGCCACTAAGCCCAGTGAATATCAGAATGGCATTTTAGCACTCATAAAAAGTACAGTTAGAACATTTTAACAAAAATAATAAATTTACTTGGAAGGCTTCCAAATAAATTATATCTCTTCTTGAAACAATGGGCCTCCTTAACTGAAATTCAATGTTTTATTTCTGGCTTTATACAGAAAACATGGTATCTGTTAAGGCAATATTCTACTTTGATTTAAAATATATATTATTCTACTCACAAAAATAAATACATAAATATGGGAAGTTTATTATATAACTATATAATTTGTGAACTTGGACTTGGGAAAACCAATTATCTTGGGATTTCACTGGGTTAAAAAAACAATGACAGAAACCTTTCATAAAACCAGGCTTCTTGAGTATTTTAATACAGGATGTAGCTATAGTTCCCTTTAAGGATATATTGCTTGTATAAATTGTACCAACACTAAAATGCATGACATGGAGGATTTAAAATACACTCTCACTGAGCTATCATTAAAAATGTGGCATTTTTTTCCTTTGACCTCTACAAAACTGATGTATCTGTTTTCTTTCAGTTCATAAATGAAGCAGGACCACTTTTTACAATAAATTCAGTTATAGAGCAAGGCATGTGTACCCTAATTAAATAGGTGAAATATGGTAAGTTTATATAGACATCTGATCTCTGAAGGGTATAGAACATTACTAGGAAGTAACCTCTCCTTGCCCAATGTATTCTGATGACAGAAAAATAAAAATGTTATCTTCCATACTGTCAGAACCATGGCATACACATAACAAAAGGGTTCTCCTAAGCACAGGATTACATAACTGCATTTACTTTTAACACCAGAACCCTGATTTTCCTACTCACTCAAAGAATAGCCACTTTTCTTGTGGAGTAGAAATCTCAGAGATTTGGTCATTATAAAATGAAATGTATTTTTCACAATCACCCATAGTCTGCAATTTCTAAATTTTAACATTTTGACATCGTAGATAATGTGAAGTATAATAAACAGTACCTGGTTTGGAGTCTGTTAGATATATTCTAGTAGCTTTACATATATGTTTTCAAAATTATTCTTCCTCAAGTGTTTTTTTTTTTAGTAGACACATTATCTTTATTTCATAAATTGGGCAAACAAGGCTCAGAACACTTGTCTACAATCACAACTGATAAAAAGGGAGCCACAATTCAATCCCAAATCAGTTCAATTGAATTTAATTGAAAGAAAAGAGCCAGATTAGAAAAGTTACAATGCTTCTCTCGAAGCACTCGGAGCCACTATTTTTGTATGTGGCTAGATGTGACTGTCTGATAGGCATTATTGAAAAAAAGAGAACGACATTATTCTTAGCTAAAGTACTGGTCCTGCCCCACTTTGTACATATACTATATTGTGACTGACTTCATGTTAACTGACCCCTTAAAATATAAGACTAAACTATGCCTTGCAAAAGACTGAGGTTTTGTCTTACTCATTTTTGTATCACTAGCACCCAACAGAATGCCTGGTTTAGAGAAAAAAAAAAGTTATACAAATACATCAATGATTCATTGCACAAAAGATGACTGCTTAATATTGGAAGACTGAAATAGAGAATCTCTACAAAAATCCAATCAAAAATTATTTATAAATATTCTGTTCACTTTTATAGTAAGAATCCAGTATTATTTCTAGAGCTGCTAATAACAAATCAGCCACAGACAAGTGACCACAGTGCTTGTTGGCTTGCCAGGTTTACACAGCTCCCCTCTGTTCTGACCACATATATGTCCCTTCTGCTCTGACACATACATCAAGTAGTGTTCTATCACTGAATTTTGTTTCCTGGGATTATCTCTGAAGAATATAAAGGAAATAATAACCATTTGAGAATCTTCACGGATTCAATAATTCACTTATTCACTCACTTCACACAAACATATTTATTGGATACTCCCTCGGTAAAAGGTGCTAAGGATACAAATACAAATAAACTACGGTTCTTACTAATTATAAGCTCACAGTTTAACCACTGGCAAAGGCTTCATAAGACCATAATACAATGCTGTAAGTGATACAGAAGTGAGTTCAGAATGCTAAAGAAGAATGGAAAAGAGAATAATCAGAGATGTGTGAACTGAGTCTTCTGAGAAGAAATGTGAGGTTGTCAGAAGATAAGGAAAGATTAGGGTATTCTTGGAAAGAAGTTAATGACACTTATGGTTATCCTCACAGGTGGGCATAGGAACCTGACTGATAGGTATGGACACATCCCAACAGAGATGGGATGACACTGTCTGCAGTTTGTATGAACTAGTCCACGCCATACACCAACGCCTGATGCCGATCTGCTCCTTCTGCTCCTTAACTTGCTTTCCTCTAGATTTCAAAACTTTCATTTCTCTTAGAGCAGCTTCTGATTCTGTCAACTTCCATTACTGATATCTCTGCAAGTCTACTGTGTCAAAATCTCCTCGATTATGGATAAAAACTGACCCATTACCATCCAAGTCAGAATCATATACAACACTCTGCTAGACAAAGTCTTTGTTCAATTCCATGTAATAGGCAGCAGTCTCAATTGGTCTTAGATAAGCCATGTCCCTTTCTGGACCTTTGTTTCAGTATCTTAAAAATCATTTGTTCCCACCCTTTGTTCAATTGTTACCTTTTCAATGAGCCTTATCCTGAACACTATATTCAAAAAAGCAAACTGTCCTTGCCCTCCACTCTCGACACATACACTCCCAACTCCTTACCTTGCTCTATTTTTGAAAAAAAATTTCCCTAGCACCTATTATCTTTTAACATTCCATACTCAATATAATTAACTTACATATTATTATGTACTAAAGAATTTATCCGCATTCAAAGAGAGATCTGGCCTTTGGCATCAGTCCCTGGGAAATAATCTCTAAATCCTGGAGTATTCTGCCTCATAAGTAAGTTATCTTTGTTTACCTGTGGTTTCCTTGCCAGAAAGTATAACATTATTTACAGTGGGGACTTTGAGTCATGTAGTACCAGTTCAGTCCCTATATGGGCTAGAGACAGAGGTGAGCCATGTGGGTAGTTGACTATGTCTACCCAAAGGGACTCCCTTAAAGAGTCTGAACACCAAGTCTCATATAAACTTCCCTAGTTGGCAATTCTCTGTGCTTATTACTACAGATCACTGCAAGGAGTCGTTAACCCTGTCCATAACTCCACTGGGAGAGACAATTGGAAAGTCCACATACGGAACCCTCCTGGACTCTGCCCCATGCATCATCTTCCCTTAGCTGATTTTTATTTTTTTAAAAGATTTTATTTTATTTATTTATTTATTTATTTATTTATTTATTTATTTATTTATTTATTTATTTATTTAAGAGAGAGAGAGAAAAAGAGAACACAACGGTGAGTGGCAGAGAGACAGGAAGTGCAGGGAGCCTGACGCGGGCCTCAATCCCAAGACTCTGGAATCATGACCTAAACCCAAGGCAGGCACTTAACCCACTGAACCACCTAGGCACCCCCACCACCCACTTGGCTAATTAAAATCTGTAATGAACCATAACCATGAGTATAACAGCTTTCAGTGAGTTCTGTGAGCTCTTCTAGTTACATATCAAATCTGAGGATATCCTGATTCCCCCAAACTTGCAACTTGGCATCAGAGGTTAGGGTAGTTTGTGAACTGCTCTCTAACTTTACAGTAAGTTTCGTGTCTTACTATCAGTGCCCCTCATAAGAAAGAAAACTACATAAAGGCAGGGATCTTTGTATGTTTTGTTCACTCATCTATCCCAAACAATTAGAAGAGGGCTTGCAGAGAATAGCTGCTCTACAAATAGTTGTTGAATGACTGAATTAAATGTATTGTACTAGCTGACATCTGCTGTATTTTTTTTTTTACAGATTTATTTATTTATTTATTTGACAGAGAGAGATTACAAGTAGACAGAGAGGCAGGCAGAAAGAGAGGAGGAAGCAGGCTCCCTGCTGAGCAAGGAGCTGAGCAGGGAGCTGAGCAGGGAGTTGAGCAGGGAGTTGAGCAGGGAGCCCAATGCGGGGCTCCATCCCAAGACCCTGAGATAATGACCTGAGCAGTAGGCAGAGGCTTTAACCCCCTGAGCCACCCAGGCGCCCTCTGCCGTATCTTTTATTGTATTATTAAATGACACAGAACTTTATGATACTGGCACATTACATCATCCAGTTTCCCATTTGAATTTTATTTTAAAATAGAGAAATGCAAAATGGTTAAGGGATTTCTTCAAATATTTTTGGAGAATGTAGGCAGTTATAAAAGAAGGCTTCTGAATTTTCCAGTATTTATAGAAGCTGGACAAAAACAGTGAGCTTGAGAGAAGGCTCAGTGCTCTCTGAGTCACCTTTGTCTGACCTGATGCTAGGTCAATCTTTTTCTACATCTGAATCATAATGAAGGAGCATAAATAAATCTATAATTGTCAATAGGCAGAAAGATCTACAAAGAGAGGATCAGAGAAAAGCAAGCAGGCACAGGCAGGACCATGTCACTCCAGCACCTAAACAAATGTTACTACCCAGATAGGCCACTGAGAATTTTTCCCAAGGAAGGCAGATGCTTTGGACCTTTTGATAGTTTTAAATTGCCTTTCTTTGTGCAGGGATTTAGCTAAGCAGCTCTAAAGAATTTCAAAAGAGGAAATGTGAACTTAAAGCGCAAATCAAAGATGATTCACTTGTCTTGGTCTATTGATTTCATATGTTCATAGAAAGGAGATTTTTTTTAAAAGCTGTTAATCTTGTTCATATTACATCAATAGTGTAAAGGCTGAGAGAGCACCAGGGATGTTTAGAAGCCAATTCTATGACATCTAAATTACTCTGCCTAATAAAATGTCACAACATGTGTGCTTCTATGTGACCCCTGACCTCAGCACTGCTGAGTCCATCTGTTTTCAGGTACATTTAAAACAATTTCCAAACACCTATGCTCTCAATAATAATTTTAATGAATTATTTAGAAAACTTACAGAGATGGAAGCATTCTAATTTGGCAACCACCATTATCTACACACGACTATGGTCCACAACTAATGACAGTGCCTCTTTCTCTCATCTGACACATACCTATTCAAACTTTGTGTTCCACTTCTTTGGTAACAATACTAATTTACACCTTATCGCTGAGGCTAAAATAAAAAATATATATACTTTTTTTTTTAAAAGTCAACCTTCTATCTCACTATTCCTATCCAATAAAAATCCTTCTGATTTTATCTTCTAATATCCCTTCTATTTGTGTGCCCTCTACTCAATTTATACTGCCACTGTGTTTTTTTCTGGAAATCTTTGATTCACATCTGCCTGGATTATTGCCACAGAATCACATTATTGTGACACAGATGTTTTGAGCCTGGTTCTTTCAGTGTAGCTATTTTGGCAGCTGTGAAGTTTTACTGTTACCACTCAAATATGGAGGTTTGGACATAAAACATTTTAGGTCCTCTCAGTAAACACAATTAGCCAACAAGTAGAAATCAACTCCCAATGAGAGATGCAATGGCAAGGAACGTAGACAGCATGCAGCATTTTGGCAGAAATGTGGCATATCCAATCATAGGAGACCACTGAAATAACTGGTTATCGTGATACTCCTGAGCCCAATTGGAAGGCAACAAGGCAGACAGTGGGCAATGAACCAGAAAATGAAGAAAGGACACAGTAACACAGTTGACAGAGAAATCAGCCATTTCTTCCACATCCGAAGATCTGCAAACCATTTTACCTGCCATTAAACCCAATGAGGCTTTGGAGATGGGCTGGGGCCATGGATTGCTAGATAATTCTCTGTTGAGGCCAGGGAAGGGGGAGTTTTTCACCCAAAAAGAGTTCTGGTTGAACTAAAGAAACTTCCAGAAGATCAAATGCAAAAATATACATGGAAAACTCGCTGGTGCACACTGCTTCTGGCATGTCAGAAGATGAAGCCTTATGCAAAACAAGGGCCTGGAGTCTATTAGAGTAAAAATCCCAAATATATTTAAAAGTTCTCTATTTTTCTTGTCAAGAAAGAACCATTGGACAACAGTGAAAGGTAAATACTACAAAGACTTTAGTAAGAGATTTTCATAAACTGGAACTGCCTTCTAGAAATAAGACTTTATGTCAATAATTGGGATCTGTACGTTTAAGGACCTGAGGGTTATATTCCTTGTGCAGAAAAAAGAGGAAGCATCCTCAGTGAGCAGAGGGAGCAGCCCACAAAACAGCAGCAGCACAAGAAAGCTTGGTCATGCCAAGAAAGAGTGGAGGCACCTCGAAAGCATACTGATGGGGGTATGGGATATGGAGCTTAAGTTTGGCAAGATTACAGTCATGTCATGAGGGGCTCAGGGTGTCTCAGGTCCACCTTCCCAGGTCCACTACATGGCCATTTCTACTCTAGAGTCCTCTTGCCTCCTCAGTCACTACCCAGAAAATGGAGCATAGGTCCTCTCTGACTTGCATTTTCAAATCTATCTGGGACTGCTGTTAATCTCAATGCCAAGAGAGAGCCTAGGTAAACATCTGAGTCCAGGGCTCCCTTTCTCAAGAACCCTTGTCACCTACCTATTCTGTGTGGATTCTGCCTCTGACCCTCCAACTTCCCATACCCCAGGGAATCTATGGCACCTACAAGGGAAAGAAACTTTGCTCTGAGTTATCACATGTTTTCATATCTTTGAGTTCCCTTGGGTCCTGTGATTTTGAAACCTAAATCTTTACTCCTCTTTTCAGCTGTAACAAACTTTTCCTAAGGCATGGATGTGGCAAGTTCTGGGTCCTGACCAAATAGGAAATAGGTCAGGTTTATAGAAAATAAAAAGAGAAGGGGTGCCTGGGTGGCTCAGTCAGTTAAGCATCTATCTTCGACTCAGGTCGATCTCAGGGTCCTGGGATTGAGTCCCACCCACATCAGGCTCCCTGTTCATCAGAGAAGTCTGTTTGTCCCTCTCCCTTTGCCCATCTCCCCAGCTCATCCCTCTCTCTCTCTCTCTCAAATAACTACAATCTTAAAAAAAGAAAGAAAGAAAAGAAAAGAAAAAACAGAGAGAAAAGCCACTAGTTACTATTTCAAAAATATTATCCCATCACAGTGTAATGAACTCTTTCTGTCAAAGGGAAAAATTAAAGTACCTTCCTATTGTCATAATAAATTATCAATAATTGTTATAATAAAAGAAAACTGGGGATAACTCAGCTGCTATTGGAAAAAAAGAATATGCACAGATTAGAAAGAAGCCTATTATCATCTCATCGCACACCAAATTTTGTTACTTATTCTTTCATTCCACAAGTACTTATTGAGCGCCTGAGTCCCTGCTCTGTACCAGGTTATAGAACCTGAGGACACAGCAATGTGTAAAATAGGCAAAAATACTCCCTCCCCTCACAGAGCTTACATTACTGTGGTAAGAGACAAAAATTAAGCAATAAAAGTAAATGAAATACAGTATGACAATGTTAAATATTATGGAAAAAAAGCGGGGAAGGTAAATAAAAAACTAAGAATTATTAGTTTTGGGCACCTGGGTGGCTCAGTGGGTTAAAGCCTCTGCCTTCGGCTCATGATCTCAGGGTCCTGGGATCCAAGCCCGCATCGGGCTCCCTGCTGAGCAGGGAGCCTGCTTCCTCCTCTCTCTCTGCCTGCCTCGCTGCCTACTTGTGATCTCTATCAAATAAATAAATAAAATCTTTAAAAAGAAAAAAGAATTATTAGAGTTTGAATGAAGCCAAAAAGAGGTCGCACTTGAATAAAGATGTTTAAATAAAGTCATGACAAAAGTGTGGGACAGTCACGTGGATTATAACAGTGATGACAACTACGGGTCACAATTACTGATGATTTACAACTCAATTATGCATTGTGCTATAATTTTTACATATCATGTGTACTCCTGCAAACATCTTTATGACCCAAATATTACTATTAATTCCATTCACAGGTGAGAAAAAATTGAGAACAAATTTTTAATTTCACAAAGCTAGCTCACGGCAGACCTTAACTGTGAACACAGTATAATCCGATACAAAGTCTCTGATCTTGACTGTGAAGCTCTGCATGCATATAGTAGTGATGCCCCACAGATTCTAGAAGAATGTTCAGCCCATTCCTATATACAGGTCCTTATACTATTCACTAACTTGCTTGAATGCAGATGACTGTGTTAAATGTCTTTGTTGCTCTGTTGATTCACCTTTCAGTTTATACAAAGTTTACCTAAGATCAGTATCCCAAAAGTCCTTCATTTTGGCCTCCTTCTATTCTTGCTATTTTTAACTTAATGTATAACCAGGGCCTTGATTTAACCTGCTACTACCTACTATTTTGAGGGCCAGACAGCTCCTTGACCTCCTTGTAATGAAAGACAAGAAAACTGTTTGCCTGATATTCTCACATTTTTTAGAGTGTAGCATTGCTCTTTGATTCATACTGATCCCTGTTACAGCATAACTTCAGTTTATGATTGAAAGATTCTCGGGCACCTGGGTGGCTCAGTGGGTTAAAGCCTCCGCCTTCGGCTCAGGTCATGATCTCAGGGTCCTGGGATCGAGGCCCGCATAGAGCTCCCTGCTCAGTGGGGAGCCTGCTTCCTCCTCTCTCTCTGCCTGCCTCTCTGCCTACTTGTGATCTGATCTCTCTCCCTCTGTGTAAAATAAATAAAATCTTTGGAAAAAAAAAAAGAAAGATTCCCTTTATGAATAAAAAGGTAATTATATAAAGAACAAAGAGAGGAAAGGGGTCAAAGAACTAGATTTTTTCATATAGAGTAGGCAATTAGCAATTTGATAAAAAACTGAAGGAAGTCAACATTGTATATAAAAATCAGTTATTAAATAGTAAGTACTTTAACTACATTACAAACACCTAATAGAGATGGTTGAATTGAATTCTATTCTCATTTGCTTCACATAGCCATGGCATGGCTACCATCAATCCAAAACTCCTCTCTCTAGACCTGGCTTTCTCAATCTTGCCCCTATGGACATTTTGGGTCAGCTAATTCCTTATTCTGAGACCACTCTGCGCACTGAAGGATGTTTACCAGCATCCCTGATATCTACCTACTAGATGCCACCAACACCTCCTCCAACTCATAACAACCGAAACAATCTCTTGACATTGCCAAATGCCACGTCACGGAAAAAATCTTCCTGGTTGAGGACCACTGCTATAGAAAAGCACTGATATTTGTAAATACAACAGCTTTGAGTGTGTGTGTGTGACAGAAAGGCCTTAAAGATGGAAAAGTTTTTAAAAATAAGTTCATCTGAAAGCTGTGGTGACACAGTGCTTAGAGAAAAATCCTGTCATCACCATGTTTGCTAAATGGGTGATTTTGCTTACCCCCATAGCAGCTTTTTCATGTGTTGTATTAATTGCTATCAAACTCACCAGTCTAGAAGGGTGGGTCAGTTGTCAAATCACCCCTATCACCCTTAAAGTATTCATCCAGACTTCTGAACAGGAGGGTGGCTTGTCCACCAGCATTTGTTTATAAAAACTCAGCAGGTAGGAATAAGAGAATTATAAAACAGAGAGGGACCTCAGAGACCAAGTCCACCTTTTTTTTTTTTAAGATTTATTTTACTTATTTATTTTTGAGAGAGAGAGAAAGCGGGGAGAGAGTTACTGGGAAAGGAATTCAAACAGACTCCGCACTGAGCATGAGCCCCACACAGGGCTCCATCTCAGAACCCTGAGATTATGACCTGAGCCAAAATCAAGAGTCAAATGCTTAACCAAATGAGCTGCCCAGGTGTCTCCAAGTCCACTTCTCATGGTTTATAGGACAAGACAATGAGGTCCAGAAAATAGAGCCTCAGCACAGTGATTGAGACTCTAGCCTGTAATTCTTTAACAACATAGGTATAGAACAATACAGGCACAGGCTTATTGTTGAGTAAAATATTAAAAGTATACTCTTCAGTCAATTTTCAAGGTTTTAAAAGTTAGTAAGAAAAACCAGGGACAAAAATAAAAATGTTTTTCAAATCGAATGCACAAAAAATTAAAGATACTATCAATGTACCTTTTGCTTCAGAATCCAAAAATTTACATTTGTTTTCTCTTTATAACACATGATTACTTAACATCAAGATCAACCAAATGGGAATGGTAGATTTCTATTAATCTTCCTTATCATATTCATACTGTGACTACTACATAAATTATCTGGAACTTGAAAAATTCATTTGTTAAAAGAGTAACTATTCTGACTATATTACAAATATCTAAAATATATTGTTGAATTGAATGGGCTCACAGTAGGAACAACCAGAATGCAGTACCCACTTCAGAATTGTTTTAACAAAGCTCACTCCTGAGACCAGTCCATGTTTCATTTTCACATGTATTTTTTTTAAGGATTTATTTATTTGTTTATTTGACAGAGAGAGAGAGAGATCACAAGTAGGTAGAGAGGCAGGCAGAGAGAGAGGATGAAGCAGGCTCCATGCTCAGCAGAGAGCCCAATATGGGGCTCAATCCCAGGACCCTGAGATCATGACCTGAGACAAAGGCAGAGGCTTTAACCCACTGAGCCACCCAGGCGCCCCAACATTTTCACATGTATTATTTTAGATCCTCACAATTCAGTAAATATGATGTACCCAGTACATTAAATAGTCTGAAGCAGCAGGGCAGAAATGTGGACTTGTTATATTTTAATTCAATCACTGCTTTCTCAGTCCTATTCCTTTTCATGTACAACCAGCCTAGAGACAGACCAGCAATTCTATCTCCTAAGGAAATACCCAACCAAAGAATGATTTACCAGTTTTTACTGTGTGTAGCCACTTTCAGTCTCTGAGTGGTTCTCTTGAAATTTCCCTCCTTGATTGAAGAGTTATGCTACCCATATTAGGTCTGGTGAACATATGAAGATCATTTGTGCATATACTGTCCTCAAGTTGGGAACTTTAACCTCAATTCTGAGACAACAGTGAAAAATTCCATTCAAACTCTATAACAAAAATATTAAAATTGTTCTGGTTTCAGCTAATGGCACAGTAGCTTGTATCAGAAAACTCTCCTACGAAGAACAACTTCAAATGCTATACAAAATATTAGAATACTATTGTTTGAAAGCACTGGAGACTAGATTGTAACTACAGGTATTATGATACCTGAAAAAAAGTGAACTGTATAAGATTAGAACCAAATTTATGTCCCTCTCAACCCTCCTTGACGGAAGTCTCCAGGTCTGCTGAGAAGTAACAGAGCTTCTTCAGAACACACTAGTTTTACCAGGATGTGTAGTTGGATGTTGGAGTTTAAGGCTTCCAAAACAAAAGGAAATTAAAGGGGAAATCCTATAAAGGGTTCCATAGGGAAGATCCCAAAATATGGGTACATACTCGTTTAAAATTCTTAACTGACTCTTGAACTGCACAGACCTGTAGAGAAATTCTAAGAAGTCCAGGAAAAACAACAGCTGAGGGTTTTTTGGTTTTTTTTTTAAAGATTTTATTTATTTATTTGACAGAGAGAGATTACAAGAAGGCAGAGAGGCAGGCAGAGAGAGGAGAGAGGAGGAAGCAGGTTCCCTGCTTAGCAGAGAGCCCGATGCGGGCCTCAATCCCAGGACCCTGAGATCATGACCTGAGCCGAAGGCAGAGACTTTAACCCACTGAGCCACCCAGGCGCCCAACAGCTGAGAGTTTAAAGAAACTAACTGGTGATTTCAGAAGCTGCCCATCACTTGCAACAGAGTTAAGAATTCAATCTGTCAGGGTGATATAGAGGCTTGATAAACACCTCGAAATATACACTGAAATCCTATTAAGACTAAACTTATGAGTGAAAATCATGTCCCAGAACTAAGGAATATATCCCAGTAGTAAAGGCAAAACTGAAATGAATAACACTTGTGACCAAGTTATCTACCAGTAACTAAACTACCTATCAAAATAAAGTGCAGCGTTCTTCAAAAAAAGATAAAGGAAAAATAACAGGTCTCTACAATGTATTATCCACAATGTCTATTAATCAACTATTATAAGACATGAAAAGAGGGCGCCTGGGTGGCTCAGTGGGTTAAAGCCGCTGCCTTCGGCTCAGGTCATGATCCCAGGGTCCTGGGATGGAGGCCCACATCAGGCTCTCTGCTCAGCGGGGAGCCTGCTTCCTCTTCTCTCCTCTCTCTCTGCCTGCCTCTCTGCCTACTTGTAATCTCTCTCTCTGTGTCAAATGAATAAATAAAATCTTAAAAAAAAATAAGACATGAAAAGAGACAAAAAAATATTATAATAGTTAAAAGAAAAAATATATAATAGAAATAGATCTAGAGATAACCCATATTTGAAAATTAATAGGCAACAACATTAAGACGACTATGATACATCTGCTAAAGAAAACATAGTAAAATGAGACATAAAAAGTGAAGAGGTAAAAATTTAGGACAGAAATTAAAAACATAAGAAAAAGAAAACAATGGAATTCCTTGATGTGGAAAATAAAATATTTGAAATAAAAAATTCATTAGATATGATCAATAGTAGATTGGACACAAGGAAAAAAATCAATAAAGGCAGGGTAATAGTAGTTATATAAATTGAAGTACAATGAAAAAAAGCATTGAAAAGAAAAAAAGTTCTCAATAACTTATGGATAGCATCAAGTTATCTATCCTATGTGTACCTGAAGTCTCACAAAGAGTAAAGAGAGAATGAAGGTGAAAAACATGTTTGAAGAAACATCGGCCAGGATTTTTCTATATATGACCAGAAGAGCAGACCACGTGTTTGAAGGAACTCCTCAAAACCCAAAAGAAACACAAAGAAATGCAATTAGGCTCTTCACAGTCAAATTGTGGAAATACACAAAAAACACAAAAAGACTAAAAAACACAAAAGCCCTGGAAAAGAGAAGCATTATGTTCAAGAGAAACATAATAAGAGTAATAAATGATATAATCACAAATAATAGAAGCAGTGAACAACGAAATGACACCTTTTAAAGTTCTGGAAGTAAAACAAGAATTCTGTATCTAGTGAAAATATCTTTGACAAAATGAAAGCAAATAACAGAAGGCTAAGAATTCATCAGCAGACTCATAAGAGATGCTAAGAAAATCTGTCATGGTGAAGGGAAATAATATCCAATGAGAATTCATTTAAACAAAAATGAATCAAGAAAACAAGGAACAGCAAATATATGGGCAAATATAAAAGACTACTTTTTTTTTTTTAAAGAAAACCCACAAAACAAAGCTAACAATATGTTGTAGAGCTCATAGCATTTATGACAACAGTGAATTAAAGAATGGGTGACAGTAAATAGAATGATTATAATAGTCTTATATTAATATGAAGAGGTAAAATACTTAACTAAGTTGAAAAATTAAAGATAAACTGTAATACTCCAGCAATCATAAAGGAGAACATGGTTTACCCTTGAACAACGCAATGTGAACTGCGTAAGTCCACTTATGTACAGATTTATTTCAGTAAATATGATACTGTACTGTATTTTTTTATGATTTTCTTGTAACATTTTCTTTTCTCTAGCTTACTTAATTGTAAGAATACAGTATATAATACGTGTAACACAAAATATGTGTTAATCCACTGTTTATTTTACCAGGAAGGCTTCTGGTCAATAGTAGGCTATTAGTAATTACATTTTTGGGAAGTCAAAATTACACACGAATTTTTGACTTTGCAGGGGGTCATCACCCCTAACCCTCTCATTTTCAAGGGTCAACTATACAAGGTGTTATGATTTAAAAAGCCATTAGAGAAGAGAGAATGAAATACTATGTGAATGTGAATGAATACTAATAATATGTGTGTACTTATATGTGTGTGTGTATATATATATACACACACACATATATATACACATATATATACACACACACATATATATATACACACACACATATATATATACATATAAATAAAAGATGACAGGGAAAAATAAAACAGCAGGAACAAAGGAACAAGAAGAAAACAAACATTATATATAATAACATTAGAGATAAAGCCAGTTATATACATCGTGAGTTTATTTACTTGTATGAAAGCATTAAACACTCTAAGAGAAAAAAGTGATTAAAAAATTCATGGCACCTGGATGGGGCAGTAGACTGAGCGCCAGACTCTTGGTTTTGGCTCAGGTAATAATCTCAGAGTCCTGAGATAGCTCCCTCCCCGGTGCACTCAGAAAGGGGTCTGCTTGAGACCCTCCTTATCCCTTGGCCCCTCCCCTCCATGCTCTCTCTTTCTCTAAAATAAATAATCTTTCAAAAAAGTCAATATCCAATTAAACTTTTTTCTAAATATGCACTTTAAATATAAGCACAGAAATATATTTAAAGTGAATTGTGGAAAAAAGACATACCATGCAAGCAATAAGCACAACTAAACTCATGTCGATCTACGATTCTCACGAAAGTATACTTTAGGGCAAAAGAGTTATTACCACAGATAAAAAAGGTTTACTTAATAATAATAATAACTTCTCAATTCATCAAGAAGACAGTAACCAGTTAAATGATGTTTACCTAATAAAAGAACTTCAAAATACATAAAGAAAACCTTACAGAACCAAAGGGAGAAATAGATAAACCCACAATCATTACTGTAGGAGATTTTAACACCCTTCTATCAGTGATATCTTGATATCTTGCCCAAGTATCTTGATAGAAGTGGGAAAAAATTTAAACTGGAATATCAAAGATTTGAGTAAGACTATCATTAGCTTGAACAAAGTGACATTTATATAGCACACAAAACTTTTATAATTCACACTTTTTACAACATATGTAACATCTTCCAGGAGAGACTGTGCACTGAGCCATAAAACAAGTTTCAAAGGACTGTAATCATACAGAGGAGAATCTCGCACTAAAATGAGATTAAATTATAAATCAATAATAAGACAGCTAGAAAATTCCCAAGTATTTGGAAATCTATGGGTAAAGGAACAAATTGCAAAGAAAATCATACATATATCTAACTAAATGTTGATAAAATATAATTTTTAAAAATTTGACAAATGTTGTGAAAGCAATCTTAGGAGGTAAATTCCTACCTTTAAATGTTTATATTAAGAAAGAAAAAAGCTACCTTCATAAGAAACTAGCAAAAGAAAAGTGAAAAATAAATAAATAATAAGCAATATTATAAACAAAAAATTAATCGACAATGTCAAAATCATGGGGCGCCTGGGTGGCTCAGTGGGTTAAAGCCTCTGCCTTCGGCTCAGGTCATGATCTCAGGGTCCTGGGATCGAGCCCCGCATCGGGCTCTCTGCTCAGCAGGGAGCCTGCTTCCTTCTATCTCTCTCTGCCTGCCTCTCTGCCTATTTGTGATCTCTCTCTCTCTCTGTCAAATAAAATCTTAAAAAAAAATTTTAAAAAATGTCAAAAATCACTAAAATAGAAGACATAGTAAAAATAAAGGAAAAACAATAAAGCCAAAATTTGGTTCTTTCAAAAATAAAACAAATTGATGAATGCCTACATAGACATAATGTATGACATACATATATGTGTACATATATATATACATATATATATAAAACCTGTAAAAATGAAAGTTATATACAATGACCAAAAACAAAACAAAACAAACTGGTATTTCCTAGAGCCATGCAGCATACTAATTTTTGAGATTTATCTATGCTATTAGATTCATCAGTAATTCATTTGTTTTTATTACTGAACTGTGCATGAATATGGTACAGTTTGGTTAACCATTTACTTGCTTATGGGTATACTTTTTAAAGATTTTATTTATTTATTTGCCAGATAGAGAGGGAGAGCACATGCACAAGTAGAGGGAGCAGCAGGCAGGGGCAGGGGAAGCTGGCTCACCGTTGAGCAGGGAGCCTGATTTGGGACTTGATCCCAGAACCCTGGGATCATGACCTGAGCCAAAGGCAGATGCTTAACCAAATGAGCCACCCAGGCGCCCTGCTTATCGATATCTGAGTTGTTTCGAGCTTCAGGCTATTATAAACAAAGGTATTAAAAACATTTGTGTATAAGTATTTCTGGGAACTTTAATAAATACCTAGGAGTTGAATGGCTGAGTCCCAAACTAGGTTTGTATTGAATTTACTAAGAAATTACAAAACAATTTAAGGGAATAACTGTACATGTTTATCTCTATGAGCAGTATGTAAGAGTTCCAGTTGTGCCATATCTCTACCAACACTCACTTCATAGTTTTAAATTTTTAACCATTCTAGTGAGTGTACAGTGATATTTAATTGTGATTTTAATTTGTTTTTCTCTGGTGAATGATTTGGGCATCTTGTGTGAATCGGCCATTTGTATATCTGCTCAAATTTTTTGCCCATTTTTAATTTTTTTTCCTTTTTTTGGTTATTATTACTGAATCATACAAGTATTTTTTATGTTTTGGATAAGATTTCTGTGTAAAATGTATGTATAGCTAATATTGCTCCCTTTATATAGCTTTCCCTTCATTTTTTAAGGGTTTTCTTCAAAGAACAAAAGTGTTTAATGACAGGGCAACTTATTTTTTCTTTTTTTTTTTTTTTTAGTTAATGCTTGTGAGTTTCTATATAAGAAATCTTTACCTGTTATCCAAGAGAGCACAGATTTTTCCCCTATATATTTTCTTCATTTGTTACATTTAAATCTTGGTCCATTTCAAGGTAATGTTTGTTTCTGGTATGAAGTAAACGATGTTATTTATTTTTATTTTGAGAAAATAAAAATATACAGCTATTTCACCACTATTTGTTGTGAAGAACTTTTTTTCTGATAGAATTGCCTTGGTATTTTTGTCAAAAATTAACTGATTTTTATCTGTGTCATTCTATTTCTAGATTCTCTATTTTGTTCTACTGACCCATGTCAATGCTTTTACCACAACTCTACTGTCTAAACTATCAAAACCTTAATCTTTTTTTTCCTTCCAAGTTTTTATTTAAATTCAAGTTAGTTAACATATAGTGTAATACTGGTTTCAAGAGAATTTAGGGATTTATCATTTACATATAACACCCAGTGCTCATCACAAGTACCCTCCTTAATACCCCAACACCCATTTAGCCCATCCCCCCTTTCCTCCAACAACCTTCCGTTTCTTCTCTATAAAGTCTCTTATTGTTTGCCTCCCTTTCTATTTTTATCCTATTTTATTTTTCCTCACCTTCCCCTATGTTCATTTTTTTTTTGTTTCTTAAATTCCACATATGAGTGAAATCATATGGTATTTGTCTTTCTCTATGACTGACTTATTCTGCTTAGCATAATACACTCTAGTTCCATCCATGTCGTTGCAAATGGCAAGATTTCATTCTTTTTGATGGCTGAGTAAGTTTTATATATATATATATATATATATGTGTGTGTGTGTGTGTGTGTATGTATATGTGTATATGTGTATATACATATATGTATATAAATGTGTATATATGTATATGTGTATATATATAGAAAAAGTAACATATACAGTATATATGCACAATATATAGTATACATACAGAAGTATATACATAGTATTTATAGAAGAATATCATAGAGAGAAGTGTGTGTGTGTGTGTGTGTGTGTGTGTGTGTGTATTCTTCTTTATCCATTCCTCAGTCATTGGACATTTGGGCTCTTTCCATAATTTGGCTATTGCTGATAGCGCTCCTATAAACACTGGGGTGCATGTGCCCGTTCGAATCAGAATTTTTATATCTTTTGGATAAACACCTACTAATGCAATTGCTGGGTTGTAGGGTAGTTTTATTTTTTAACTTTTTGAAGAACCACCACACTGTTTTCCAGAGTGACTATACCAGTTTGCACTCCCACTAAAAATGCAAAAGGGTTTCCGTTCCTCCACATCCTTGCCAACATCTGTTGTTTCAGAGTTGATTATTTTAGCCATTCTGACAGGTGTGAGGTGGTATCCTATCCTGGTTTTGATTTGTATTTTCAGGATGATGAGCGATACTGAGCGCTTTTTTCATGTGTCTGTTGGCCATTTGTAGGTCTTCCTTGTAGAAATGTCTGTTCAAGTCTTCTGTCCATTTATTAACAGGATTATTTATTTTTGGGATGTTGAGTTTGACGAGTTCTTTATAGATTCTGGATACTAGCCCTTTATCTGATATGTCATTTGCAGATATCTTCTCCCATTTCATTGGTTGCCTTTCAGTTTTGTTGTTTCCTTTGCTGTGCAGAAGCTTTTTATCTTGATGAAGTCCCACCAGTTCATTTTTGCCCTTACTTCCCTAGCCTCAGAAGATATGTCTAGCAAGAAGTTACTGCAGCCAAGGTCAAAGAGATTGCTGCCTGGGTTCTCCTCTAGGATTTTGCTGCTTTCCTGTCTCACATTTAAGTCTTTCATCCATTTTCAGTTTAATTTTTGTGTATGGTGTAAGAAAGTGGTCCAGTTTCATTCTGCATGTGGCTGTCCAGTTCTGCCAACACCATTTGCTTAAGAAACTATCTTTTTTCCATTGGATATTTTTTCCTGTTTTGTTGATCTTCAACAAAAGCTGAAGGTCCATTTCTGGGTTCTCTATTCTGTTCCATCAATCCATGTGTCTGTTTTTGTACCACTACCATACTGTCTTGATAACTACAGCTTTGTAATACAGCTTGAAGTCTGGGATTGTGAGCCTCCCACTTTTCTTTTTCAATGTTACTTTGGCTATTTGGGGTCTCTTCTGATTCCATATAAATGTTAGGATTGTTTGTTCAAGCTCTGTGAAAAATTGTGGTGTTATATTGATAAGAATTGGATTGAATGCGTGGATTACTCTGCCTAGTATAGACATTTTAAAAATATTTATTCTTCTAATCCATGAGCATGAAATGTTTTTCCATCTTTTAGTGTGTGTCTTCTTCAATTTCTTTTGTAAGTGTTCTATAATTTTCAGAGTACAGACTTTAACCTCTTTGGTTAGGTTTATTCCTAGGTATCTTATGGTTTTTGGTGCAACTGTAAATGGATCCATTCCTTGATTTCTCTTTCTGCAGCTTCATTATTGTATATAAAAATGCAACAGATTTCTATACATTGATTTATATCCTGCAACTCTGCTGAATACATATCAGTTCTAGCAATTTTTTGGTGGAGTCTGGATTTTCTACATAGAGTATCATGCCATCTGTGAACAGTAAGACTTTGACTTCTTCCTTGCCAATATGGATGCCTTTTATTTCTTTTTGTTGTCTGACTGTTGAGGCTAAGACTTCCAGTACTATGTTAAATAGTAATGGTGAGAATGGCCATCCCTGTCTTGTTCCTGACCTTGGAGGAAAAGCTCTCAGTTTTTCCTCCATTGAGGATGATACTAGCTGTGTGTCTTTCACTATGCCCTTTATGATGTTGAGATACATTCCTTCTATCCCTACTTTCTTGAGGATGTTTATCAAGAATAGGTGCTATATTTTGTCAAATGCTTTTTCTGCATCTACTGGTAGGATATGATTCTTATCCCTTCTTTTATTAGTATGGTGTATCATGCTGCTTGATTGGAGAATACTGGACCACCCCTGATACCCAGGAATAGATCCCACTTGATCGTGGTGAATAATTTCTTTTAATGTACTGTTTGACGTGATTTGCTACTATCTTGCTGAGAATGAATTTTTATATCCATGTTCATCAGGGAAATTGGTCTGTAATTCTCCTTTCTAGTGGGGTCTTTGGTTTTGGAATCAAGGTTAATGCTGGCCTCATATAGTAATCTTTAAATCAGGTACTGCAAATCTTCCTACTTTGTTGTTTCAAAAAGTTATGATTATTCTAGGTCATTTGCATTCCCACAAAAATTTTAGAATTATCAAATTTGACCAAAAAATCTATGAGAATTTTTATT
The DNA here is from genome assembly GCA_002007465.1 of Ailurus styani. Taxonomy (NCBI): domain Eukaryota; kingdom Metazoa; phylum Chordata; class Mammalia; order Carnivora; family Ailuridae; genus Ailurus; species Ailurus styani. The sequence goes on along the minus strand of LNAC01000110.1, from coordinate 2,746,192 downwards.
GGGATTGCATTTAATCTACAGATCAATTTGGAAACTTGACATCTAATTTTCCATAGTCTCAAGGAAAAGCTCTTGTACATCATCTGTTAAATTGAAACCTAGTTTATAATTTTAGTGCTATTTTGCATAAATTTATGTTTTCATTTTCCAGTTCTTTGTTTATAGTATGTAATAATACAATGGATTTTTATATCCTTTTATCTCCTTTCAGAGTGCTAATTTCACTTATTATTTCATGTAACTGTTTTTCAGTACCTTAGGTTTTTTCACTTAACCATCAAGTCATCTTCAAATAAAACTTTTCTCCTTCCTTCTTGACCTTTAGGGATTTTATTGTTTACTGTATTTCAATAGCTAGGACGCTAGTACAATGTTGAATAGTATGACAGTGGGCCTGGTTCCCCATCTTTGGAGGAAAGCATTCAACATTTCCTCACTGAGTATAAAGCTAGCTATAGGTTTTTGAAATGCCTTTCATCTATTTGCAGTTTGCAGTTCTGTTGTTGTTTACCATAAATGAATGCTGAATTCCACCAACTGCTTTTTCTACATTTTTTCCATACAGTATACAACTTTCAAAAAATATTTTAACAGCTTGCCAACTTCTAGGAAAAAAAAATTCTGCCGAAATCTTTACTGTGATTGCATTGGATGAATATATCAATTTGTGAAGAACGAACATCTTCACAATACTGAATGTTCCATTCTATTAATATATATTTCCACTGAGTGGAGAAGGCTTCCTTAATTCTTTTCTTCGGTGTTACAAATATGTGTTACACTTACCAAATAATTTAATTGAAATTATTAACTTCATTGCATATAAATTCAATCTGTATTTTAATAATTAAAAAAAATTACCTCTTTTATTTTCATTTAGGAAATGGAGGCTCAGAGAGAATGATTAACCAAATACCTAACTCAAGGTTTTGGGTGCTTCAGTTTTTTTCTAACAGTTTTTAAGACAAACTAAAATACGAAGTTAAGTTCTCCAGCTTCAATTAATAAGAGCATTCTTTCTACTACTATCTCTTAATTATTTCTGAATGCTATGTAAAATAGTAAAATAAGCATGGTACAAGATGATCATTAAAGATTCTGAAAGCAAGTACATACATGTGGGCTGATACAGGAATTTTTACAAGTTGAAAAAATCACTTTCCAAATTCTTATTCCCTTTATTAAAATTTTGGAAGTGCTTGCAAAAATACATTAATCAAAACTTAAGGCAGATCCTCATCCCATTAGCAACCTATTCATACAATATTTTTAAAGTAGCATGTTAATTTTATAATATTAAGAGTGTGTCATAAGAATTACATTAAAACAAACAATTTGAAAACTAAATTCTAATCTATGTGTACTGGCAATATTTTGCTGAATACTACTCCTTGTAGCAACCTGTAAATATGTGCTGAATAAAACAAATCTACTAGGAGAGATAAATGCTTTCTTTTTATCATAAATTTTATGAATCATTGTGGGGTTATGAAGTAGGAAGCAGCAATTACAATACTGCATGTGAAACATAAAATTCTGACTATGCTTCCTCTCGTGCACACAGACCAGATGTTACTAAAGCAAGGTTGATGCAGCACTCCACATCCTGTAGGAGACTGCAAGTTAACATATTTGAAGAACAAAAATGTTCTTCCAAGCCATTTTAGAAATTACGAAGGGCAATAGGATCATTTCAACCTTATTTTCAATATGAATCAGTGAATTAATACCAGTTTATTTCTAAGGAGAAAATGAGAGGCTTTGTCTTTAGTTATCTGAATTTCAAGAACGAGGGGATAAATGAATTAAGTCTTGCCTATTATCTATTACCTATGATACTTCCATGCAATCTCTCGGTCGCCCTCTCTACAGCAAAGAAAGATCTTAATTTGCAGAAAGAAAAACATCCATTCCAGTGGAAGAGACAGATAAGAAACATGTATGTAAAATGTATAGATGATGGTAAATGCTATGCAGAAAAAGAAAGCCCAGGACAGGAAGCTATTTATGACTTTTTTAATGCTCCAAAAATCTCATTTATTATATGAAATCTCCTGAATTTTGATTACTAAGTGATTTCTTTTTTAAAAAGCAAGCAAAATTATAGGGGCCAGTATTGCACAAACCAAACAAACCAAGGCATCCCTGGGCCAGATCTTAGCAAACGCACCAGGAGTGCAAACTCTACACTGACATGTCATGTGAGTTCACATCCTAAAGATTTATAGTACTAAAAACTGGCCAAAAGAAGGAAATTCAACTCAAAAAAACAAACAAACAAACAAAAAACACAAGTAGAGTTCAGAATTAGAGCAATCCTAGTTTAAAGTAACATAAAGAAACACAGATTCATGCTGGAAGAGCTCAGAGAGCTGATTTGGGGTATGTGTGGCAGATATTCAACAATATATGGAACTTAAAGGATACAAGCATCAACAATTTTACAAAAGGTTGAGGGGTAGCAGAACATGCCACCCCAAAATATTCCACTTCACATGTTGATTATTTTGAGATATAGGCACTTGAAAAACAGCAAATGCAAGGAGCAGCTCTCTCTGAACTCCCCTTACCTCCTTAGGTCTGGAAGAGAAACCATCTAAAAGGAACCTAACTGCCATACATGTCCTCCCTGGTGGGTTTCACCAGGGAGGTTTGATACTTCTCACAGAAGAGGAGACTAGAAACCCACACCACACCCCAACTTCATCACAAATGATTAAACCTCCCATCCATTCTTTAATATATATATTTTTTATGATGTTATGTTAGTCACCATACAGTACATTAGTTTTTGATGTAGTGTTCCATGATCCGTTGTTTGTGTATAACACCCAGTTCTACATACAATACGTGTCCTCCTTAATACCCATCACCAGGGTCCCAACTATTCTTCAAAGGGTCCATTCACCTTTCCTAAAAATCATTTACTCTCCCCTGGGAGGCCCACATGCTCCCTTCCCTTTCCCTTAAAAGATGCTATTTAATGCTGAATTCTAAAGCTACCTCTTTGAGTTACTCATTTTTCCCAGGGTATCTCCCCTATATATATGAGGTACATATGCTGCTCAACTTCTTTTTGTTTTTCTCTTGCTAATCTATTAAGTGTTCTTAACCAAGAATTCAGAAGGGTAGAGGAAAATACTCTTCCTACCCTAAAAGGCCAAAGGAAGGATAAATTCTATCGAGTCCACTTAAAGAAAAGGAAACTCTTCACATTTACCCAAACTATTTCCTTGTTCACAGGGAAAATTAAAAAAAAAAGGGGGGGGTTAAGAAAAAGGTAGGATGGTACTGGGATATTAGTCCAACTATAATTTAAATGGGTGCACTTTAACGCGAATTTATCATCCATGGACTCTCCCTGTAGCTTCTTATTTATATAAAAGCCAATATACTGATTATCATTTTATCATTTTTGCTGATAATTTTTTCATCATTTAAACATCTTAACTTTTAAATATATACCAGGATTCATATCCATCAGAACTGAACCTAATAATCTGTCTCATCCACAAAGTTTATCCAAAACTCTTGCTTTTACCATGAAGATCCTCAAGTTTCACCATTTCACAGTTTACTTTTCTAATCGAAGTGTCGTGAAGAGGACAGCCAATGGTGTGCCATCTGGAATCACCATACTGACAACTTACTTCTTCAAGTCATTTGCCGCCTTCTCAGGTCATTATTTCCACCACCTTTTTCTGGATTTGGCAGACCTCTTGGAGCTCATCACAACTGGCTTTGTGGATTGGGTTACTGAAGATTTTTATTAAAAACCTACAGAGACTTCCTTTTTCTCCACATCCTCACCAACATTATTACTACTTGTGCTTTTTATTTTAGTCATTCTGACAGCTATAAGGTGGAGGTCCCTCAGAAAATTAAAAACAGAATTACCACATGATCCAGTAATACTGGGTATTTAACCAAGGAAAATGAAAACACAAATTTGAAAAGATATATGTACTCCTATGTTCATTATAGCATTATTTACAACTGCCAAATCATGGAAGCAACCCAAGTTTCCATGAACAGATGAGTGGATAAGGAAGATGTGGTACACACACACACACACACACACACACACACACACAAACACACACACTGGACTATTAGCCATAAAAAAGAATGAGAGCTTGCCATTTGCAATGAATAGATGGAGCTAGAGGGTACTGAGCTAAGGAAAATAAGTCAGAGAAAGACAAGTACTCTGATTTCACTCACATGTGGAACTTAAGAAACAAAACAAATGAACAAACAAAGAAAAAAGACAAACAGACTCTTAAATACAGAGGACAGGTGGTTGCTTGGAGGGGTGGCAGGGAGGATGGGGGATTAGCAAAACAGATAAAAGGGATTAAGACCACACTTATCTTGATGAGCACGAAGTAATGTATACAACTGTTGAATCATTACACTGTATACCTGAAACTAAAATAACACTATATATTAATTATACTTTGATTAAAAAAACATACACACAAAAAAGAAAAACCAAATGGCCACCAGAAGATTTGACAAAATAAAGTTCAAATACGGCCTTCAATTTTTTTCAATGTAGAATACTTTCAGTCAACAGCAAAATTCATTCAGTAGGAGTTACACAAGTTTTTACCCAGAACATTATTAGCAATTATTTTCCAATTCCTAAAGGCAATTTGATTGCAGCTCAGCAAGGTTCACTACAGAAACACAATCTTCAAGACATCAGACACAATTTTGTTTCTCAAGTCCTTGTGACTAGTGTCTTCCCAATATTCCAATATTTCTTCTATTGAACATAGCTGGTATTTCCCATCATCATACCAATCTTTCTGAGAAAACAAGTTTACAACTTCAGTCTTGGCTTCCTTTCTGAGATCCTTCCAGAAGTTGCTTTTCCTTCCCAACTCTCATGGTGCTGCTCAGAGACCCAAAGGGCTACAAATGTGTTTAAAAATAATTGTAGATATCCCAGAAAAACCATATCCAAAAAAATAAAGTGTGCTTGAGGATAGTAATATTTAAAATGCTCTCCTGAAGTTGCAACACTTATATTAAAACAGGATTTTTCCCCCTTTCTTAATCTCACTTTAAAATATTATCCTTTTCAAATTTGATTTATGTACCTGCTAGATGAAGGAGCTCTTTTAAATAATTGCCAAGAGAACAAAATCGGAATCAAAGTGTCAAATTCCCTTACATTATTTTGTAGGTAGCCTTAAATACTTCTTTAATGCCTGTGAGAAATCAAATATTGGTAATCTGTCTCTGTCCATTTCTCTCTTCCCAGATAGCTAATGACACGCATTATGCTTCCCTGACTGTGTGTACCTTTCATTTCACGCAAAGCCTTTAATCCCTCTCTTTTTAGATAAAATGCCATAACCATAGTGTAGTAGGTTAAGATTGATTGACAAGTGCATATAATTATGGCTTCAATAGTGGAGTATGTTTTACAGTTAAAAAAAATGCACAACCTTGAAAATAAAGAAGTTGTGCCCTTTCTCTGGGATAAAAGGATCATATCAAATTGGTTCATTTCTTTGCTGGGATGAAATAAAAGATGTCTTGTAACAAAGAACACCACCCAAAAGGCTGCTGGAGAATGTCTTTCTTGACTACATAATGCTCTGCCAATAAGAAAATCAAAAGAGATAAAAGTAGAATTCCAGGAGTTTGTCCCTTTTACTTCATTTCCCATTCATAGTTCACATATAATTGGGAACAAAGAAAGATAATAGCAGAAAAATGTAACATTCAAAAATATAAATTTATAAAATGTATAAAAGGATAAAGTTTGTGAATTAAAACCTGGGGTTATACTAGTTAAACAAGCTACCCTTACTTTGCTTCTGGCCTTATATTCTACCAAAACCCACAAGAGATTCGTGTTACAGCCCTCTAGTTTTGGTATTCTGTTTCAATTGATTAAATACAAAAATATTTATAGATTTAGGATTTTGTTTTAAAATGGGAATGAATTCACCAACTGGGAACCTTGGATCACGGCTGTTGCTGGGAAAAGAGAAATAACACCCTTCCAACAGTGGGCATGGTACTTGTGTGTAGATTTGCAGGCATGTGTGGTATTTGCTTATCCACCTTACTGAAGCATTACTTGAACACCTACTATAGTCCAGGCATCACAAGACTGCCCTTCACCTCTCTGCACTCCACTAACAAAACCTCATTATTTCTTCTTTTTGCTGGGCTAAGCACCAGAATTTCAATGAAAATATAATTTTAGATGATTCACCATTCTGAACCCCTGGATGTTGTCTGCCGCAAAGAATTTATTAGGCCCAGGAGCACTTTTATCTTGGATACCATTCTTTTATCCATAATGTCTCAAAACCCATGAAAATGTAATTGAGCTACATTTTCCCTAAGAATTCTTTCAGGAAACAGAGAGCTTTCCATATAATAAGAGAAGGGGATGTGGGAATTGTAGCAGAGGGAGAGAATCAACAAAAATATTTGCAACTTCTAATACCTTAAGGATAATCTTACCAAAATNTTTTTAAAAAAAAAAAAAAAAAAAAGCATTCAAAAGCAACTGGACATAGCTCAGATTAATTTGAAAGGAGCAAGAGAGTAGTCCAAAATCGCACACATAATCCCAGACAGTGAGGTCAAGACTTGGTAAAATCTATCAAGAAGATGTAGAGGACAACTAGAGGTAAAAGGGAGGTCAGGGGAGTGGAGGACTTTGTTTATCCCCCTGGCATGAAATGTCTGCATGCAGAGACAGCCCAGGTAATGGGGAAAAGAGAAAGAACGCATTTAGAGACAAGAGAAAATTAATGTTGAATGTGGCTGTAAGAAATGTATGAGCCACAACAGCAATGAAAGGAAAGATGACTTGATATCCGCATTTTCTTCTTCTTTTTTGCATTAGCTCCCAACATGAAGAATACAATGACTGCCAGTACTATTTGGCACTCCTGCCTTGATTCAGCCAATGAGGGAGCAATCTCACCACCACTGCTTTTGTAACATTAGTGCAAACTTCAACATAGTGAAAAAGACAAATGATGCCTTGGTATTTTTATTTTAAAATGCACTGATATTTAAGGTCCCCTCGAAGGGTCTCTGAGGCACTCCCAGGAGTCTACAGACCTCACTTTGAGAAGTACTGCATATATTTTACTTGATGACCCATAGGATAATCACCTTTTCAGTCTTCATTCTAAAGATGGGATTTCTCACTCTCCCTCAATTATGACCAACAACTAAGGTGAAAATTGTGAGGCAAGGGGCCACGGTGTTTTCCATGTTCTAGTTCACTGCTTATTCCACTGGATCACAATTGTATCTGATACCTCCAGGGTTGGAAATCTAGGTTAAGTACTTTCTGGACCTGTTATAAGTTTAAGGTTTTCATGGATGATTGCAAGATTCCTCAGAGACTCAGTCCCCACAGCGAGGGATTATTCATCCAAAGTTCCTTTGATGGATTGGATACGTCTCCATTCCTGCATATCATTTCTTCTCACTAAAATCTGTAAGATTCCAGTTAGTGTCGGCTTGTCTCTGGCCAGGATGTTTACCCCAGGAGGCAAAGACATTCTAGTCTGTTCCCTATCCTACAAAATTTATCCATATTTCTGAAAATTTCCTCAAATACTTGTATCCCACCAAAAGAGTTCTGAGTTACACAGCATGATTATTTAGCAAACCAAATGTCCATAATACCAATTACAAACTACGTAAGAACAATATCACTATGCTGAGCAAGAGATATTTTATTTAATCAATATAAGCACTCTCAGAGTAACCATGTTTATATGCCACCTCTGACCTGGCCTATAACATTATCAATTATTTTGACCATCTTTATAATCAATACAATTAATTATGACCAAGTTAACCAGAGGGTAATCAACACTTTTTGTTACAGTGGCCAAAATATTTAATGTGTATGTTTTACTGTATTACAACAAAGCCTGTTTACATTTACGTGTGTGTGTGTGTGTGTGTGTGTGTATACATATATATTTTACCAGAAAGTTACATCTATACACCTATATATATTAATTCATGTTTCAGATTTTATGTTTGAAAGCCAAAAGATTTAGCCTATTTTCACAAAGTCTTCTCAAAAAAATTATCTATGTATTCAACTTGTACCAGAATGGAAAATAAATACATTAGCAAGCTACAGGAAGATAATGATTATACATATTTAAAGTGGATTAACCAACAACGTATAGTCAATGAAGTTTAGCAACAATGTAGTATCTTTTATATTTCTAAATTTCAATGAAGTTTTAAATAATTTAATTTATATAAATAACACTCTTAATAAATTTAATTTTTATGCTTATTTAAGATTTAAGTTAAAGTACTGCCCTCTAAACTGTGTAGCCTGACCACACCAATGTTCTTAACGCCAGAAATGATTTGTACTTTAAAATCCTCAGGGAAAAAACAGATAAAAAGAAAAATGGATCAGCACATCCTTAGTAGCTAAACCATTATTTACTTACCAGGTTTAGTACAGGAGAGGGATATTGTCAGAGCCCTCACTGCTGCGATAAAATTAAATCACGTCAGCATTTTTCACACCCAACAAAAGAAATATGTAATATATAGAGAATTGTACTTCCTTTTAAAGAAAAAAAATCACCTTCTCAGCTCAATAGCTACCTTAATCTGGTGATTAAATTCCAAGGATGAGTGATCTTGAGCTGCCATAAAAATACAAAGTGTATCCATATATTGGATTTTATTAATCTCCTGATTTTGACTGCCTTGGTTTCATTCTTGGAACAAACTAGAAAAGTCCATTTATGCTTATATTCTAAAGCATAATTACTATGATTAAAAAGTTGCAGTAACTTATGAGCTGTAAAACTAGTAAATTATATCCAGCCTGTAAGTAGAACTAATTATAAAGCTGTTGCTTGATTAAGGTGTTTATACTAAAGAGTATTAAAGGGATTAGTCCAAAGCTTTACATCCTGCAGCACAGAATTAATATGCTGGATTTAAACACTCAAATTAATTCAGGTGCAGCAAACAATTATATGAAATAGGAACACTCGACCCAGCTAATGACCACACTAGTCCACCAAGCTAATTTATAATCATGTACTTATTGACCTCTCTGCATGTTCACAAAAGGACTGTTCTCATGCTAATTCCTGCCTGCAAACCACTGTCACAGCCTAGTGTCTAGTCATCAGTGATTAGTGCCAGACAGGAAGCACAGACTGTAGTGCCTAAGATCATTGCAAGTTTTGTCCTAATGAAACATCTCATCTTGCAAGAAATTACGTGTAAGTGATAAATTCTATCATCACCACCATCAGGAAGAAGCATTTAGTAAGAACTTAACCACAAACATTTCTAATGTCTCCACTGAACAGTGTGGCTGTGCTCCAAACTTGACCTCTGGGAGTTTATCAGTTAATTGAAATAAATATGTCAAAAGAGGGAGAGACTATGTCAAAATAACAGGTAGTCTGGTTTAGGGTTTAAGATTTCTGTATTAGACATTTAAGCTAGTCAAACCAAACTGAAGTCCATTTCTCTGCCTTCTTCCAGATTTGTTCTGAGATAAATAAATGCCATCCAGGTCCTCTAAGGTTCATTCATTCCAATTTTTTCAGATAACAATTATTAAATTCTACCTTGTGAAATATGGAAGATTTTTTAAGAAGAAGAAATTTCTTGCTCCAAGAAATTAAGGAGTATACATTTTAGTAGAAAAAAAGATAAAAGTACTATTAACTGTAAACAGATTAGAAAGAGTATCAGAATAAGAGGCACAAAGAATTACATGAGCTCAGAAACAGGAAAACTGATCCCACAGGAGTGCTAGTATCGTATAAAAACACTAGACTGAGAGCCCAAAGACATGAGTTAGACGTATAGTCCTGCTTGTCTTACTAGGTGTGTGGGTTTCAACAAGTGCTTTAATATACTTGTGCCTCATTGATGAAAACCTTTATTTTATGCAGATATAACATAATCACTGAATTTGGATGAAAGATCTTCTCTTGTATGCATGTAAAGGATCATTCTTGCTATCACTAAGTATCCCACCGAAGACATGGCTGGCAAAGGTGATCCACCGGGAGAGAATAAAACTTTCCTCATTTCTTAATGTTTCTTCCTTAAGAAATAAATTCTTAAGGAGTTTATTCCTTAATTTATTCCTTAATTCCTTAATAAATCTATAGATTTATCTATTTGTCTATTCATTTTTTCATTCAATCATGGATGCTTTGGTAAGAAACTCTTCTCAGTGAAGGTAACTCAGCAAGCAAGAATGAAACATTTATGTTCTCTCGGCATATATATATATATATATATATATATGTATTTTAATCATTAGGCCTTCTTTCTTCTCCAGGAAGGGTAAAAAAGTATTGCAAAACCTCAGAGGCTATTTCTGATGAGTTATAAAAGGTCTGTTTGATGAGCCACATAAAAGTAACAAAATAAAAAATAAGTTTAAAAAAGGAACAAAATAAGGATTTTGAGGATGTAGCCCTAAAGGGAGGCTGGGAGTAGATGTGGAAATATAATGAGGAGAAACAACAGAAACTAATTCTGCCTGGCAATGTTCAACAGACTAGAAGCAAAAGAACATTCAGAAAAGATTCAGTAGATGTCTGAATTTCCTACCTTGAGAATTATTTCAGAACATGTTAAGAAACCCAACATATCTGATAAGCAAGATATGCTTTTGCTGGTAGGAGATAAAGGGATTTTTATTTAACTTTGAGAGGCTATTAAAACTAAAAATAATTTGGCAGTTGTTCTAATGAATAAAGGTTTTCTGAGAAAACCCTACAAGAAGTAGGTTATCCCAGAGTCATTCAGGAATTGAGCTGTCTGATGAATAATGTGGCCCTTGTGTATATTACCTAACTTTAGAGTGATATGGAAACAAGAATTTACTTTTTTTAATATACCAAAAGTTTTCAATGAACAAGAGAAGCGTAAGATTGTAGTGACAGTAAAAAAAAAAAAAAAAAGGGAAGGAGAGTCTTATGATTTTAAAACCACCTGCTTCCCAGAGCAGAAATGGAGTTTTGTGATTTTCAAGAAACCTAAAACCTAGCATGAAATCTTGGGCTTAGTCAACTACCAAATAATTACCTGTGTCTAAAAAACCTGATTATGATAAATCAGATGGAGAAGGCAAAATTTCAGGATCTCTCTGAATGAAGGCAGAGCCTGATTCAAGAGGTGTGCCCTCAAGAGAATCCTATAGGGGAGTAAGGAAAGCAGAACAGGGCAGAAGAAAAGGTAGGCATAACCGTGCTGCAAGAGAGGTCTACTCTGGTTATTCCAATGGGGAGCTTTGGAGTGTAAATTTTAACACTGAGGTTGTCCCACTAGACTCAAGCGAATAGGCTCTTATCTCCCACATCATTCAAGGGTTATCCAGGACCTGCTTTTGGGGGAAGAGGCATGAGTAATCTTCGAAGGCATCTCAAAATGGTTGTCAGTCAAGGGCAAATGCAAATGCAAATGCAAAAAAAAAAAAAAAAAAAGGCTATGGGTATGACCCATCAGCAGTCAACACCCACTACAGAACTGCTGGGCCAGGGAAAGAAAAAAATTTTACCACAAATGTATGATTAAAAAAAATAGTTACAAAAAAACAAATGGCAGGCACTAGACTATAGAGTTTATATAAACTGTTTCTTTTAATCCTTATAAAAAAGCAATGAAAAGGCTGCCATTATCCCCATTTTGCAGATAAAAAAACTGAGACTTATAAAACTCACATACCTATTAGTTGTGGATGTGAGAGTCAAACTCAAGTCTGCCTGACTCCAAAATCTATTCCTAGACATTAAGCCATTCTAATAGACTGTTTGTTATCAACATTAAATATTATTACATCAATAAAACTGATGAGTTTCCTCAATAAATATGAAATAACTCCCTTCTAAATATATTTATTTTTTTGTATTTAAAGAAGATAGAAAAGAAACCCACAAAGAGCCCTGAGATTGAGTTTTAATTCATGTAACTAGCCCACCAAAATTATAAAATGTTTGTAGCGTGTAATACTGTAAAATAATAGTTGTTCCCTAGAAAAGAGAGAATTGTCAAACTAATATATGGTTCAGACACTATTAGAAGATTTCCCCCAAAATGTGCACTATAGAAAACTGGGATCCTTAAATATTCCTCAAAAAGAGTTTTTAAGTGAAATAATTTGGAAACATGACCTGCCACTTGAGACAGAGCACATTAACTTTTTTAATATTCCAAGTAGTCCTGAATCAAGAATTCTGCTTAACTTTATGAAGGCAAGCTTTCCAAGCTGATACCTACACAAAATTCTGTTCTGAACAATTATGAAATTAGTACTAGTAGTTCACAGACTATGTTTTAGGGACCATTTGTATACTGTATATGAATGGATCTAAGAGTACCAAAAAGAGGAAATCATAATAAAATGCCTAAAGAGACTACCATTAGTAAGTGTTAGCAAAAAGAGCAAAGGGGCTGGCCAGTAACCATCTCCATTCTAATGGGGGTGCTAGACAGAGGGAAAGACACAGAAAACAGCTGGACAGCCCCTGTCTATGCATACTGACATGCCCATCATTTAGGGAGAATCTGTCTCTTACACATACCAGGTATATACCAAATGTTTACTTAACAGATAGTCCAAAGGAGAAAATCAGGAGAATTACACAGAGACAGATTGAAGTAAACAAACTTAAATATCACCACAAGAAAAAATTAAACCCATAGTACAGGGTCAAAAGTCTTTGGGTAAATACTAACTGTACCACTCCCAGAAACATGACATTCTTTCCACTGTGTTTCTTTACACACATGCAAAAAGAACTTGTCTTTATTCTATACTTAGTGGATGTTCGGCAAATCATCTACATGAAAGTGATTTGAAAACAAGTAAATAGTTTTATAAATATTAGGTCCTTATATAAAGAAATGTTGTAAACCCTTTTGGGGATAACTCCAGAAAGGTACTTGGTCTCCGAAAGGCATTTTTTTCTTTATACTAATGAGCACAGGTGGGCAATCTTCAATGGACTATGAGATACAGTTTTGATAAGTATTATGTGAGCTTAAGTTATACAGTACTTTTAAGATGATATATTACCAACTTATATATTGCTGTAACTTATTTTTCCCCTGAGGAATGGATTCTCTAAGCATTTGTGTCTCAGTGAGTTGGTGTGTTTAAGGATGAATGTTCCTAGCTGGCCAGGATTCTGCCTATAAATATCTCTTTGAGTTGGGCATACTTTAGCAAACTATCAAACCTTTAGGTTAGATAAGCAGGATCAGTCATATATCAAGTAGATACACATCTGTGTGGAAGTTAATAAACTTGAAGGTGAACGTGCAGGATATAGCATTTGGATGAGTATAAAATGAGTGGTTAACTTCAACAACAATCTGATGAAACTAGTCAAATGTGTACCTGTACTTTAGAAATATAAACAGTGACTCCAGATTATCCAGACAGATGTGAGAAGAGTAGATTTCAACATAGTCCCAGAAGCACACTTTGGTAATTGTAAGAAACTTCACCTCTTTTCCATAGCTAAACACAAGCAAGGAAACTGTGTACAGAAATACGGACTTCTTTAGATTAGGCACCTTATCTTCTTTTTGTATGCTTAAATCATACCCTTCCCAAGCGAAGGAATGGGACTGCCACATCATTGTGATTGCTGCGTGAGGGTATATGTATGAGCATGTATATGAATGGATCTAAGAGTACCTAAGAGCTCAAGGCAACAGAGTCTTGAATTTGAACTGACTTTCATGATCTCTGACCAAGAGATTTAGAAATCACTGTGAAGACTTCATATATTTATCATAATTTGGTCATTACAGGGCTTCAAAGTTTATAATTTGGGACCTAGAGACCAAGATTTATCACACGTTACATCCTGAGCAAAGGTATTATTTCAGACCCTGTACGTTTTCTCCCTTTTGTGTGTTTTCTCACCAAGTTTTGGATTATGTTGGCTATGATCTTTTGCTATTGATTATTTTATACTTGGAAAATAATGTGTTACTGGAATGTCTATTATGTCCACTATATACATGGTTTCTCTTATTACCCTTCTGAAATAAGATGGGCAAAAGACTTTTGTTTTATATTAACTGAACTGTCTTTTAAGACTGTGTCTATACACACAATAAATAGGTTGTACCTAACATAAACCAATGAGTCATAACCAGAATACTCAAAATGAGAGATACAGATAAAGTTAAATGTGTATAAAATGAATTAAAAATAAAAGTATAGGGAACACTTCTAGGCAAAGAAAATGTCACTTGAAAAGACTCCAGAAGGGGGAAAAAAACAAAAAAACAACAGAACTTTTCTGGCCTGTTGGGGACTTTTGCTTCTACACGTTTCAAGCAGCCTTCAGGCCCTGGCTATAGCTCCTGTATTGAGCCCAGAGCACTGATCCTCAGTATTTTTCAGACACACAGAACTTGCTGTTGGATAAAATGTACTTCTAGATGGCTTGTCTTAATAGGCTGTAAGGTAAAATCATACTTGCACATGACAGATCATGCTTGAAAAAATGAACATCTCATTTTATTTCAGTCATCTGTTAATGTTTTCCCATAAATGACCAGGGTTTTTTTTCCCCCAGTATCTAATCTAAAAAATGAAGCCTTCTTAAGGTAGCTTGGATTTCAAAGTACCTTATTCAGCCAGTAACTACACGGGACAGATGCATTTATGAGCCTAACTAGAAATGACGTTCCTGCAGAGTTAATGGCTACATTTGCTCTCTGGCTGGCTGTCCTTCACAGGGTTGTCCACTTTACTACTATTTGTTAACCAGAAAGGGGGAGTGTGAACGGACAAGACAGAGCAAAAAGTTCTGTGGGTCAGCAGATAATCCCAGAATGATCACTCTTGTAAGTCTCTCTCTCTAACTCATTATTCATTTATGAAAAGGTCTCCTCTTGGCAATTTCTGTATATAAACATGTAAGGATATTTTAGGCTATATAAGTGAAACAAAGATGAACAAATCAGAGTCTCTTGCTCTAAGAATCACACAACCTACTGAGCTGGACCATCATATATGTACTTATCTAAAAACAAAGAAGTGCCACAGAAGAAATACACAAAAACCTAGAGTAGAGAGGAAGGTGAGATTAAATTTCAACAAGACAAGTTGGAATAGGTTTCATGCAAAAGATGACCCCCAGCTGAGTTTTCAGCAAGGGGAGGACTGTAATAAGCAGCAAGAATGGAAAACATACTAGATAAAACCATGTAAGCAAACCTGCACTTGGATATTCTGAGGTAGGAGTGTTTTAATGAAATTAGGAGTAACTTGGTGCAGTGTGCTCTGGGAGGCAGAGGAGGGATGGGGAACAGGAAGTTTAAGAACAGAAAAAGTTTAAACTAAATCAAGAGGTACCTTGACATGGAACATGACAGATCCAACTTTATTGTGTAGGCCATTGGGAATGTAGAAGGGTCCTGAGCAGGACAATGTCTTGATCTCAAAAGGAAGACAAAAATATAGGCCAGTGCAACTTTTTTTTTAATTAAGAAAATAAAAATACTATGGCTAAGACTTAAGAAAATATGTTTTCTGCTTATAAGTAGATTACAATTAAAGTTCATATTCTTCCTCATTGAACTGGAAGCAGTTTCTCTACAGAATAAGTAAACCTTTCTCAGAGGATATCAATGATGCTTTTTATAGTCTTTTTTTAAATTTCAAATTCCAGTATCGTTACCATGCAGTGTTATATTAGTTACAGATGTACAACAGATTCCATAATTCTTATAGTCTCTGAAATGAACACCCTTGATTTCTAATCTATTCATGAAGTGTTACCTAGCAAAAAAAAAAAAAGAAACTACCTACACTAGAGTTTCCTGGCAAAAGATTTTCCTATGCTAAAAACTTGTCATTTTCAAAGAAGGCTTAGGTATCTAGCTCATCAAGTGTACCTTCCATGAACTTATCATTTGTATAAAAATTCATCAGCAGCTGACAGAAGATGGAATTGGGAGAGGAGAGGAAACTGACAGATTTAAAAATGGAGACACCTGGCCAAATGCTTGGCCCAGGAGACCCTATTTTATTAAAACAAAATGATTCCATTGTCACCTCTTCTGTGTGACAAACTGGCAAGAGTTAATGCATGATTCTTTTCTATGTAAAGAACAGGCATAGCTAGGACACAGAGGTTAGTGGTGGGGGCAGCTGGAGATGGAATCTGGAGACAGCACAGCTAAGGACTTTCAGGTGTGCAGGCCCCCACTTGCAAGGTCCTTGGAATGGAGTCTTTATGCGCTTTATTTCTCACACTAGAGTGGATATCCTCAAAGTCGGTGTGTACTCATAGCTGTTTTTCCTGAGAATGGTTAATTTACTTATTACTTGAGACACAGTTCTTTTTAAAATCCTGTACTGAATGCTAATCATATTAGAGGTAAGAGACTTGGAAAAATCAGGCATCTATAGATCAAATATTAACTTGAGAAGGATTCTTTAGAGATTCTTACAAAACCTTTCTGAGCCCACCTGTATGGGAATGAGATTACATTTCTGTGGAAGTTTTACCTTTATCATGGGTTTTATCCCCATTGCTTTATCTTCCTAGCAATTTAAGCAAGTCAAAAGGGAAGGTGCTATCACCCCCAACTTACTCTGCTTGGTAAACTGGAGCTCAGATGTTAAGTTACTTCTCAGAAGTCACACAATAATAGAACCACACAAAGAACTTAAATCTTTTAACTGTAATTCTTTGTTTTCTCATTATATGATATGTGATTACCTGCATTTGATTTCTTCAGATAATATCACATGAATAGTCCTCTCTGTCTGGTCCTTCATCACCCTCCACGTCTGCTGGCCTGAGACTGAAATGCAGTCCTTCCATATAGGACAAAAACTAGTGTCATTCCTTTAGTCTCTGACTTGGAACATCAAGTTATGGTATCTTACTCCTATATTTATCAGATCTGTAAGATGTAGAAGCTATCTGAATGACAGCCTTTCTGGGGAATTATTTCCTTGCAATGATTTTCAACAATGTCAGAGTTTCCTTAGGGGACCAATAAAGATCACTGAATCAATGCGCCTGTACTCTTGGTTATGCATTAGTTACTGTTTAGGTGTTTCGACTGGCTCCTCCTGAGGCCACTGAATCTCTCTCAAAGGAAAAAATATGCTCCCAATTTGTCCCCTGGGGACAGTATGAAAGGCTCACCCTTTTGGCAGATGTGGTAGTTTTTCCTCAAATGATTTTATTCTTCTAAAATGTCTATTTTTGTCTATTATTACAACATCTACTGAGGTAGTTCTCATTCATACGTGTTCTATAATAAATGTGGAACAATTCACCACTTCCAGGATTAAGTTGGACAATAATATTTACTTTGGGTTGGACTTGGGCCTGAATCTTGGGAAGTTTTACTTTTTTTTTTTTTTATTTATTTGACAGAGAGAGAGATCACAAGCAGGCAGAGAGGCAGGCAGAGAGAGAGGAGGAAGCAGGCTCTCCGCCGAGCAGAGAGCCCGATATGGGCCTCGATCCCAGGACCCTGAGATCATGATCTGAGCCGAAGGCAGATGCTTTAACCCACTGAGCCACCCAGGCGCCCGAAGTTTTACACTTAATTCACACAAATTAACCCTGGCTAGGAAACTGGGATGCATGCTATTTTTAATGACCTCTCAAAGATCATCACTTTGTGCAGTTTGATTGGAAATGCTAAGGGGTGGGGGCATCTAGCTGACTCAGTGGGTAGAGTGTGCAATTCTCCATCTCAAGGTTATGATTTGGGCCCCATGTTGGGCATGGCACCTACTTAAAAAAAATCTTTTTTAAATACCAAAACAGAAAATGCTTGAGAAACAGTTCTTTTTAAATCCTGTACTGAATGCTAATCATATTAGAGGAAAGAGACCAGGAAAAATCAGGCATCTATAGATCAAATATTAACTTGAGAAGGGTTCTTTACTGATTCCTACAAAACCTTCTTAAACCCACCTGTTTGGGGAGTGAGATTACATTTCTGTGGAAGTTTTACCTTTATCATGGGTTTTCAACCTCAAAGGAAGTTTTACCTTTATCAAAACAGAAAAGGTGGGTTGTTGTTGTTGTTTTCCTAAAATTAACTTAATGGCACACAAGGGCAATAATAATCCCTGTGCTTATCTGAAACGTGTGGCTTATGAATTAGGGATGGTACAAAATAAGAAAACAGCTACTCATATGTAATATGGTACAATAAACTTGATTATTAATAGTCATTCTTGAAATCTATTACCTTAGATTACCAGTTTAAATAAGATGAGGAAAATAAAAGGAAAACATCTTAATCAAATATTCTGTTCTTTGTCCATGCTTCTTCTTTGGGTTTTCTTATCTCTTCAATTTATCCTCCACCTGCATTGGGTATTAAGGAAGTCTTATTGATAGAGTGTGAAACAGCTACTAGATCCTGTATTTTTATATGTCTTACACTGGTTTTGATATCTGTAATTCTAGTTACTGCTCACAAAAGTAGAAACATATCCTGGCACAATGACATTTTTTTTTAAGATTTTATTTATTTATTTGACAGAGAGAGATTACAAGTAGGCAGAGAGGCAGGCAGAGAGAGAGGAGGAAGCAGGCTCCCCTCTGAGCAGAGAGCCCGATGCGGGCCTCGATCCCAGAACCCTGAGATCATGACCTGAGCCGAAGGCAGAGGCTTTAACCCACTGAGCCACCCAGGCGCCTGCACAATGACATTTTAAGTACCCTAACGATGCACTCCACTGGTCAGCACAAGCCTTGGTCTGCACTTACTGTCAGGGGCTATTCAGAATTCCCTGCTAAATAACCTTAGACAAATCCTGACTTGTTGACCCAGGTAAGCTTCTGAGAATGCTTCCCCTGTAATCAGAAATTACACTAAACTTGGAGACACAAGTGCTCTTTTTTTAATATCACTTCTTATACAATGAAATTATTTTTTTTAACTAAGGTGTCTCTTTTCCTACTAGAATGAAACTCCACAGGAGCATCTTAAAAAGTGCCTGCCACAGTAGTCTTTATGAATATATCCTAAATGACAGAATGGATAAATGAACAAGTAACAGAACAAATCTTGCTGTATTTCTGGACATTCTCAATCATCACAGATGAATGAATGGAAAATGGAAACACAGCTGTTTTAAGTGAGTTACTCATTACTATTGGTCAATTCCCTTTGACAATATCTTATGTTCAGCTTAAAAATTATAATAATTTTTCCTTAACACTTTACACCAATTATGTCTTATATCCACCTGTATGAGAATGTGTCTGCCTTATATTTTTATGGTTTTTAGTAGTGCTATTACTTCACTTTTTACCTTTGATTGTTCTTAATAAAAATATTTTAAATCTTGGTCTGATTCTCTTTATCAGTAACTTTATCTGGAGTGAACTTAAGTTCCAATTGTTATTTCTTCTTTCTTCCTTAGCATTACTTGATTTAATGGATTTTGGAATTATGGTTTATAGACTCATTTTGAAGAGGGAAATTTTGTTTGGTTGCTCTGTTTTGGGTTTTTATTGTTATGTCCTGGGTGATGATTTTTTTCCCATCTTTTCAAATTTTTAAGTCCTTTTTATGGCATACCATATGGTCTAGAGAATATTTCATGCACACTTTAGAAGATATGTATTCTGCTGCGGTTAGAACAGATCATTCTATAGATGTCAAATAGGTCAAGTATTTTTCAAGACTTCCGTATCCTTGCTGATTTTCTGCTAGTTGTTCTTTCCATTACCAAGAATGGGTGTCAAAACTTCTATTATTGTTGAATAGTCTATTTCTCCTTTCAATTCCCTTCACTTTTTGCTTCATGTATCATGGGACTCTGGTGCTAGGTGTTGTATACATCCATAATTGCTATATCTTCCCACTATGCTGATACTCTTGTCATTATAAAATGGCTTTCCTTGTTTCAAGTAGTATTTCTGGTCTCAAAGCCATTTTCGCTCACTATTAATACAGCCAGTATACCCATTACAGTATCATACAGAAAAAATTTTTAAGAAAATATTTTAACACTTTACCCAAAATATTTTCTCTATACTTTTGTTCTGGGGTTCTTTATAAGAAGTCACCATCAAACACTTGATCAGTACACTGATTCGGTGATGTAAATATTCTAAAGAACTGTACAGCCCATGCTTTAACACATGGTTGCTATAGCAATATATGTAAATAATTAATCTTTCCATCTGAAATATCTCTGAAGATCATTTTTAATATTTCCCTGTGATAAAGCATTACTCTCTGAAATCAATTACAGTGTTCATGAAAATAAAGTCTCATATAAGCTTCTATTAGGTCAGTCACTTTCACAGTCAAATCCATAACAATTCCTTCAATTATGTAGTAGCATTACATAGTAAAGTATTTAACTTTATTATCCTTTGGCAAAGCTTCAAAGCTCAGAAAAATGACTATTTTGGTGAAAATTTTAAATATATAGATCTAAGACCATTTAGCAGATTTTTTTCCCATATAATCAACTAACAGGTCATGTCCCTGAAAAGAAACTACAGCAAATGTAGAATAAAATATTTAATGTACATTTTCTTACTACTTCTAAGATATACCTATGCTAAACTATAAAACATTAGAATAGAATCTAATTCCTTTTTGACAATATTAGGACTGGAGGTATTTTTTGCCAAAATAGTATTTCACTGGCTTTGGGTGCAATAGCATAGAAACTGAGAGTATTATCCTTATTTAAAAATATAACAAATATTTACTAAGTGTCTACTACGCGCAAGTCCCTGTACAAAGCACAAGATATACATGGATGCACTCAAAGAGCTTTCTGGCTGGTAAGACTATCTGCAGGTAAAACATGGCATAAGTGTTGTGATGGGAAAAGTGCAAGGAGGAAAAGTCAGCCTTGGGGCATCTGAGAAGGTTTCTTGGATGACTAGTAATAGAAGTACTGAATGGTAAATGGCAGCTCTTCAGGTGAAGAAAAGGGAACACAAAAGGCATCCCAGGTGGTGACAGTAGCATACATGAAACATTTTAAGCCAAAGGTATCTTCTAAAAAGAATAGTTTACTTTATTGTACGGTGCAAACCGGTCTAAAGAGAGGTAATAAAAATCTTACCACAAACCAGGGTGAGAAGGAAGATGGCTTGTTTTTTAGTGTGAATGGATATAGATGGACAGATGAGTTACCTAACTTTAGAGGGAAAAACTGACATGATACATTTAATTTCTTGAATGTGTAGGCAGAAAAAAAGAGGGAAGTGAGGAGAATGATTTCCAGGAAAGTGGCTATAGTGCCACTTACTTAAATCAAAAATCAAGAATTGTGTGTCGTTATATTGGGGAAGGAGTGAACAGCAGGGGTTTTCAGGTTGATCCCACACAACAAGGTTATTAATGTGTTTAAGTGGAGATACCTTGTAGATTCCTAGATGTCAGATAAATTCATTCTAAATCTTAGGAGAGGGATCCCTGGTAATTTTTATTCATCAGATTATTGCCTAAACCTATGGACTTATCCATAGACAGCATACAGGAGAGTCAACAATACCTTGAAAAATTTATTGGCAGTCTTAGGAAGAGGATCCAGTAACAACATTCTAAGTGTAGAAAATCAGGAAGGGCTAATATCCCAGAAGCCAAAAATGAGTTAGCTACCAACTCTGGGAAAATAAAGTCTGTGTTTTATCTTTAGATATATGTGGTGACTAATAAAAAAAGCAACTTTGGAGGGAGTCTCACTACTACTATCCTGCACATGGAGAATCAGTAGGTCACACAGAGCTGGCATAGGAATTTCTCCTTCCTGTCTGAAATAATACAGAGTAAAATAATTGAATATGGAAAAGTAGCAGAATATGGCACCCCAAAATAAGCCACTATGGCATACTGGTTATATTCAGTTGTACATACTTGAAAAACAGCAAAGGCAGAGAAAGACTTTCTTTGAACTCCCCTAATCTGCCTAAAGACAGATCCTCCAGAAGGTACTCAGTTGTCATAAGTTCTTCCCCAGAACTTTCATCAAACAAGAACAACTGATCCTTAATCATGGGAAGGAAGACTAGAACTCAACATCACTCCAACACACTCTGTTTGTTACAAACTATCCTATATCTCATCTATTCTCTAAGGGCCCATTCACCTTTCCTAAAAATCATTTACTCTCCCTTGAGAGGTCCACGTCTTCTCTCCCCTCTCCCTATTGAGATGGTATGTAAGCCTGAATTCTAAAGCTATTTCTTAGAGTTACTCATTTTCCCCTTGGTATCTCCTATGTATACATGAAGTACACATGCTATTTGTTTTTGTCTTCTATTTGCTTTTCTCTTGTTAATCTGTGTTTTATCACAGGAGGTCTCAGTTAAGAACTCAGAATGGTA
Source organism: Ailurus styani (assembly GCA_002007465.1). Taxonomy (NCBI): domain Eukaryota; kingdom Metazoa; phylum Chordata; class Mammalia; order Carnivora; family Ailuridae; genus Ailurus; species Ailurus styani. The sequence goes on along the minus strand of LNAC01000110.1, from coordinate 2,723,822 downwards.
GAGGAAATAATTATTTTTCTGTTCCTGCAACAACAAATTTAAATGTATGGTCAAACTTTTCAAAAAAAAAAAAAATCTAAAGGGGTAACTCAAAGGCAGAGGGAAGAATGTTCCCATTCTAAATGCAAGTAAGTAATCTAAAGGAATAGTGGAAACCAAGATGCAAAATAAAGGCTGCTGCTTTAATGCCTACTGGAGAATGTGAGACAAGGTGTTAGGCCCATACATAATGTGGTTATTTATTATGAACAGAAACTTCTGCATAAATTCATTACCTACCATCATTGGATAGAAATTCACTGTCCAGAAGTAAAACTTCACTGGACAATGAATTTCTTAAAAGTGACATAAATAATTGTAATACCAAACCTGCAATATATGCAGGTAAGAACTGCACAAACTATCAGATAATTCCTGAAATCCAAAATAGGTCTTGCTTCTCAGAAGCTCATAGGTTCCCAGGAGAGAAGGTAAATCTACCCTCTAAAGATGCTTCCATAACTCAGTGCACTTACAATGAAAACATACTTCACTGAAGAACAGTATCCTCTAAAAATTATGAACCACACAAGGACATGAGCCATTGTAGTGGGATTCAGGAGACAATAATAATAACTCCATTTTTAAGAGTGTGAAGTAAATTATTCATCTGCTTTATGAAGCTAGGCTGTGACGCAAAGGGAAAAAAAGGGATATAAACTGTAGTGCAATAAGGATTTAAGAGGAATTTGATTTTGTTTATGTGCTGATAAGAAGAAAAAGCTTTTAGGGGTTCCTGGGTGACTCAACTGGTTAAACGCTGCTGTGGGCTCAGGTCATGATCTCAGGGTCCTGGGACTGAGTCTCACATCAAGCTCCCTGCTCAGCAGGGAGTCTGCTTCTCCCACTCGCTCCATCCCTCCCTCCCTCCCCCCACTGGTGCTTGCTTGCTTTCTCAGTCTCCCTCTCTCTCTCTCTCTCTCTCTCTCTCTCTCTCTCTCTCTCTCCCCTCTCATTTAAACAAATAAAACCTTTTTAAAAAAAAAGGCTTTGAGAAAAATGAAATTAAAATCATTTGAAAATTGGAGAAGAGTCAGTGCTAAAATATTCCTGAAGAAATACTTAAGCATAAATAAATTAGCCTTGAACAATCGAGCAATTATTTTACAAAGAAAGGAAATAAGATTAAGAGATTAAGAATAAATTTTGTAGGAAAGAGAAACATAAAGTAGAGAAGTTTTCAATTTCGTAACATTATCTCACTTAATTCTTGCAATGGTGAGATTCTGATATTGTTACTATTCTCAGAGAAAATGTGACATTGAGTTATTTGCCCAATTTTTCTGCTATTAAGGGCAAAGCTGTGATTCAAATTCAGGTACTCTGTCTTCATAATACCATGCAAGCTTCATACAATAAAAATGTTAGTGAAGCTCAAACACTAGGGAGATGACAATAACATCCTAGGAAGAAAAAGACCAGTTCTTATTTCAAAGAGGAGGGCATTATCATGCCATTTTCCCAAGGCAAGCCAGTGTGCTGCAAAAGCCATAAAACAAGAGCAATACACTAAAAATGAACATGTAGATTACACTTACAGGACAGTACAACTACATAAACTAAAATCACTAATTTACGCATTAACTGTTTAATAGCAAGTTGCATAATGTGTCACTGAACTGACCATTTGTACTGCATTATCTGAAGATATACAATTGTACATGTACACAGTCTAGTTCATAACAATTACATGGGTTCCTATCCCTTACTTTAGCATTCAGTTTAAGCTCTCTCTTGAAGAGACCCACCTTTATATCCAATTGCAAATGGGTACCCCTCGTTTAATTCTGTCACTGTATTTCTTTCCATAACTTCTATCAGATAAAACCTTTTTATCTTCCAGAACAATTTCCAACACATTTGTGAAGCACAAATTTAATATATCAACAGTTAGTTCAGAACATTCAATAAATAAATAAATACTTATTTGAGTGCCTACTATCAACTAGATATTGTTATAGGCATGAGGAAACACAATGAATATGGACACTAAGTCTCTGTGTACACAGAGCTTCATTCTAGAGGGAAATAAATAAAATGAGTACAATACAATATTATAATGTATTATTTTTATAGAAGAAGCAGATCAATTTTTGGAAATTGCTCATTTCCAGCAACCAAAGCTGAGAAACCTTATAGCATATAGGTTTGAGTACTCAGAGTGTATTTCCTCAGTAGTGGACCCAAATAGTACCAAAAATAAATGTTGTTCTAGTTCCACCTAACCAAGAATAAAGATAATATTTTAAAGAACCAAAATGTTTCCAAGTAACTAAACTGCATCTCTGGTAAAAACACAAAAATATATAAAGAAGTACAAAAAATACCCAACACCAACTTCATAAAACTAACAATGCTTGTATCAAATAAAATGTTACCAGGCATGTAAAGAAGCATAAAGATGTCACCTGTAATAAGGAAAAAAAAAATCAATGAATAGAAACAGACGCAGAAATCAGAAATGACAGATAACAGAATCAGGAACAGCAAGATTATAAGAAAATATTACCAATATATTTCCTATGTTTGAAAAGAGAGAAGAAAGCATGAGTATACTAAGATGACTCATTAAAAAAAAAACTGAGATATGCATAGGATAGGATTAGCAGATTAGTACTGAAAAAGATAAGATTAGTGATCTTGAAGATAAAAATAGAAAACATCCAAAATAAAATACAGAGAAAGAAGAATGAAAAAAATAAACACAGTAAAATGAGCTTTGAAATAATACTGAGGGTACTGATGTATGTGTGACTCAAAAAAAAAAAAGCTGAAAATTTTCCAATTTCAATGAATAATAAACCCATAGATTCTAGAAACTGAACAAACATCAAGCACAATAATGTATATTATAATCAAATTTCTTAAATTAGCCATAAAAAGAAAAACTTAAAAAGAGTTTCAAGGGTGGGAGTAGAGAGGAAAGACACACTACATACAGAAGAACAAATAATTATATCACACATCTTAGAAGAAACAATGCATTTCCTAACTTATTTACAGGAAATTATTATCAACTTGGAATTCTATATACAAATGAATTTTTTTCAAGCTCAAGGCAAATTAAAGATTATTTCGGGCTTTCCAAAAATTAAAGAATTAATTAACAGTGTATCTGCACTACAAGGAATGTTAACTGAACTCCTTCAGGCATAAGGAAAATGATGGAAATCTGGAACTGTACAAAAAGATGAAGAATACCTTTGTAACTATGTGAGTAATTACAAAACACCTTTTCTCATAGGAGTAAAACTCTTTAAAATAATGTATTATTTGAAGCAAAAATATTAGCAGTATATTGTATAGTTGAGTTAACAATAAGTGTAGAAGACAAATGCATGACAACAGTAGCATATAAGGCAGAAGTGAAATGGAAACTCAATATTGTTAGCTTTCCATACTATCTGTGAAATGGTATAATAGTATAGTGTTCCTTGAAGCTACACTGCAATTAGTTCGAGATGCATTATATAAACCTTAAAGCCGTCACACAAAAAAACCATCACTAATAAACCAATAAAACAGATAAACTGGGTCATAAAAAATACCTAATTAGCTCAAAAGAGAGTAAAATAAGGAGAAAAGGTGAGCAAAGAACAGATGGACCAAACAGAAAACAAACAGCAAGATCGAAGATTTACATGCAACTATATCAATAATCATATTAAGTATAAATGGTCTAAACCCTGTAATTAAAAAGCAGAGATCATCAGGTTGCATTAAAAAGCCAGAGACAGCTATATCTTGCCTATAAGAAACCTATTTTAAATATAAAGACATAAAAATTATATACATAAAGATACAACTAAGTAAAAAGTAAAAGAATGTAGTAAATACATGACATGAAAAGTGGATCTCACACAAAATTTAGTGAATCTCAAAATTGCAAATACCAAGATAGCCAAATAGCAAAGAGTATCCAAGATAAGACTTCTAAAGCAGGTCTATAAAGCAATCAGTTTAAATTATAAGAGGAAACCAGACAGCTCTGAGAAGACTTCCATTTTGAATAATGGAATAGACTCTAAAGAATATACAGAACCAGAAAATATGCTAGAAGCTACAGTATTAGGTATATGATGATAAAAACAAATGTAATTTCTCCTCTGAGTAAGGGAAAACACAAAGCATCAATAAAATCTAAAATCTATTCAAGAAAGTATTATTTAAACAGGAAAAATAAAATAAAATATAACTTGAGTTTGAGTAATTGTGTATAAGAAAATACAACCCAATTAGGAACTGCTTTGTCCATAGGCCTACTGGTCTATGGGCCTATGGGACACTGGAATTGTAGGCATGGTAACACAATACTAGCACCAAAGCAACTTCATCCATGGTGAACGTTTTCATGGTGGTAATTTAAATTCCACAAATTGGTTTTCAGACTTCAGATTGTACATGATATTCAAGAGGAGAAAGATCCAAATCTGGTTAAAGAACAGAATATAATGTTTCCAATCCTGATAATGTTAGAAGGAATAGAGTGAAAGAAAAAAGTAAAGAGAAAAATAAAGATGTCAATAGTAAGAAATCAAGAAAACAGAATTCTAGACATATTTATAATAGAAGTAAATAATAAAAAGTTAAATAATATACATGTAATTAATTGGGAGAGTAATCACGTAAGTAAAATACACATTTTTCTAACAGCATGAAGTCAATAGACATTATCACTGTTAAACTAGTCAATAATTCTATAAACACATATAAAGTTATGGAGGTAATATAAAAAGAACTAAAAGCCAAAACAGTTAACAGAAGCTTCTGAGGAGTGGGAATTGAATAAGAGGGAAGAAATGAACACTGGTAGTTCGTCAACATAAGCTCTTCTGTACTATTTGATTTTCCAAAAATGCCTAAATATTACTTCTATTTATTTTGGCTAATAAACAAAGTTAGCAAAATATCTTCCAACATGCCCATTCCATATCACTCCCAAAATGTCTTTTTTGGTTTCTATATCTTCATGTATAGAGTCAGTGCCTTTCAAATATAATATTAATTTTCTATTCTTACAAACTCCCACAAATAATTGGTTACAAAATAATGTAGATTCTTTCCTTTTGGCAATTTTTATTATGGATGTTGCATTTAAAATATGCCTACAATATGGAGGAAGAAAAAAGTTGTTTTCAGAATTCAAGGGCCTCTCCATTGTGACCCCACTGAATTTTCAACTTTATCTTCCTCTACACTCCTCCACGAACCATTTCTCCTGCCACACTGAAGCCACATGCGTCTGTCCACCATCCACACACACATTCAAAGTAATACTGAGAACCTGCAATGTGCCAGTCACTTCAGGCCATTGGTTATAAGAATATATAAAACAGAGTCAATCACTGCGCACACAATAGAGAAGATTTAATATTCAAGAAGAATAACTCATTCAAGGTCCTCTTGATTTCCAAATTGACAAATGCCACCATAGAGAATGAGAAAGCTAAAATGAAATGAAGATGGATGTTAGGGGCATTTCAGCCACTCTCCCTCCCTACACCAACTTTATAATCTACACAACAGAATCTTTCCTCAGCAAAAGTACAAATCCACATAAAGGGGTCTTTGGGGAGTTGTGTGAAATGAGTAGAAACTGAAAATGTTAAAACAATGAATTTCAAGGGTATACTTTAATAGCAGAGCTCTTGTCTGAAATTTCTTTTTCCTGACGACTCCTGCCTGATAGTAACCTCCTTTCAACTCATGAATATTTACTCAAATTGCTCATTTACTCATATAGCTCATTTAGTCATGCTATCTCATAGAAGTACCTGCTAATCTCTTCTCTCGTTATTTAGCCTTTCACGTATGTGTGTGCTCTGTATTTTCAATATGCAGATAGCATCATGTGTTCTTTGTACCCAAGAGTGTCCAGAGAAGCAAATCTGCCCACAGAATCAAAGATGAATACCTAGGAATAAAGGGACTAAATTCATATTAATGGCAACAAATTGCTGAAAATGAATAATTAAATAGATTAATCTTTTAATTACTTATTTGAAACCAAAATGGAAGTCACTAATTGAAGCTTTCAAAATTACTGGCCAGTTACTTGCTGCCATATAGACAATTACAAAAAAAACTTACAGGAAGCTTAACCTTTCACTGAATTAATTTTAACAAATAATGATATTTAAAAACAGAGTGTAATAGATATTTCTCCCAATCATAAGAGATATTTTTAATGTTTGACAAATTATTCTATGATAAGGATTTAGAAATTATAAGCCTAAAAACTCTCTTATGAAGAATAATTTGTATTATCAAAGATATGATCCTCTTCACTTTATGAACCTAATATTTGAAAGATGGATGGTTACATTTTATTTCGTAAGGCAAATGTTAGTATCATCCTTCATTCCCAGCCAATCTTTTTAAGAGAGTAAGTGCCAAGAGCCTCAGGGCATCATGTTGCATCTAATTACAATACAGGAATCACTGCATCAGAGATTTAAACATTAAATACCCACACCTATTATGTGTGTTATTTGCATTCCTAAAATGGAAAAAGTTATGACTAAATAGTCTCTACCTTTTAGAAGCTGCGAATTTAAAGCAGGCAGTATTTGGGTTTCCAAATACAAGAGAACAGACAATATTATAAAGAGCACAATATACTGAGAGAATGCACATTTCCTTAAGCACAGAACTGGAGGTGAATCTCAGAGAGATGATTTTGCTTGTAAAGGAGGCAAAGATGTTCAAATATAGCACCATTCTGATTCTCAAATCACCTGGAAGAATAATAGAATAGTGTTTCAAGCAGTTTAACAGTAATTCAGTTATGTAACAAATGAAAGATTTATTATATTCACACACAACATGCTTGTAGCACAAGGGGAAAAGATACTCTAGTAGAAATATGTCCGGAACAGCTAAGCCTTTAAGAAGAGGGCTTACGATCTGCTCAAAAAAATAAGTGCAACTCTCAGTTACTATACACCTAGAACTTCGTGGCATCTTTGGGGAATGTGAAAGGGGTAAAAAGGTATTATTCTTGACCTCAAGTGTAAGTCCCATTGAGGAAATATGAATAACCCCTCAAGGAATCACCAGAATACTACTTAAAGGAACTTAAATGGGATATATGTACTGTTGTAAGTCTACAGGAAATTCAAGATAACAGAAAATCAATGCAGAAAGGAATCTGTCACAGCAAGTCTCTGGGTAAGGTGACTTTTCAACTGGCTCATAAGCCATGTATTAATCATATGCACTCCTCACTGCATAGTGAGTGGTTGCACTTGGATGAGTATCCAAGTTATGGAGAAGAACAGGGAAAAAGACAGGAGATGAGTCTGTAAGTAGAGGGGAGAAAGAAGATAAAAATTCGGGTAAATTAATTTGTGAGAAGGCTAAGAAGGACAGTCAGAAAAGCAAGCTGCCATCCTTGAAGGACAAAGAGGGATGACAGGACTTAGAAGCAAAATGAAATGATGAGATGGAATTCCCAAAAGAATAACTCAACGAAGAGTATATGGGGTAAAATCTAATCCACAGAAACTTTGAGCAGGAAAGAGACCATTTATATCATCTTGGCATCTGGGGATAAAAAAGACAATTAGGGTCCTGACAAATGAACAGAGCCACTGCATTGTGGGGACTTCTCCTACATAACAATCTCCCCACTTTGCAGATTATCCAATATCCACCCATATCAGGAAACAGTGTCTTGAAGGTCTTGTAACCAATGACCAATGGCAAGATGGCATTTGGAAAAACTCTCTGTGCACAAGCTACATTAGGCAACTGAGCTTTCTGGGACTCCAGGCATCATGGTGCAACATTCCTTTTACCACAGTAGAAAGAGATTAAGGTCACCCATTGTGCCAGTTCTCAAAGAAGAGTTTGACAGCATGAAGAAACAGGGCATAGTAGAAAGTCAATATTCTGTTACCAAAGTAAAGACCTGTGTGTGAATTGAAAATGAAAGCTGTAGACCTGCTGTGTTTTGTTTAGTCACCCAGAGAAGACTTGCATAAAACACTTATTTGTATTTCTTTCCATTGTTAACCCAAGTTAACCAAACTGACAGGCTTTCTTAAAAATTTAGACTATTACCTTTACCATTGTTTTTCCTTTGTTATTATTAATGCAATTAGTTTTATTACTGGAAATGGATGAAAATAACCTGATGGTTAGAGTCCCCAAGCCATATCTGACTACAGTTATAAAGTTGGTTCCTACTCAGTAACTTAGGAAATTAAAAACACTAAATCTAGGATTTTCTCCACTGGGACCTAATCCAGTCCAATTTAGAAGTTGAGGATTTATAAAGGCTTTTCTGAAAGAAATGGGAAAATGTCAGCTACAATTTCTTGCTAGACTTGAACTGAATCTATTAACCTTGCCCAGAGAATATAATGTTACAGTTATCTCATTTACAATGTTATTGTATATGATTTATGGCCACAGTATCAAGCCTCAAACTAGGTTTCGTAGTTTTAAGTTAAATTTACATGTCTATAATACAAATGATTTTTTTCTTGTTCAGATAAAAAGATATTAAAAAGTGATTTATAGTATTTCAGTTGGATGGAAAATACACAGTATGCCTTAGTCTACTGAAGGGAAAAAAAACATTAGTTAGACAGCTATTATGAATATGCACATTCACACTGCTTAATGCTTCCAATATATTAATGTATGCCTGGTTATCAACCACTAGACATCTTTTGAATTACATTATATTTAGAATACAATGAGTCACAAATCTATATGAAAATCAGATTAAAAAGAACAACCAAAAGGATAAGGAAAAAATGTATCATCTATACAGTTCACCTAAGATCATGAATACTAAAACTAACTTAGGTACCACTATTTTTGCAAATGTCCTCTACCTAACACCATATAACATAATGTTCTTTAAGTATGTCACACAATAGACTAACATTGTCACCATCACTGAAATGCAAGAGAATTTGCCTTACCATAAACTGTAAGAGTTTGAGATTTGATTTTGGGGTACTGTATTTTATTGGAAATGGCTGCTGTAACAGCACTTGAAAGACCTCATGACCTACAACTATAAAGTCAGTTCCAGTTACAGACTAAAGACTTCGTAACACCTTTACTAGCAAACAACATCCAGTGGCCTCAAAAATTAAATTAAAATTAAAAATCTCTTATGTATTCTCTATATAGGTCATATATACAAGTATTTCAAAATTATACAATGCCAGATAAATTTCATAATTTAAGAGTACAATTAAAAATAAAACCCCATGGGTCACCTGGGTGGCTCAGCCAGTTAAGCATCTGCTTTCAGCTCAGGTCATGATCCCAGAGCCCTGGGATGGAGCCAAAATTGGACTCTTGCTCAGCAGGGGGCCTCCTTCTCCCTCTGCCTGAAACTCCTCCTACTTGTGCTCCCGCTCTCTGTGAAATAAATAAAATCTTCAAAAAAAAAAAAAAATGTCAACACAAGGAGTTCGTTTTTCTCTGGGTTTTTATTTTCTTTAGAGGAAAACTTCTAGTATCTTACTCAGCAGGTAGAAGTCGAAGTGTTTTCATTCCTAGTGCAGAGATGGGATGGCTGGAGAATCTGACTGTTGTGCATGTAACTTAAGGTAACTTTCCCTTTTTATTCCTGTGCCTAACCTACACTTTCTTCCATGACTATCCAGTCTGAGCCCGTCTTCTTCTTTTCAATTCTCCAGAGAGGAGAGTTCTGTATTACCCACAAATCTTCATTTTCCTTATTTGAATTAAGGCAAGAAGTAGCTAGTAGCGAACATCTCTAAAAATAGGGAACTAGTGAATTCACCTCAAATTCAAGTTATTAAAAATTATTTATAATTACTTCACTGTCGTTCAGCAAAAATCTCTTTATTACTTTGGAAAACAATGTTACTTTATTCAAAGTGTACATATATATATATATATATATATATATATATAGGACCATCATTAACTTTATGGAAATGGCTTACTTGGACTACAAAGGTACCCTGTATCACAAAAATAAGATTTGACTATCTGTATATTTTCTTTCCAAAGAAAATTTTTATCATCAGTGAAAATTTGGATGAATCAAGTTTGAAAACTAAGCTTTCCTGAATTAATTTTAACTCTATTCAAGTGTTTCTTTATGCTTACTTCTAATACCACAAGGGAAACAGTTCTTTGACTTGAACTGGAAATACAAGATTTAAATAGATCCTTAGTTCTTAAAAAAAAAAACAAAACAACTGTTTGTATGTCAATGCTCATAGCTGGAAAAGTTAACCACTTCCAATTTCATGGTCAAATAGACAAAAGGGTGAGCAGAGATCAATGTCATTTGAAGCTTTGAGTTTGCTAGCTGCCTCTGATTTACCACAATCAATTTTAATGACTAGGATTTATCCTACCTTGACTAGACAAGTATCCATTTAATCAAAAGGTCATCAAGCTCCAATGGTGGGGGGAGACAAAGAATAAGGTTGGGATTATGTGTTAATATTTTAATTGTTTTATGAAGCATAGTTACCTATTACCTACAAAAAAAGGTATTTTTATGTCTTTTTCTAAATGATTCAAAATGGAGCAACATGCTACAATGTACTGTTTTTAATTATTAATATATTGGTTATCAATGATCTTACTCTATTTCAATGATAAACCAGTACATGGTTAACACTAAAAGACAAACTTCTGCTCTGGATCTAAAACTACCCTCCACTTTGTGTGCCTCCTAATTGGGCAAGCCATCTTAGAGCTTCTTAGGAGAGCTTAATGGAACTATTCTTGTTCAGCCTGCCTACACCAAATCTGAAGTCAAAGCACCCGATGTGTTATCATGTTCATCCTAAGGAAAAATACACAAAAAATGAAAGTTGGGGGGGGGAAGAAACTGCATTGAGAGAACTAAATACTTTAAAAAACCCCTACTTTTAGAAAACTAGTTGTGTTAACCCAACTACTGATGTTAACGAAGTAATTACAAATATTTAGAAAAAACCCTTTAAAAACTCACTAGACCAAAAAAGACATACATTGTTCAAATACAATGGTGAATATTTCAAAATATTTTTTGTAATTTTTCTACTTATATTTAAACACAGAACTGTTTTATGATTGCATTTGCTCCCAAATACAAAGCTATATTATTATAAAGTTGAAACTTCATTAAGATGACTGAAACATAAAGACAGAGTAATTCCACTGAAGCACAGACTAGTAATTGATACTGAGAGAAATTAGAGTATAAGTTAGCATAAAGATTTGCTTCAGATGATTCATTTCTTTGAATTGCATACTTTTATGTCAGAATTGTCAATAAGTTTAGAAATACCAGCAATATTAAAATATTTTCTATGACCAACATATTGTGTTAAATAAAACTAATCTCTGCTTCTTAGAGGAGAAAAAATGTTTAGAAGAAAAGAATTAGAGAGGTACAGAAGAAATTATGAAAAATACACAGATTTACATTCTGCCAAACACTATGCATATGTTATTCTGGTTAATACTGATAAATAATACAAGAGACCCCATTTGATAAATGGGAATACTAAAAATTAGAAAAACTATCTAAACAACAACTAATAACTGGTTGAACCAAGATTAAGTAACAGGTTTGTCTGATTCCAAAATCCTGCTAAATTTGACTTTACTTTACACAATGGAAAGAGAAAAAAGAAATTTAGATTTTGTGATTTAAATCCCATTTGGCTGCTTTCTGTGCTGTGATTCTCCCAAAAGCACTATCTATATGAAGTTTATGCTGAGAATTTTCTGAAATAAAAAACCAGACATGAAAACTGCATGGGGAACTTTGTGGCAGGTGTTAGTCAACTACTATAAACTAGGAGTAGTATTTGCAATCCTAATGAGATTACCATTTCCTTACATAATTTTAAACCACACCTTTTCTCATTTTTTAACAGGAAGATATTTTTAAAAAATAAAATACAAATTAAGCACTCTAAGGTAAAGACCCAATGTCAAGCAATACCCTTCATACCTCAAGTCCTACTTTTGCATTAACTTTTGAAAGCTGTCGTAAGTATTCCTTCATTCTCATGTTATCCCTTCATCCTCATATTATATAAAGATACAAGATTGATTTAAGAAAGGAGACCGAGGGTGGGCGGGTTGGGGAAACAGGCAGAGGGAGAGAGAATCCCAAGCAGACTTCTCACTGAATGCAGAGCTGACTCAGGACTCAATCTCATGACAATGCTGAGATTACTACCCAAGCCAAAACCAGGAGTTGCTCACTCAACCGACTGTGCCACCCAGACACCCCATAAAGATACAAACATTCTTATCTTGCCTCTCATTCTCGTTCCATCTTTTTTTAGCTATACTTCTATTGGTACGCTGCAAAAATTAAGAACTCATTTATAACCATAAATAAAAATTCCACTGTAAAAAGTTATAGTTTGAGTCTAAAAATTGAAAACACCCAGTGTTTATGTTATTAGGACTACATAAATATTATATACACATAAAAATCAGGCAATAAGCTAAGAATTAACTTTTCTGTAGGTTGAATATCACAACTGTCATATTCAAATGAAAATATTCCCAGTACACAGATAAAATGTTGCCAACATTTCTCACATCCCATAAATTTCTCAAAATGAAACCATATTTGAGGAACTCCATATAAAAACAAGATTATATGTTTTTTTCTATGAATTTTATGATTGCCTTTTTTTCTTATTGAGAGAAGAAAAAAAAAACCAATCCTCTTATCATTAACATCATTCAGCATCCTATTTTATGGAAACCTTTCCATTCAACTAGAAGGAAGTCTATTTGAAGCCAAATGATTTCTTCTTCAGATTGCTTGAATGTCCCATTGTAGGCGTCTATTTTTGTAATATAAAGATATTATGTTTCTAAAGAACCTCCATATCTTTGCTCCTCCCATTCTATCTCCTAATTTATGTTGATTGTATCATTAGTTTTATTTATCTAAGGTTGAATACACTTGCCTTCATTCAGTATAATGAAAGGATAATATATTTATAACATTTGTAGCTTTATACTTCAGAATCTATAATTAACAAAAATACATGAATTTTCAGTGAGCCTTTTCCTTGGGGTTACAAAAAATATCCAGGAGGAAAAGGTGTAGAATCTCAAGTATTAATTCCACTATGTCTATATTTCTATCAAACTCATTCTCAAAGAGATAACCATTATAAATTCTAGAAAACATCAAAAAACAGACACCTGAAAGCATTAGAGAGTAAAAAAAAAAAATCAGACAAATTCAGAGAGAAGTCAAAACTTGGAAAAGGATACAGCATGGTATGAATTTCCTGTTTTGAAGACTTTTAAACTAAAGGCAGGATATAGTTGATGCTATGTATGGTGCATAAAATCCCAACAGAAAACACGCAGTCTTTCAGAGAACACAGCGTGAGGTAACTACAGTCTCTGGAATGTGAGGGGGAGGATCCCATAGAAAAAGAGTCAAAGAGGGGAAGCCCTAAATTGTTTTATATAAACTCTGCCCAAATCTCTAACTGATTCTTGATATACACAGTATGTGGCAGACACAAAATGATGCAGCTAAAGCTAAACAGAAGTGAACGGGATTTCAGCTGCAGCCCAAGAGAAACAATTTATAGTTTTTGTCTGACCAAGATAATTGCCTCCTAAAACAAACTAGCAATGCAAAAACCAACACTCTTCAGAGGGATATAAAAGAATGCAGAATTTCTACAAAGTAACGTTTAAAATGTCCAGGAAAAATAATCCAAAAGACTAAATACAGAAAGAAACAGCAACATGGGGCCAATTCTTAATAAATGGACAATCATTTAAAGCACTCCAAAGATGACCAAGGAGCAGACAAGGATTTAAACCAGCTATTTATAAATTTGCTCAATGACGTAAAAGAAAACATGTTTACAATTCATAAAAGATAGGAAATCATAGCAGAGAAGTAAAAACTATATAATAAGACCTAAATGAAAATTCTGTAACTGAAAAATACCATAAAAAAATATTTTTGAATAACTGTTGGGTAAATTTTTCCCCAATTTGGAAAAAGCTACGCATATATAAACGCAAGATGCTCAACAAACTCCATGCAGAATAAATGGTACATCACAGTTAAACTGCTGAAAACAAAGATAAAAGATGTAGTGAAAAGAAGGGCCATATGTACCCCAATGTTCATAGCGGCAATGTCCACAATCGCCAAACTGTGGAAAGAGCTGAGATGCCTTTCAACAGATGAATGGATAAAGAAGATGTGGTCCATACATACAATGGAATATTACACAGCCATCAGAAAGGATGAATACCCAACTTTTGTATCAACATGGACGGGTCTGCAGGAGAGTATGCTAAGTGAAATAAGTCAAGCAGAGAAAGTCAATTATCATATGGTTTTACTTACTTGTGGAACATAAGGAATAAAATGGAGGACATTAGGAGAAGGAAAGGAAAAGTAAATTGGGGTAAATTGGAGGGGGAGATGAAAGATGAGAGACTGTGGACTCTGAGAAACTGAGGGTTATGGAGGGGCGGGGGTGGGGGATGGGTGAGCCTAGCGGTGGGTATTAAGGAGGGCACTACTGCATGAAGCACTGGGTGTGGTACATAAACAATGAATCTTGAAACACTGAAAAAAGTTAAATTAGGATGTTTAAAAAAAAAAAAAAGGTAAAACCTTGCAAGCAGCCAAAGAAAAACAACACATTACATACTGGGAGCAATGATTCAAAAACCACTCATCTCATGAGAAGCAGATAAAGCCAGATGATAGTGGAAAATCATTTATAAAATGCTAAAAGAACTATCAATTCAAAATTCTGTTTCAAGTGATACAATTTCTTAAGAATAAAAGACAAATACATTTCAGAATGAAGAAAACTAAATGAATTTGTTTGTCAGAAGACTTGTACTCTATGACATACTATAAGAAGTTATTCAGGTAAAAGCAAAATTATAACAGAGGGAAACCCAGATCATAAGGAAGGGATGAACAGCATCAGAAATTATAAATATGCATATAAACAAAAAACATTCTTTTTCCTCATATTTCTTTTTAAATGCATGAGTGATGAGGAAAAATTATAACATTGTCATAGGTTTTACAGATATGCAGATATATGTAATATCTGCAGAATAAGGATTCTAAATGGGTGCCAAGTTTCTAACATTTTATGTGAAGTGGAACTGCAACTCTGAGTAAAATGAAATCTTAAGGATTTATATTGTAATTTCTAGAGCAACCACTAGAATGCTAACAGAGGTAGGTAAAGCTAAAAATCCAACAGCAAGATATGCATCCTGCAAATATTCAAATAATCCAAATAAAGGCAGGAAAGGAAGAACAAAGGAATGACAACAACAAAACAACAACAAAAACAGAGGTGACAAAAAACAATAGAGACCTATATACAACTGTATCAGCAATTTTACTAAATGTCAATGTAACAAGTATATTAATGTATTCAACACTCTAATCAAGGGGCAAAGGTTTCTGATATGAATGAAAGAGCAAAACCAAACTATATACCTTCAAAAAAATTTGGCCTTTAAATATAAAGACCCAGATAGGTTCAAAGTAAATGGATGAAAAAAAAATCATATAGAGAATAGGCATAAGAGGCCATGGAGAGCTATTTTAATATCTACTAAAACAGACCTCAAAGAATAAAAAAAAGTGTTACTACAGATAGTCATGGACACTTAAAATAATAAAATGATCAATACAGCAGGAATACAGAACAATCTTAAAAGTACCTTAAAACAGCTTCATAATGGAAGAGACAGAATTAAAGGAGAAATAGATAAAATCACAATTACATTTCAACACCCCTCTAATGATCAAAAGATCATTAAAGACAAAGATTATCTAAAAAAAAAAAATACTATCAACCACCTTGACCTAACTGACACTTACAGACACTACACCCAGTAACTCCAGAATACACATTCATTTTTATTATACATAGTACATTGGCTAGAAAATAACATTCTGGGTTCTAAAACAGGTACCAATTGTCATATAATTTAACATACTGTAAGTAAATCATTATTGAACATAGAGGAAGGGAGGGGGGATGAAGAAAAGAACAAGGAAGGAAAGAGATGAGTGAATATACACAGATCATTTCTAATGCATTAGCCCCCTCTTCTTCATCCTAGCCTTTTCCACCCTCTCTACCCTTGTTTTTATTCTAAAACAACTGTTGAAAACAGCAGAATGCGTGAGCAGGACCAGGTAATGGATGGAATTGTTCAATAACTATATTGTACACCTGAAACTAATATTACACTGTATGTTAACTAACTGGAATTTAAATAAAAACTTAAAAAAAAAAAACGCCAGCAGATAGCTTTGTCTTCTCCATTCTCATTGTTTTTTCTAGAATAAAGACCGAAGGTTTCTAAATTTTACAACAGACCCTAGTCAGGCTGTAATGTATGTTTGCCATACCATTTACAGATAGTCAACTCTTCTATGGAGAACAAGATAAACAAATAACATAGATGAAATGTACAAGGTCTACTAAGAATAGCTACAAAATTGCTAACCTATAAAGACAGTTGGGCATAGAATACAGTCCATGTATGCTGCACACAGATAAAAATTATGAAACAAATGAGAGCTAATGTGTACATAGACAGAGATGAGAAGACTGCTTAAACCTTAAATATTCATAAATCACGGATCATATTGCTCCCAGTTGCCAGTAATGTGATCCCTATTGTGACACTGTCACCCACTGGTGACACCCATTTTGGTCCCCTGTGACCTCTGCCAGAGACACACAGATAAAATCCATGGCCGCTCAGCAAGTCATGAGTGATCTACAGCTATTGGCCAGGCATGCTGGCCCCTGTCTCTCTCTAATCGAACAAGCAAGTGATAGGTCAGAGGACCTTCTATCTGCTGAGTGCCCTTTCTAAACCTCAACCCTGCTTGCTTCTCATAACTACACTGTCAGCAGAGCAGGCTTATGAGGCAGAAGGAGAGAGAGAAATGAGCATATGAACGCTGTATAACACAGGATCAGGTAGTGTGTTCTTTGCATTCCAGATGCATCCCACTATTTTTTTTAAAGATCGTATTTATATATGTGAAAGAGAGCACAAGTGGGGGTGGGGGAGGGGGAAGAGAGAGAGGGAGAAGCAGAGCCCCTCTGAGCAGGGAGATGCTGGCTGGGCTCAGTCCCAGGACCCTGAGATCATGACCTAAGTAAGCCCAAGGCAGATGCTTAACTGACTGAGCCACCCAGGTGCCCTGATCTCACGATTTTAACAGTATAAACCAACACCAATACTTTGCTTCTTTCTGCATTTTGGAAATTGATTAAATAAACCATTTTATTTTAGCCTTTAATTTGATCTATGGGTCTCTCTGTTCTGCATTCTCTGGGACAACTATAAATGCTACTGTTGCTGCAGATGATTTTCCACTGTGGCAGTATGTTTAGGTGACCAATTGCCTAAGGAAGTTAACAAACTCAGAGACTGTAGCTAAATATGTGACTGGCAGCTGCTAATTAACTTTAGACTGAAAGGCTGAATATACTTTAAGCTCTGAGTCCTTAAGAATAAAATATATATTCATAGTGAAGCCTGGGGGGGGGAATCAAAGTTTAGTGACTTAGTAAGTACACTGTGTCTATTTTAAAAGAGATCTCAGAATTTCTAAGAGGATGAATGATTTTAAGTCATACAAAATAAACTGACAGCAGAAAAAACACACACACCAGCAACAACATCAACAAATGTTTTATGTTCTTTACATAACATATTCTAATATAGTATCCTCTAATATAAATTATAATTTATATTATATAAATATATTTTTATATCCTCTAATTAATATGATATATAATGATATATAATTATATCCTTTAATTAATATTAATAATATAATTAATATCCCCTAATATAAACTACTAATCTAAAATGCTGAGTAGTCTGTCAGGAGGTTGATTGTTTTTTTGGTTAGAACATCTTTAATTTTCCCATAAAATTTTCTAAGTCAACCACTCTTTCTCCTGATTGTGCACCAAGCCATATGGGAAGATTTCTAATAAAAGATACATGAATTCCATGCTAGAGGCTTTAAGTTTTATTTTTAATTAAACTGGCCAGCATTGAGATTACATATACATGTAAGATTTTGATATCTTGAGTCTCCAAATGGTATAAAATTTGATAGAATTCATCATCTGGCATTATTAGAATAATACAATAAATGTAAATAGAGATAACCAGTTTGAGGGATTTTAAATAGTATTTTAAAATACCAGGTACATAAGGAAATTCTAACAAACCTGACTGAAGACCAAACGAGGCTAGATGTTATATGATATTTACTACCACAAAGTACACAGAATGACTAAAACTCAGCCTAACCAAATGTTGCCCAGTAAAATTCCTTGACACAAAATGAGTAGATAAATATGATTAATGTTTATAGGGTGGCAATGATAAAACAGCCTACAAAACACCCAAGTTTCTGGGAGTCAGAAACTTGAGTTTCCACTAAGTAGGAATAATTTCAAGTATGTCTCTTAACCTGTCACTGGAATGCTATTTTCTGAAGATCTTTCTGGCTAGTAAAGTCTTCTGTTATAATCACTCATTAATAATCATAAACCACCTTGCTGCTCTCCCCTTTTCGTCTTTCTCCCACAGCTCCCCTAAGTCCAAAACTGGCAACACTACAGGAGTCTTTATTGAAAGAATTTGGAGCTTTCAGAAAAATCCGTGGGTTCTGAGTAGAAGAAGAAAACTGTAAAGCAAGAATAGCTTAAGGCAAAATGATGTACCAGTAGACTCCCAGGGAGAATGGGCTGATGCCTCTGTCCTAACATCTCTTCTTGCATCTATCGAAGATGTTCTCTTCGTCCTGATTTCTGAAATCTCATCTTTTGAAGATTCTCAATTTCACTGTAGGCCAATGTGAATTTCATTGTTAGTCACTAGCTTGGAATCCTAAAGTAGCCCAAATAGGCACTGTCACTGCAAATTCCAGACTCAATGTTGAAAGGTTTGGTAAATGTGAGACAGGTCATATATGCTTGCCCCACACCAATTTTGCTTCTTCTCAATACCACAATACACATGTAAATGAGAATTTGCTGAAGAGATAGAATTAAAGTGAAATATAAATGCAGACAACTGAAAAATAATCTCCATTAGTGAATAAAAAACCATTAAAATGCTAAATCTCTCACAGCAGGTCCCCTTGAGGATACACACATCACAGACTTCTGTCCTTAGTCTTGTTCTCATCTTAATAGCTCCTCCTTCAAATATCCATGCACAAACCACACTCCACCTAACAATCCCCTACTCAAGGAAATCCCATCCTTCCCCTACAACAACCCACCCTCCCAGTAATCCACAACACACAGTAATCCCAAATAATTAATATCCAATCACAAAATCAGTCAATAAATCACTAAGACGAATGAGAAACCCCATTGGGAGTAGGACTATCATCCAATGAGAAACATTTGACTCAATAAACCAATCACTCCCTCTCTCCTGAGTTCTCTCTTTCCCTACAACCTCGAGGAAGTGTATTTTTTCCCTTCTAAGAAACAGTGCAAAAAGAGTAATCATTCACTATCTAGGTTCATTTATGGTGAACAGCAGAAGTTTCCTTTTGTTCACTTTCAACAATTCTGGGTCAAGGGTTGGGAGTGGAGATTCACTTTATTGTTTTCAATTACACAAACTAAATTTATATGATTCCAAGATAACTGCCTTTTCCAGAATAAACAAAAACACCACCACTTTAAATATACACATTAATAATAAGATGCATTAAAATTCCAAAGGTTAAGATGTGAAACAAATGTGCATCCTAGAATAGAGTTTTTCAAGTATTACACATATAGATATATATAGTTGCTAAAAAATTTTTTTAAGATTTTATTTACTTTAGGGCGCCTGGGTGGCTCAGTGGGTTCAAGCCTCTGCCTTTGGCTCAGGTCATGATCTCAGGTTCCTGGGATCGAGGCCCGCATCAGACACTCTGCTCAGCAGGGAGCCTGCTTCCTCCTCTCTCTCTCTCTCTCTCTGCCAGCCTCTCTGCTTACTTGTAATCTCTCTCTGTGTCAAATAAATAAATAAAATCTTTAAAAAAAAAAGATTTTATTTACTTTCGAGAGAGACAGAGAGCATGAGCAAGGGGAGGGGCAGAGGGAGAGGGAGAAGCAGACCCCTGTGGAGCAGGGAGCCCAACGTGGGGCTCAATCCCTGGACCTGAGATCATGACCAGAGCCAAAGGCAGCTGCTTAACCAAATGAGCCATCCAGGTGCACCTAGTTGCTAAAAATTCTTAAGCAATCATATTTTATATACCTTGCCTCAGAATTCATCTTTTTTTAACCTCAGAAGACACTCAAGGAAACTTGAAGTGCATTCAACATAATTATCTATATAAGCCTCCCAGCTTTCCAAGCATTTGGAGAATGCCATTGAAGGCAGACTTCGGGCTTTATCAAAACCCCATGTTAACACATCCAACATGGGAAATTTACTTTCATTTTCCACAGACTCAGTCCTTACAGACCCATCACTGAAGTGCTGTTTCAAACATCAGAGCAAGGAAGAAAGCATTAAATTAATACTGTCTTAATAAAATTATTAGGTGACCAGAAGAATTCTTTAATCTGATTAATTGATGGTACAACCTCTTAAATAAGACAAATTTCATAAGAAAAACTGTTTATGTTAAGTGACAGCTGGTAATTTAAGATTATTTTTTTTTTAAGATTTCATTTATTCATTTGAGAAAGAGAGAACTAGAGAGAGCAAGAGTGCACAAGTGGGCGAAGGGGTAGAGCGAGAAGCAGACTCTCTGCTAAGCAGGCAGCCTGATATGCAGGGCTTGATCCTGGGACTCCCTCTGGGATCATGACCTGAGCTGAAGGCAGAGCTTAACCAAGTGAGCCATGAAGGCACCCCAAGAATTCAAGATTATTTTAGCTGTCAAGGTATTTCTGGAAATTTAATTTCATGTTTTGATTTCTATTAATATATCCATATATTCAAACTCAGAAAAATGTATTAACTTACCTAAAAAACATATTTTATCTTACAAAATATATATTCTTTAAAAGTTTTAAATGTTCAAGCTCATCCTCTTAGCATCTCAAGTTAAATTCACAAGTAAACATTATCTTAAATGTGACCTCAGTTTCTGAAGAAATTATTGAAAATAAAGGGTTCTTTATCAAAAAACACTGACACCTGCTGTTACAGAGAGTACTAACATACCTTGGAAAATACAAAATAAAAAAAATAGAAATAATATCATCATTAAGAAGCATATAAAAATATTTTTAAAAAGAAAAAAGAAAAAGCAGCATAAAGTATATTTGGGAAATAATTTTTATATACCCAAATGAAAAGACAAATTATTATGTGATTATACAATTTCCAAATAAAATCTAATGAAGTAAGAAAAGAGTAGAATACTCAGTGGTTTGAAGAGTTCTATGTTTGCTATGATTTTTAAGTTTTTTTTATTTTCTCTGCCTTTCCATCTGGTTTTTGTGTGTTTAATTTCTGTAACTGAATGCAACTTAGCGTAGTATGAGATAGTTTTGCAACAATAAATTACTGTTTTATTCCTTCAGTGCACCCTTTTAGTACTGTATTAATTGGTTTATTGACTTACTTATGTTATTTCCCTGTTTGTGCGTATGTTTTCTCTTTTGTTATTTTTACTAACCCAACAATACCAACATTAAAAAATCAAAATGTAGGGAGCCTGGGTGGCTCAGTCGGTTAGGGCCTCTGCTTTCGGCTCAGATTATGATCTCAGGATCCTGGGATCGAGGCCTGTGTCAGGTTCTCTGCTCAGCAGGGAGCCTGCTTTCTCTTCCTGCCTCTCTGCCTACTTGTGATCTCTCTCTCTCTCTCTCTCTGTCAAATAAATAAATAAATAAATCTTAAAAAAAAAATCAAAATGTAGACACAGAATTGGTCCACAGTAATAACACTGTAACACATTCACTTCTTGTAAATGGGACTTGGTTCTCTTCTGGTCTTTGTCCCGATGACACTGAAAGGCTGGAAGGTATACAGCACGCTGCATTTATTTCATCACTGTTTGCATCTGGCAAGAGATTACATTCAATTTATGAGATGAGCTGTTAAAGTGTAATCCTGGTTAACCTACAGTTTGATGTTTTTTTAAGGATTATGTAAATTTGCCATATCTGAAGACAAGAAACAGACTTTGCATTGGCTAACATTGTATTTTCTCAAATTAGATGCTGATGGGAAGTTAAGTGCAAAATTTGGAGTCCTCTTCCAAGATGACAAATGTGCCAACCTCTTTGAAGCACTGGTAGGAACTCTCGAAGAGAAATCCAAGAGAATGAAATGTGCCATGGCAGGGGCTTCTGGAGATGAGGGACTCCTAACTAGAGAGCATCAGAACAGCTTCAGTAGGTTTTTCAACATCACAGTGCTCCAGAGGTTTTGATTCAGTAGATCTGGATGGGGCCCAAGGATTTCCATAAGGAAGTATCTCCCAAGCTCATTCCAATAGGCAGCTCTCTGTGTGCATGTTTTTTATGTGCTTTAACCTCTACCCATAACAAGAGCGGATCAAAAAAACTTCATAAGAAAATAATTTGTGCTGAACCTTCAAAGATGTATAAGGTTGTGATATATTAGATATGACAATTTTATTTACAATCAGTGCAGAATGTTGAATAAACCATTTATGCTCTGCCATCACATTCTTTTTTTTTTTTTTAAGATTTTTTATTTATTTATTTGACAAAGAGAGAGAGATCACAAGTAGGCAGAGAGGCAGGCAGAGAGAGAGGAGGAAGCAGGCTCTCCGCCGAGCAGAAAGCCCGATATGGGCCTCGATCCCAGGACCCTGAGATCATGACCTGAGCCGAAGGCAGAGGCTTTAACCCACTGAGCCACCCAGGCGCCCCCATCACATTCTTAAAGAGAATAGGCAAATTTTTTTACAAACATGATATTAATAGAAAAATATCTTATTCACCTCCAAGTATACATCTTAAGAGATACCTAAACTCTAAAACCACAACATAAATTAGTCCTAATATACAGAAGGAATTATTAAAATCTAGAGCATTAAAAATGTATACTTTCTATTTAATAATTTGCAGACAAAACTTTACTAGTTCTGGACATTTGTACAGTGTCAGTACAATTTCTTGGTAAGTTAAATTTCATGGTAAAAAACTAGTATACAGAATAATGAAGATAAAAACAAAAGCTGCTAGTCAGATTTAAGTTTATTTTATTTCGGCTTTTCCAAGCTCAGGCAAATTAAGCATAAAGGCAAATATCTACAAACATTTAATTTTTAAAGAATACAAATTGCAACTACATAAAAAATACTTAAATGCATCTTATTTTGCATTTTTCTTGTGAACCGGTAGGGTATTCAAACTGTGTTCAATTATTTGCAATTATTATTTGCAGTTGCTACTTCTTTTGTACTGCTCTCCTTTTTCCAGTGACATAAGACAGAAATTTAGATTATTGATTTTAGATCCTTCTTCTTTTCTAATGTATGCATTCAGCACAATAAATTTTCTTCCACATACTGCTTTCACTATATCCCACTAATCTGAATAAGATGTATTTTCATTTCATTCAATTAAAAATATTTTTAAATTTCTCTTAAGATTTTTTCTTTGACCCATCTGTTATTTGGAAGCATGTTGTTTCATCTACAGGTATCTGGAGATGTTACTGATTTCTAGTTTAATCCTATGGTAGTCTTTTAAATGTGTTAAGGTGTGTTTTATGGCCCAGGATGTGGTCCATTTTGGTAAATGTTCCATGTGAGCTTGAGAAGCATATGCCCTTGCTAGATGAAGTAGTTCTACAGATGTCAATTATAGCCACAAGATTGATGATCACCACCACTGAGTTCAACAACATCCTTACTGATATTCTGCCGGCTAGATCTGTCCATTTCTGATACAGGGGTGTTAAAGCCTCCAACTCAAAATGTGGTACTTCTATTTCTCCTTGCCATTGTATCACTTTTTACCTCATGTACTTTGATACTATGGTGTTAGGCATATACACATTAAGGACTGTTCTCAGACGTTCATCTTAGAATACTAAGAGTGCCTCCCATGACTGCACCCCCCCTTCAGTTTTTAACTCTCATAGTTATCTGCACTGAGCCTCCAGCAATTCATCAAATACAGTTCAGTTTTTCCTACAGTGGCACTGGTTTCCACTCATGAATCTCTGCTCTAGTAAGCCATTATTCCCTGTATTTGCTTGTCTATCTCCAATCTTCGAAGCAGCTGTTTGCCCTGTGTCCTCCCATCTCTTATGGAGCCAAAAAGAGTTGTTGATTTTTCATTCTGTTCACCTTTTTACATATTATTAGGATGGAGTAATGACTTCTAAGTTCCTTGTATTTATTTTTTTTAATGGAAAAAAAGTCATCTCTTCCAATAGACTTAAAAAGCAAGCTACTTAGTGCTGAGTTCATGACATTCTCATTTACAATCTAGTTTGCAAAGAATCATTTCTTAAACTGTAATTATCTTCTCCAGGTGGCAAAGTTAGTTAAGGCTGTTTCTTTGTAACTCTTGATAGATCTTATATGAATCCTCATTATGACATAATAAGAAATCAGACTTTGCTCAGATTTGGATTGTTTCACAAATTACATAATTTGGTTATTTCTATAACTGTATTTCCAAAAATTGTAAGCTTTTCATCTTCAGTAAATCTTATACATAATATAATGTACTGATATAAAATATAAATCCCTTACTTATTATCCTCTTTTTTGAACTGTTGAAAAGCTAATCCTATTTCTCAGTAAAGAATGTTAGTACATTTAACAAGAGTTTCCAAATACACGAAGCAAATTCTGACAGAACTGAAAAGAGAAATAGCTAAATCCACAAATATATTCAGAGACTTTGAAACTCCTTAGTACTAAATACAATTAGTAAACAGAAAATCAACACTAACATAGAAGAACTGAGAAAATAACAGGGCGCCTGGATGGCTTGGTCAGTTAAGTGTCCAACTCTTGATTTCAGCTCAGGTCATCATCTCAGGGTCATGAAATGGAGCCCCATGTGGGACTCCATGCTGGGCCTGGAGCCTACTTAAGTTTCTCTCTCTCCTTCTCCCTCTGTTGCCCCTTTCCCATTGGGCGCACAGTCCCATGTGCTCTCTAAAAAAAAAATACCACCCACCAACAGTACCTAATTGACATTTATACACCTTTACACCCAACCAGAGCAGAACACACATTCTTTTCAAGTGCACATTGAACATTCATCAAGATAAAACATGAAACAAACCTTTGGCTTGTTGTCCTAAGTTATAAAACAAATCTTACCAATTTAAAAGAACTGAAATCATGTGAAGTATGTTCTTTTACTCTAATGAAATTAAACTAGAAATCAGTAACAGGAAAACATCAGGAAAATATCCAAACATTTAAAAAATATATATTTTTAAATAATCCATGGCCAAAGAAGAAGTTTCAAGATAAATTAGAAAGTATTTTGAACTGAAGAGAAATGAAAATACAACAGCAAAATTTGTGACACACAGTTAAAGCAGTACTTATGGGAAATTTATCAATTTAATGCTAATATTAAATTGAAAGAAAGGTCTCAACTCAAAAATCAAGTTTCTAC
Source organism: Ailurus styani (assembly GCA_002007465.1). Classification (NCBI taxonomy): domain Eukaryota; kingdom Metazoa; phylum Chordata; class Mammalia; order Carnivora; family Ailuridae; genus Ailurus; species Ailurus styani. The sequence continues at coordinate 2,698,170 of LNAC01000110.1, read as the reverse complement.
TTTAAGAAACCAGGAAAACTAAATCAAAATAAACCCAAATCAAGCAGAAGACAAAAAATAATAAAAAGCAGCAATCAATAAACTTTAAAACAAAAACAGTAAAAATGAAACCAAAAATCTGGTGCTTTGAAAAGATCAATAAAATTGATAAATCTCTAGGAGGACACAAAAAAAGAAAAAAAACAATAATTATCAGGATTGAAAGAGAGCATATTACTGTAGAAGTCACAGATATTAAAGGAATAATAAGAAAATATTATCGACAACTAACCCTACGCACATAAATCTGACAACTAAGATAATGGTCTAATTCTTCAAAAAGCACAAAATATTATTAATATTCACCCATAATGAATATTTTGTAGTCCTGTAACAAAGAAATTTAAGTCATGGCTTAAAACCTTCTAAAACACACATTTTCAGACCCAGATTGCTTTACTGGCGAATTCTACGAAATATTTAAGGAGAAATATTATTAATTCTATAGAAAAAAATTTCCAGGAAAAAAAAAATCTCTCCTTTCAAAGATTCTTTTGAAAGTGATTTCTGCATGATCACATTGAATGTCATGCCCTGAGATTACATGCAAAGCACACATTTTCATGTATAAATGTTGAAATGCCGAGAAAACCAAATCATAATGTAGCTCAGTTTTATCTACTGCACCCATATGAACACGAATTTGAAATTTCTGTGATCTCAAAGTTGAAATCTTGCTATCTGTGTTGGAATTAACTCAATGCATAAAATAATACATAAATTCATTTCAGCAAATCATCCTATATTGCACTGGATGTGCTTTTTTTTTTTATGTATCCAGGAGAAGGGGAGGTGTGATTGTCTCATCACAATCAATAAGACACACACACAGAGAAAAAACAGTGTATTTGATTCTCAACCATACCACTCATTGACACATGCCCAGGAGTGAATATTAGATAGGAAACATGACTGCTATTTCTTCAATTGGCCTCAGTTCTTGGGTGTCTCCCAACAAGTAATTCTTTTTATATATGTACCGAGTATAATAAGCAAACTGTCTATATGTATTAAATATGTACATGTACTAAATACATGCACATACCACATACATATATAAAATATAGTATTTAAGCCAATTAACTCAATGGCTAAATTAAACTAACCTGAAGAAGCAATAATCTATTCTAAACAAATAGGTATACTGCATTTTGTGGGTGATTTAAGAAAATTTTCAGAAATAATTTTTACTACAGCTGATTTTTTTTAAGCAACTTAACTTTTTCTTATGCATTAACTTCATATGAGTAACCTGAGCAAAAAACATGATTCTGAAAGGTTACATTACCCAAGAAGTGCTACACACTTAAATTTGAGTATTCACTTACATAGTCATAGACAGACATGTTTTCAGGGAATGAAAAATGGCAACATAATTTATAAGAACTATGAGAAACAGGAGAAATACTAATAATGACATTAAAGAATGATCAATATACTAAAAGTTACTTGATAATGAATATGGGCTGAGAACACTGAAGAATGAGAAAGGCTTTGGGAAAAAGCCAAACAAAGGAGGACAAACAAATGTAAACTGTGGTGGACATAGATCAAGTGCATACAAGGCAAGTCATAGGTAATAAGCAACCATGCTGAATGAACATATTAAATATTCTCACAGTGAAAATTTCAATCTATCCACTATCGGAGATTGCTTGTCTATTCTATTACACAAGGTACCTCAAAAAGAGACTATATGACATTTCCACCAATGGAGGTTCTGATTAAATCACTGTTTAAAGTATGCACTACACTATGTTTCTAAGAGTTTAAAAGTTACACTGATTACTGATTAATCATATAAATGTTTTAATCAACATTTTCTTTACTAACAGGTGCCCAGGTGACAGCTGTTGAAACTATTGTTTTAGGGATTTCGCACAACTGGAGATCACACAGCAGTCCTGAGAATTTTCTTGACAATCATACTTTGTTCGTTTATTTCCCTTGAAAAACCAATATGATATAGTGTATTACTTTCCCCCTTTGAAAACTCTCCTTTTCATACATAAGAATTTAAATAACATATCGAATTGAAAAGTGTATTTTTCATACTAGAGGTATTCACAAGCCATAAATACACAGATTTCAATCAAAAGCACCCTCCAGTTAATGGCATAATATTATTAGCAGAACAGATACAGTCCCAAATTTTTTTGTGTGGATTTCTTTTATCTATTATCCCCAGTCCCATCCCTATACCTGCAAAAGATATTTAATGCCATAAATTAATGCCTTCTAAGTTTCCTTTTATTGTTATATTCTTATACACCTATCATCACATAAAAAATTACATTTGGAGAAATAATTTGTACCCAGTTGAAAAAGCAAATTATTAAGCAAGCTATTATTTCCAAATAATATCTGAGTTCATAAAGAGGTAGAAAACTTAGGAGGTTGAGTAGTATTATGTATGTAGTTAGTTTATGGACTTTTTTCTTTGTTAGACTCTCTGTCAAGTATGGTTTTAGTTCCTATAACTGGGAGCAATGACTTTAAGTAGAATTTTATCTACATTAAACAACTATCTTATTCCTTTCTTAAATATGTATGCATAAAAATATATCTATTTGTGCATGCCTGAAAAATATATAAATCTATGCATTTCACAGGACTTGCTCATTTTATTAAATATTATATTTTGGAAATCCTACCCATGCAGATAAACATAGATGTGTTTAATTCTATATATACTCTGGGCAGTACTCTATCATATAACCATCTGTTTTGTCTCTCCATTCAGTCACTGATCATCCTTTAAAGATAAGCTGGACTCTTGCTATTACAAGTAATGCTTCAATGACATCCAATATACATGATGCCTTTATAATTCTCAATTTATCCTATAAGTCAAACACTGGGCTCATCTCTCTTGGTTCCTTGCCTTTCTAAGGTCTCATTCCTTTAATTTTTCACTGCCTTGAATGCAATACTCTGTTGCCTTGAAGGTGATACTGTTTAAGATTTTGTCCAAAACCTTCAGTTATTCTCAATGAAATCAGTCGTGGTTAACCTCACGCAGTTACCTAAAACCCTTTACTCGTCACACTATCAATTCTTATTGATATAAGAACCTCATGTTTTACTGTTTGGCTTGCTCCCTCTCAATTTTTCAAGTACAGAATGAAAATATTAGTATATGTGAGGCAACGTGATTCACAAAGCCCTCACTTACTTGCCCTGACCAAGTCATGGAAAACACAGAAGAACTTCAATATCCAACAAGTTCTTAAGTGGTCAGGTTTGCTATAGACCCTTTTACCTCTAATCCAGACTACAACCTATAATGATCTCTTCTTTCTTTTCCAAACCCAGCCCCAGTCTTTTTCCAAAATGAAACTACCTAAACCACAGTTGCTCAGCTCATAATAAAATCATTATTTCATTTGCTCGCATTATTCTCTCTACAGTATCCTGCCAAGTTGTGCAAATTCTCCTGAATATACTGTAGTAAGTTATTACTTTTCTCTTAACTTAAACTGATACATTTTCCCCGCTTAATACAATAGATTTCTGATCCCTACTCCCTAATATTTCACTATTTTCCCATAATTTCAATTTGTCTCCTTCCTACAGTTATCACGACTTATAAGGGTATTTTGTTCTATTATTTATCTATCCTGCCTACTAGAATGTAAACTCCATGAAGTCAGGAATCATGTCTGTCCAGACACACCTTTGTACCTTTGGCATTTAAAAAATTATCTGATGAGGACACCCAGGTGGCTCACTTGGTTAGGCATCTGCCTTCAGCTCAGGTCATGATCCCAGAATCCTGGCACTGAGTCCCTGTTAACCGGCTCCCTGTTAACCAGGGAGCTTCTCCCTCTGCCTGCCACTCCCGCTGCTTGTGCTCTCTGACAAATAAAAAAATAAAATCTTTGATGACTCTCACTAAGCATTTCTTGAATTATTAAATAACTGGGTTGTTTTCATGTGTCAGTGCTATAGATTACTATGTAAATTTTAAGATCAGTTAAATAAAACTGTATTTACAAAAGCCAAGATATGGAAGCAGCCCAAGTGTCCAACGAGTGATGAATAAAGATGATGTGGTTTATATATAATGGAATATTATTCAGCCATAAAAAAGAATGAAATCTTGCCATTTGCAAAGACATAGATAGAGCTAGAGAATATAATGCTAAGCAACGGAGGTCATTCAGAGAAGACAAATATCAGATGATTCTACTCATATGTAAAATATAAGAAACAAAGCAAATGAGCAAAGGGGAGAAAAAGAGACAGAGAAATTAAGACACAGACTCTTAATATAGAGAATAAAATGATGGTTACCAGAGGAGAGGTGGGTGGAGGGGTGGCTAAAATAGGCGATGGGAATTAAAGAGTGCATCAGTTGTGCTGAACACAGAGGGATGTACGGAAGTGTTAAATTACTATATTGTATACCTAAAACTAATATAACATGGTAAGTTATCTAATAGGAATTAAAATAAAAACTTACCAAAACATTCTAAAAAATGAAACCGAAACTGAAAGGCCTTTTTAAAGTATCTATGTACCAAATACTAAAGATGTTTTATTAATTTATCATAAGGTTATGTAATTTTTATGGTTCTATGATTCCCATTTTATAGATGAAGAAATTCAGATGGAAGGAAATTAAGTAAATTTCTTAAAGTTCAGTTGCTAACAGCAGAGCTGAATTTTAATCCCATTTCCATCTGATTCTGAACTCAGACCTATCTACTGTACCACACTGCCCTACGGTAAGCACTTTTGATGGATAGGCAGCTTCAAATAATCTTCATAAGCCATGCAATTAAAATTCTTTGAACTCTAGTGTGTTTTCTCTGCCTCTTCTTCCTACGTGCTGGAACACACATTCAGGAAACGAGCAATTCCTATCGGATGTACTGCATTCATATTATTTGTTACAATTTCCTTGTCACAAAACTGTCTGGAATTACAATTATACATCATTATCCTTAAAGACATCTCATCTCCATACATCTTAGGCCTGAATTATTGGGGTACGACCATTCTGTAGATGTCACCTCCATACATATAAAATTAATGTTTTCCTGGGTTACTTAGTCATTGAAACTGAGCACAATACCATTTTCTAATATCTGAGGCACGAGCATATAACAAAGAGAAAAGCATAACCATGGCATATAATAACAGATGGGACCTAAGCTGTTGGGAGGGCCAACAAGTTTAACACTCAGAGGCAGAACCTAAGGTCCAAAGAGGTTAAATAATTGGCACAATGCTAAGCAGCTTGCTAATGGCATAGCTGGCGGCATGCTAATCACTTTATAACATACATATTACTTGTGAGTTACTGTGCTTGCTAGTGGCATAGCTGGCAGCATGCTAATCACTTTATAACATACATAGAACTTATTAGTTACTATTTCCCAGATGAATGGCTCATAAATAATAAACCGTAATGTTTCATCCTAAGAGTTTTATGACTTCTTTGTTCCTGACTTTGTCTAATTCTCTTCTTCCCTTTCCAATGCCCACATTTTCATTAGGTGCTTGGTTCTGTAACCCTTTTGCTTTCACTACAACATTCATTAGTTACACTAATTGAACAATAAATTACTACTCTACAAGGGGCAAATTCTTTCTCATTTCAGTAGCTTTGAAAATGGACACTCTAACCATTTTATTGGGTTTTTCATGACAAAAGTTGGGATGCAGGATTTACACAGTCCAGGAATCTTAAGAACACTCATATTTAGTGATCTCGAATTCACCCTAGCATTTACACATGGATTCCACAAAACGTTTATTGAGCATCTACCATGCTCCAAGAATTTGCTCATATGAAGATGATTAATTTGTACTCCTTGTCCACAATGAGTTCACTCACAGGTTAGCGGAGTAAATACATACCACAACCAACTACTAAAATGTTACATAATAATATATATGATAAGAACTTCTGGGAAAAGCATATAGCCCAAATGATGTGCACGGCCAACTACTAAAATGTTACATAATAATATATATGATAAGAACTTCTGGGAAAAGCATATAGCCCAAATGATGTGCACGACCAACTACTAAAATGTTACATAATAATATATATAAGAACTTCTGGGAAAAGCATATAGCCCAAATGATGTGCACAATTTCTTCTTTTTTTCAGCATTATCATGATACAAATACAAATTATATATATTTAAGGTATACAACTTGATGTTTTGACATAGGCATATATTAGGAAATAATTACCTCAATCAAGCTATTTTGAAGAGACAGTTCTTTCCCCATTATATGTTCTTCACACTCTTACCAAAGTTCAATCGACCATAAAGTTGTAGATGTATCTTTGGGCTCTCTGTTCTGTTCCACTGCTCTCTGTGTCTCTTTTTATGTTAGGGCCATTCTGTTTTGATTACTAAAGCTTTGCAGTACAGTTTGAAATCAGAAAACATGATGCCTCCAGCTTTGTTCTTCTTGCTCAAGAAGGCTTTGATTATTTGGAATCTTTGTGGTTCCATTTGAATTTTAAGACTTTTTTTCTATTTTTGAAAAGAATGCCTTTGGAATTTTGATAGGGATTGGAATGAATCTGCAGATCACATTGGGTAGTATGGACACTTTAACAATATTAATTCTTCCAATCCATGAAATTTCCATTTATCCCTATCTTTTTTCACTTCCTTCCTTAATGCTTTATAATTTTCAGTGCACAAGTCTTTCACCAATTTGGTTAAGTTTATTCCTTATTTTGAATATTTGCATCTACCTTCATCATTGAATTTGACTTTTAATTACCTTTCTCATGTAGGCCTTTTTTCATTTAATCAGACTACTTACACTGGTCCTATAACATGAATTTAAGTTTATGTTTTTCTATGTGTATACTCCTGAAGATTTTCAGCAATATTGGTAATGTTTCTTGAATGGCTGGTAGAAGGTACCTGAAAAGCTTGCTTTCATATTTGTTATAAGACTTCACCCTTTGGGTTACATTTCCCTAATAGTTATAGGTTTATTCTTGCTGACTATTTCTCCTTGAATATAGCATTTTTTTGGATTTTTATTTATTGTTTCAAGTTTATTGAAATAGAGTTGCTTGAGAAATTCTCTACATTTTACTATATATTTGAATCTGTTCTTCCTTTTTCAATCTTTCAGTTTATTTATGCCATTGTTCATGGTTTTCTTCTTTTAAGTTGATCAATATTGTCAGAGACTTACCATTTTAATGAGGCTTTCAACGACTCACAGCCTTTTTGATCCTCTTCGTTAGAAGTGCTTTCTATTTTATTGATATCTGACTTTTTTCTTCATTACATTTTTTATTTTCTCTGAATTCATTCCTTCTCATTTCCTGAACTCTCAAGTACTTACCTCATTAATTTTAGCCCTTCCTCTTTTCCAATATTAATACTTCAGGATATAAATTGTTCTCAAAGAGCATTTCAGTTGTATCCTATTAGAAGTTTTATATGCAGTATTTGCCATTCAGTTCCACGTATTTCTGATTTCCATTATGATTTCTCATTTGATCAATGAATTATTTATTTTTTTAATTTCAAAATGGCTGTTTTTTTCTTTTTAGTAATGACTGTATTGTCAATTCTTGCATGCTTTCTAATGAATTTTTATTGTTCTATCACTTCCTGACACTGAGTCCTTTTTCACTAGTCTCTCCTTTTATCTTTTGATTAAGAACATAAAGCAAAAACAAAACAAAATCTTTCTTAAAAGGTTACCAAAAGATTGACAACTAAAGAGTAGAAAAGATCCTCAGGAAAGAACCAAAAGCTGAGCTTTACAAATAGAAAAAATATGGCTTCATTGCTACTTTGTTAAGAGAGGAGACAGGAGACAATAGCTATGAATAAACCAAAAAACCAGAAATAGTTCTCTATAAATACCCAATGAGAGAGTCCCTCCATTGTATGTATCACAATATTCCTTAGATTCAAGCAATGGCCTATGGTTGGCAATTAGAATGAAAGTCTATAAAGCATAATGAGTTTTAGGAATACAGTTTTTTGTTCAGCAAAATTAAGACAATAGCTGAGGAGTGGTATTTTGTAAATGTTATGAATGTGACTGTAGTGGTAAGATATTATGTATCTTCCTAGATTGTGGAACTTCAGAAACACCAGACTAATTGATGCATGAGTACAATTTTGGAGATCATGAAGGATCCACACTAGATACAGTGGACAGAGGACAGCTCAAGCTATAGCTGCTGAAGAAGGAATGTGGTAATGAATTGGGTACATGGGTGAGTGTTCTCTGTTAGGAACTACACAAAGAAGAAACAATGGATAAGGAGTATTTTCAGACTTGACCTTTACTGAACAATTTCTACAAGATGAGTGATTCCATTTGTGGGCTTTAATTTCTTTATGGAAAATTAATAATAGAAAATACTGTATTCATCTTGTTTGAATTTGGGCCTTTCTGAACTGATGGTAATTAGTGAGGAGTTTAACATCATGAACTGCCCACTGTATAACATATACAAATGTGGTAGGTTAGACAACATCGTTAAGTGTAAAACACAATGGGTAAGAAAAGGAGTAGCCAATCAAAATACAATATAACTTTGCAGTTAACTAAATGGATATTTTAATACGACCCATTTTAGCGATTCTATGGTATGACAGCAGACAAGCATCCCTGACAAGCCAGAACTTCCCAGTTTCTCACTGATCCCAGACAACTGTTTACGAGCTGTATAACCTGGTAAGCAATTGCGTATCAGGAGAGGAAGGACTTTCTGGTGCCCTACTGGTCCCCTGCAAATAACGGTCGGCCATATCTCTAGTTAACAACAGGTTTGGCTTTTAGCCTATTTGATTAAACAAACAAACAAACAAACAATTACATATACACACCTACATCTATCTATCTATCTATCTATCCACACTTTGGGGAGAAAAGTGGGAAAATTCTTCTAACCTACTGTGACATTATAATTTACAACAAAGAATATATATATTTCACCTTGGTCGCTATCCATTCCTGGCACGAAGCTTCTAAAAACCCTTGGCATCTCCTAAGTGAGGAGAGAGATAAAGGTATCTTTTGTTATGTTAACCAAATGGCTTTTGGAATATGACAATAGAGTCAACCACAAGATTAGAAGATTAGAACTTTTATTACCACCCAGACCACCAGGGAAGGGAGTGGCTAGCAACTGAGTTGTATCAATCATATTTACATAATAAAGTCTCCGTAAAAACTCAAAAGGGCAGGATTTGGAGAACTTCCCCGCTGGTGACCATATAGAGAGATGTGTGGAGAGTGGTACTCTCAGAGAGAGCATGGCAGCTCCATGATCCTTCTCACACACCTTGCCCTATGCATTCCTTCCATTTGACTACTCCTGAGTTATATCCTTTTAAAATAGACCAGCAATTTATTAAGTAAAATGTTTCTCTGAGTTCTATGAGCCATTCCAACAAATAAATTGAACCCAAAGAGGGTGCCCTTGGACTCTGCAATCTATGGCCAATGAGGAGAAGCACAGGTGACAACTCTGGATTTGTGGCTAGCGTGTGAAGTGGGGAGTGGGAGAAGGAATTCTTGTAGGACTGAACCCTTAATCTGTGGGATCTTATGGCTATCTCCAAGTAGACAGTGTCTAAGAATTACCTGGGGCTGAGAGGGGGAAAAAAAAACAAAAACAAAACTGGGTGTTATACACAACTAATGAATCATTGAACACTACGTCAAAAACTAATGATGTACTATATGGGGTGGTTAACTGAACATAAAAAAAAGAAAGAAAGAAAAAAGAACTGGTACCAGAATTGTACCACCCCAATTTAGCTGTTCCTGAGGAGGTGATACCAATCTAACTAGATCAATTCCTATCACCAAAAGAACTACACTTACAAATAGATGGACTTAGAGTCAAAGCAAAGGTCAAGTATAAGTATGTGGCTTTCACTACCACTTTCTTCTCAGAACATACTTCTTTACTTCTGTAAAGTAAAAGAAATTCTGCCTGTGGACAGCAGTTGCAGTCCACATCAAAGGTTTCCAGCCTGCCCTTCCTGAGAGCCCTTCAGGACTTCAGACTTTCCTTCCCAGCCCTCATAATCATGTCAATCTACTCCTTGCAATGAACCTGTTTTTATATATAGGGAATACATATATGGACTATATAATCATCCTCATTCACCCATAATGATCCTTCCAAGCCCTATGACTAAAAAAGTACTAGGACTTTGGTGTAAGGTTAGAAAGAGATGCCACTTAGGATTTAAGCTAAAGTCATGAGCTCCAGCCCAATATTCCAGGGAGCTCTGCACTGAGGTAAGAGGCTCCCATTTAACAAAGCAATACTGTATTTCTTGTTTATAACCATCCTTTTTATGTTTATATCTGTTTCAGAAAGCTCTACGATGAGAGTAGACTGGCCAAGGCAGAATCCTGGCATTTCTCGATATAGTCCCTACTACACAATGACATCTTAATATATGAGGTCATCAAAACTTCACTGAAATCTTAAAACACACAGTCATATGCATACATGCACTACTACACATTCCTTCAACCTACCTCAGAGTTTACCTGCAGCAACATGGCATAGTTGCCAGCACACACACAGCCTCCCCACTGTCTCTTAGATTCTCTGCCAGCAAGCTTCATTCATAGTTATAGGAGCTTGCTCAACCCTGTGTTAGGCAGCCTGCAATGCATGAGGATTTAATGACCTTAGTTAGCATCCTTCAATCAGTGGGGGACAGGAGTCAGAGAAGAGGTATCTCAGATTTCCCGTTACAAAGTGAAAAAATTCTCAGAAGTTTTCCACATGGTTCCTCAAAGGGGTGAAGTCAGGACTAATTCTTTAACTTGAATTTATTCTATGGGTAAAGCAAGGTCCCATGCCCTTAAATGGACCTTTAGGAATCTCTGTCTTGTTATTATAAATATTTTTCTCAAAAGAATGTATTTAAGAAGTATCTGTTAGGAGGCCATAGGAAGTCTTTTCATCCCATGGCAATAGAGCATAGTACATTCAGGATGGATGAGAATCATGCCTCTCTTTTGTCAAGCAGGGAAAGATCCATTGTGGAAAGAGACGGGGGGGGGAAAAAAGAACACTCAACATTTCGAGATTCTTTCAGGCAATCAAGAAGGAAATATAAGAACACCAAGGTTTTAAAAGAAGAAAAATAACATTAATAGACTCGTAAAGAACGACAACAAATTTGTCTCCCACTATGCCAGAACTGGAGTTAGAAAACCATATTTAAATATTAGATTCGCCACTCACTACATACTTGATACTAATAAAACAACAAGCTATTCCTGAGCCGCACATTCTCATCTATTAAATGGGGATAATCAACTGTGGTGATGACTAAAAGAAATAATTTCTGTAAAATGCCATGGACTTTGGGCACCTGGGTGGCTCAGTGGGTTAAAGCCTCTGCTTTCGGCTCAGGTCATGATCTCAGCGTCCTGGGATGGAGGCCCGCATCGGGCTCTCTGCTCAGCAGGGAGCCTGCTTCCTCCTCTCCCTGTCTCTCTGCCTACTTGTAATCTCTCTCTGTGTGTCAAATAAAATAAAATCTCTAAAAAAAAAAAATAAAATAAAATGCCATGGACTTTAAAAATTTATGCAAATGTTTCAGAAATAATTATTATAAAAGATCTACCTTTAGACATGCAAGAAAATAATCTGTTTTAATGATTACAATAATGCAAAAAAAAACTAAATAAAGTTCTAAATCCCCATGTTTAATTAACCCAGCATTTCTAAGAAAACAGGCATGCTACAGTACTGTAAGCAGCAAGTCTGCTCCATAAATCCCACTGTTTGGTTATAAGTTTGCCTATCCAACTTGGCATCATACTTTTATAATCATACAATACATATCAAAGGCTTGTGTTAGCTAAGAGGTCATAGAGAGCACATTCAACAGAAAGATAAAAGCACAGAATGAACTGGGCATGAAACAGAAAATAATTTCTTTGAACAAAGAAACAATAATATTTGCCCTTTATCTGGAAATGATTTCATGTCCAAGGGGTCTTTTTCCTTAAATAAAATGCAGGTGTATTTTATGTTTTCTTTTACTGGACATTATATACCAGTAAACAAATAAATCAAAGAAGTGATGGGGTTTGGGGTTGGGGGATGGGCACCTAAAACAAAAACAAAACAGTAACAAGCCACCTGGGTTTAAGTTCCCTTTTTTAGAGGCCTGAAAGCATCCATTGTTTGCCAAGAGAGACTCCTCCTCACTTCCTGATCAAAGGCATTAAGAGTGCCTTGGCTAGCAATCTTGTCTAATTTTAAAACTATCATATCAAATGAAATCCATCAATAACTACCAGTATAACACAGAATGAAAATGAAGGTCAAATGCTGTAGGTTGAATGTTAAATAAGGTTCAGAACATAAGTAGCTTTTAACAGGGCAAATTTTGCTTATTTTAAAGAAACTTACTCTAAAAATGCTCCTAAACCACATGATAGCCCATATGTTCTTTCTCACTGTTCAGTAAGAGTGGTTTTCCTGTCATCATTGTGTTTCTTTTCTCCTAGCTGACAATGCCGTGCTATGGGGTTCAGGACATCGCACTCTATCGTTATAAAACCAGTCCTGCAATGAATGTCTTCTCAGCTTCATCCCCAAAAATCCAGCAATGAATTTTCTACAAGGGGTCAGCATCTTTACTAATGATAAAATTTTCTAGTGCTGGTATTATGCCTGCACAATCAAAGAAGGAACCTAGAGTATTCCTATTAAAAGGTCCCATTCCAGAAGACTACACCTGTGAGGCCTAAGATCATTTTTGAATGTCATTAACACTACAGTGTACTGGGCTCTGCTATAGTTTTACCTTCTTCATTAGCTTTATTCTGATTGTGGCTAAGACTGCTGACCCTTAGCCCCAAAGACTTTTCCTCATCAACCATTTCGTATTCATAAATCTATCATTAGTTATAATAATGGGTCTGTGCATTGTGGTTGTGGATGTCCCTGCTTAGAAAGCAAATAGGACAGAATGACAAGTCAGTCAGTCACTGCTGTTAACACCTACTTGTAAATTACACTACCAGATTAGGGAGTAGCACCTCACCAAACTGGGACATCTCAATTTTGACAGAAGAAGCTGATGGGCTAGGATCTGGAAGAAAGGACTAGTTCAAGAGGACACAGTTGTGAGGTCTTAGTGATCAGTAATAGTGATGTGGATAATCAGATACAAGAGTTCTACTGGAGGGTAAGATAAAATTGAAAAAGAAGTCAGAAGAAACACCATCTCATAGCTGTGTTCCACAACATCCCTGAATCTAAGTATACCCCGCACCTGTGTCTGATACAACCAACTTCCTCAAAGCTCAAATATCCCTGCATATTGACTTTGAAAGGGACCTTAGCAACCATGCCTAAACACTTGTTACTCAGGGAAGTTGTAAAATTCTGTCTTCAACAGTGTTGAGAAGGAACAGTTCCCACTGTCAAGGGAGGGAGGGAAGGGATGAAAGCCATGTGATACGCCCATTCAGGGATCCGTGTGTCCAGCTCAAAAGAGAAGCCAGCCTTTGCTGAAGTAACCTCCTCTTTTATAGATGAGCCAAGTTCATAGTAAGGATAAATAGCAACCCCAGGACCCCAGATTCCAAAATCTGAGACCAGTGTCTTTCTCAGACACTACACTACCCTCAAGGGTTTAGATACTCATCCCAAACTCGTTTCGCTACAAATCCCGACTTAGGTGGAAATGGAAAAAAAGAGAAATCTGCCAAACGACTTCTACACATACAAAATGCCTATGTGACTTAACAGAAATTACCATCTCTCCAGTTATTTCTAAATATCATGGTGTGCTTTAGATTTACAATACCGAAATGAAAACAGTTGTAATAAGCTTGGTGATTCGTAATACCACCTGCCTCATAAATCAGTGTAATAAGAGGAACCTGGGTTAAACCATCACTGTAAGGAGCCAACGTGTTCTAACTGCTTCATTCCTTTGCAGTGTATTTACTAGTCTTTTAGAAAAGGTCACAGACCTGCTGAAAAATAGAATTATATGGCCTTTAGAAACCAGAATAAGGCCTTTCATTTACCCCCCACACTCCAATGGACTTCATCTAGATGGATTATCTACTACATATTATCTATGTCCTTTCTAAAAAAAAAAAAAAAGCCTCATGAAATGGGCTCAAAAAGTTCTTTTTACATGACAGCACTTTAAAAAGTACTAAGGCATTGTACAATGTAAGGGATTATCATTCTTTATGTTAAGGATGAAGAAAGTTCAAAATCTCTATCAGGAAAAACAGTACAATGTTTCTTTCACATTTGTTTCAAGCAGTTCTTTCTCATGACCACCCTAAATCTCTCCTTATTCTAGTTACTCCATTTTCCCCTTCTCTGCAATATATAAATATACACTGAAAACAGAATCACAGGAACTTAGGTTCGAAAAATACAGCTCCCAGCTTATCTTTCTGATTTCATTAACGAAGATACTATGAACGGTTGGGGTTATAAACATAAATATGGCCTATAAGGGCTGAACAGTAACATAAATAAGGAAATCAGTGGAATAAGAAAAGTTTCTTGGGTCTAAAAAAACAATGCAAGCAGCATGATAAATGGTAGCTAATGCAGAGGCTGAGTGGAAGAGGCAGCAGAGGGTAAGGAGCGGGGAGACCAGGACCGTGTCAGGCCACCCGAGCATAACACGTCCTCACGTGCAACCACGTAGAAATGCAGGCGCATTGCTAGTCGATTTCTCAAACAGCTGAAAACCACCTTTCCAGGAAAATCTCCTGGCTTTAAAATTGCATTAATTTTTTTTTTAATTAAAAAAAAGGGGGAGTGGCGCCTGGGTGGCTCAGTGGGTTAAAGCCTCTGCCTTCGGCTCAGGTCATGATCTCAGGGTCCCAGGATTGAGCCCCGGATCAGGCTCTCTGCTCAGCAAGGAGCCCGCTTCCCCTTCTCCCTCCACCTGCCTCTCTGCCTACTTGTGATCTCTCTTTCCGTGTGTCAAATAAATAAATAAAATCTTTAAAAAATAAAAAACATAAATAACTAAAACACCTACAAGCCTATTCCAGGCTTCACCTGGCTGGTTTATGATTTTGAATCATGACATGATTTTGAATCCTCTTTCTGGGTTGTGTTCAGTTTAAGAGCCTATGGAAGAACAGCTTGAGACCACTCCAGGGGTAGTTCCTACCTATTCAGTGGCCCGAACGCGGTCGCTCCCGTCGGGTCCTCAGGGGCGGCCGAGGGCTCTGGTCTTCCGCTGGGAAGTGCTAAGTAGGTGCCGAGGGTACCACCTGGCCTTCAGACCAGCCTGCCTCCTCGGGTGGGGAGTAGCAGTAAATCTGGGAGCTAGAGTAGTCCATTCACACTGAAATTCCCTCCGGGTCACAGCCTTTTCAGCCGTGACCTGCTCTTCCTTCTCAGCCTCTCCAGAAACTCCACAGAGGGCGAGACCAGGCGTAAGCCCCGCGGGTGCTCACGGGAAATGGTGCCTCGCATGCGCAGAACTTCCCCGGGGGGGGGGCGGGGCGGGGCAGCCGCAGTGACCGAAGGGCTGAGCGAGCCCTTGTGTTGCTCCACACCGGGGCGCTATAGAGGTAGCACGGAGTAGAGTTTGTGTTCCGCAGAGCAATAATGGTAGGCAGGTTAACAGAAGACGTCTCTATGAGAAGCTGGTGGTTGGCCCTGGGAACAGTAATCACTGAAAGTCGTAGTTCCTGAAACTTCACTCTGAAGGTTCCAGAGTGAAGTGGTCAATAACACTAAGAGCTCTGGTGACAGCGGCAAATTTCAGCAAATTTCGGCATAGCTCCCTGGCCTGTATTCCTGGAGGCTATGACATTGACATCAGCCGGATTTTCGATGGCAACGATGTCATGAATCACCGAAAAAGCTCCTCCCAGGTCTTCTGAAGACTTAGGATGTAGATGCCGTGAACTGTTGTTCACTTGGAAGTCAAGACTGGTGCCACGCAAGGTTTCTGCTGCATAGTGCTCAAGGACACCTTCCTCCTTCATCTGCAGGACATGACGGGCTCTGGGCATTGAAAATTGTCCTTTAAATTACAATGGAAATCCAAGACTGTACTGTTTGGACCCTACTCTGGGTAGCACGGAAGGGCTGCCACCTTGTAGAATAAATTCTGTCCGTGGTGTTCACAATATGACCAATCTGCACATACACCTGGACATTTGTTTTTGTCTTACAGAAACATAAGTGTAATGTTTCTTTTCACCCTCGTGCTCCTCCAAACTTCACCTAGAGTTGAAGGTGGGAGGTTTCACTTGGGAGGTCTGGGATTGAGGATACAGACTGCAACAATATAACAGCAGGAAAGAGACTCAAGAGGCATTGGTGTCTGTGATGCTGATTTCTTTAAGACCATGAACATCAGAAACATCTAAGATTTTTCACACAGGCAGGTCAGCTTTTAAATCACCTGTCAGATCTCTCTTTCCGAGGCAGAATACACCAATTAGGCTCCCTTTCCTTATCTGTTTCTGTTTTTCCACCTTTATGTTGTTTGGCTTATTCTCCTGTGAGTCCTTTCAAGCCTGTTAAATTTGTCAAAACCCATACTTGACAAAATGCTAGACTACTGCTAACTCCACAAAATGACTACCGAGAACCTCTTCCTCCTGGAAGGAAATGATATGCTTGCTTAAATCAAATATTGATTCTTTTTTTTTTAAAGCAAACATTAACAGTACACTGTTAGCCCTGGCACCAGATTAGGATAGAATGTGGCCTTTTAGATGGACTTCAATGCTTTGTTCTCTACTGCAAATGTACTTCCCCTCTCAGAAAACAGAAATGGGGGAGGAGGGTGCACAACATACTATCTGCATAGAATTAAAAACAACGCTCTAATATTAAAGAGAAAACACAATGATACAAAGAGTCAGGAAGCAACTCCATGAAGCCATTACCATGCTTATTGCTGTTTGAAGGCAGAATGATTGAAGTTATTGTCTTAATGTAAGATTACTAAATAATGCATCCCATAAAGGAAAGACATTGTATTGGCCATAAAACGTGTGTAACTGCAACAGAATTCATACTTATTTAATGACACTTTAGAATCGGATGGTAATTAAAATGAAGTAGGAATTTTTAAAAGGCAAGAGAAATTCAAACACACCAGTATATAAATTGAAACATTCTCTTTGTTTTGCAAGCACATAAAGAAGTAAGTTTCACATGGGTTTTTTCTTTTTTTCTTTCTTTCTTTCTTTTTTTTTTTTTTTTTTTTTTTTTTTTTCTTTTTTGCCCCACTGGGAACAACACAATTTTTGACTCCTCAGTATTTCCACTTCTAATTGCTAGGAGGGTTCATTATCAGCTGTCTAAAGTGCAATACATCAACCTTGCAAAGCTGAGTTACAAAAGACGTTCACACATTTGATGGGCTGCTGTGCTAAATACATCTTAATTTGTGCTGCATCTGCTGTTTTCTCATTTGTTTGTCACGCTGTGAATGCTGCAGACTTTGTTAGAGCAGCTCCTGGATTTTTTTCTTCTTTACAAATGCATCGATTCTTCATTAACCAAAAAAAAAAAAAAAAAAAAAATGGCTGTCTTCCATCATTGTTCATCTGTGTCTTGGAATGCCATAAACTCAAGTCTGTTATGCACATATATGTATGAAGAAATCCTGTGCATTTGAATACGTCTATGTATTATATTAGAATAAATGCACATATTTTTGCATGTGCATGAAGCAAAGCATTCAGTTTAATCACATAAAGCAAAACAAACTTCCTTCAGCCCTCACTGACTGCGCAAGGTGACAAACACTCCAGTCTCCTAACTCTGGCAAGGATAAAAGTGCTTCAAGTCACCCACGTCTGGTTTAGGTTTCCTTGCTCTGCAGAAGAATGTGCGTTAGCGTGGGGCTCTCAGTTCCTACCAACCAAGCAGCAGCTCAAGTGGGAGACAGGCATAGGCAAGTCAGCATGTCCAGAATAAACCGGTCTCACATTAGGGAAGTTTAAATTCTATTTGAGAGGGAAAACAAACACCACCCTCTTGGTTTTCACAAAACACAGCATCCAAGTTAAACACAAGGCCAAGGCCTACTTGCTGGCACGTGAAGACATAGGCACACAAAGCCTCATGCTTATGAGAGCTGGGCTAGGTTTAATGCTTCGCTGTCACCAGTTAGAAATTTTTAACAACTGATCAACAAGGGTCCCTACGTCTTCACTGTGCACTGGACCCCAGAAGTCGTGTAGCTGGTGTTGGGTGCAGAATGCATTTAAGGAAAACTGATGAAACAGCTGGTGGATTAACTCAGTAGCTTTTCAGGATGTCCGTTCCTTTTACCTTTAAAATTACAAAAAGGTACCCATTGAAATGAAGACGAAAAGAAGGACAGAAGAAAGAAAGTGGAGAGAAGGAAGGGTGAAGGGAAGGAAAACTAAATAGTATTTACTTTGTATTCATATAGTTTGATGGGCCATGAGGGATGGAAGGCAGCCATTCCTATGTGATATTTATTCTGAGCACAGAGACTTTGAATGAAACTGGTTAAAGGAATGCCCTTTGTCATAGGTTTTGGGATCACTAGCCAAAGTGGGCATTCAAAGTCAGTCTAAAACATTTCACCAAAAAAATAAGCTAAATACAATTTTTTTTTTTTTTTTTACAATTTGCCATCATCCCCCCTTACGTATTCATACACAAAAAACAAATTACTTCAGGAAACTCAAAATAAAAGCCAGGGAATACAGGGGAGTTGGTAACCTCAGAGGAAAGTTTGCAGCTCTTTTTACCCTACAGGCTGTTTATTTGGAGCAAGGCAGTGGAGTGAGCGGCAGTGAGAGTCAGGCATCCTTCATATCTGCGCTGTGAGATGGGGACACAGGGAGGTCTGCGCCCTCTCTTCTCCCGCCCCATACACCTCTCCTTCACCAAGAGGGTGACAAGGACTCCATTTACATAATGCCAGTCTACCGTGTCAAGTTTTCCCAAGAACACGCAGAAGCGATTACCAAGGCAGGCGTTATGACTGGTGGAGTCTCAGACAAATCAGGGGTTCCATAAAGGAGTATGTTGAATCAATAAGGCGTACTGTTCAACCAGGGCTGAGAAAAACACCTCATAAAGTAACAGCATTTGTAAAGGTTAATCAATTCAGCTAATTGTAAATGCTCTCAATTGTCAGTCCCTAAGCAGTGCCTTCTCTTTGTAGCTAGTAATTCACTGTGGGATGCAGCAGCTCTAAAGCAGGAAGCAGAGAAAGAGGGGAAAGCAGTCAAATTTCTCATTACTCTCTCCATGTTGTGCTCTGTCGGTGTCTGTAAATGTCAATACATTTACCACAGGGAAATCGCCTTTTTTCCCTACTAGCACTGTGTTGCCTCCTTCATTATATACAAAACAAAGTAAAGAGCCTAATTATCTTGGTCTAGGCAGATGGAAAGGAAATCAGGGTATTGATCTTTGGGGCAATATCTTAAGGCAATGCATAGGACTAATAAGCTGGGCAGTTAAAGGGATGGTCTTTTATTGACGTTGGTAAGAAAAACACATCTTATTCACTGCCCAGAATTGACTCAGGAAAAACAAAACAAAACAAAACAAAACCCCAAAAACCTCCTGTTTTTTTCCTTCCCACTGCCTCCATTTTCCCAGTAAGAACAAAACCAGTGGGGAGGGTTTTTAAATAAATGTCTGTGGAGGTGTGAAAAGTAGAAGTGAATCATGTCAGATAGAAAATGATAATTCTACCCTAAAATTATAACTAGTCTCCGGCAGTGAAAGCAAAACACTGACTTTCATGGAACCAGACAACGCTTGTCTTTCTACAAGGGTTCACAGTCAGAGTGTCCCATACTTCCAGGCCACTAATGAGTGTCCTAGCGAGGACACGGAATGCAACTTGTTTTAGTGATGCTGCAAAAGTCTTACAAAATGGCAGATGGGTATGGGATGAATGATCAATTCTTAAGGAGAGTCACTTTCTTTTTTTAAGCTTCCAGATACATTCTTTCTGCCCATGACCATGTATATGTGCATGGTATTACATTTCAGAAAGTCTTGTTTCCCTGCGGTTAGAGAAATTAATCTTCTATATTTAGAAAATATAGGAAGATAGTTATTTTCAAGGAATATTTATATAAGCCAAAAATGGAGATGAGAACTATTTCAAATGTTTTGGTGCATGGTAATATTTATAGCAATGTGTGGAATAATAAGTAACATTCACCCATTTATTATACCCTAGAAGCCAGTGATGTATATAATTTCCCTTATTGAAACATGAACTGCTGAAGCACGCAGTCAATTTCCCTTTATTTCATCTGCAACTTAGTAAAATGTAAATGTCTTCTCCTTAAGAGTAAGGCTGTGGGGTTTTACAGAATTTGGAAACATATTAAGAATCACAATATGGGCCGCCTGGGTGGCTCATTTGGTTAAGGTCATGATTCCAGGTCCTGGGATGGAGCCCTCTGTGGGGGGGCTCCCTGCTAAGTGGGGAGTCTGCTTCATCCTCTCCCTCCACCCCACCCCCTGCTTGTGCGCATGTGCTCTCACTCAAATAAATAAATTTTTTAAAAAAGAACCATATTATAAATCCTAAGCCTTCAACATTTTGACAAAAGAACATCCTTATCTTTTACATATCTCACTTTAATGTTATTAACCAAAAACATCATAAAAGTATAGTTAAGTATATGAAAGTCCCGGTGTCCCTGTCAAATATTTCAGATTGTGTAATTTGATATTTCAGATTGTGTAATGCAGTTTGTGTAATGCAAACCCAGTGACAGTCAACACGTACCACCCCGTTGACCCGAACAGCACTGAAAATAAACTGGAGAAGACACAAAAGGCACCTTGTTGGCAGGTGGCAGACACAAGATCTTTAATCCCCAAACATGTGGGATAATGTAGATCTGTGTAGGAAGGTAGCGTGTTTAAAGTAAAATTAAGTGGTGCATTATAATAATAATGGAGGGTAGTCAGAAAACAAAATCTCATCGCTCCTCTAGAGTAAACAGAACCATTGGTTTACAGAAGGAATTCTGTCCTCAATAAAAACAATTGCATTCATGCATGAATACAATTTAAAACATGCAAAAAAAAAAAAAAAAAAACATGCTATGTTTACCTCTGAAAAACGAGAAATTCACTAGTCGGCAATGTCCCAAAGCTACCTTACCAACAAGTGAGGGAAGACTTTTCTGCTCCCCCACCTGCCCCTCCCTTCCCCTGTCCTCCCTCTCTCTTCCTTCCCCTCCCTCTCTCTCTAAGATAAACTCCTTTCATCTCATAATGCCATTTTCCCACAATTTCAGGAGAAATTTCCTGACATCTTTGAAAATGCCGAAAATGGAAAGTGAAGACCTCTAAACGCGATTTTTCACCTTAAAGGAATTGAAATACCTGTTAGAGTTTCCAGAACTATAGCCCCAGGCAAGCAGTGAACAAAATTAACAAAACAACCCCCTCCCCACCTCAGGACCCTATTATCTCATTTCATTTACTGATTGTTCCTGAGCATTTGGTACCTTCATCCTCATACATATTCATTTGAAACCTCACCCTTTTATACATAATGCAATTTTCTTTCCAGAGGATAAATTTTTATATCAGTTTAATAATTTCTTGAAGTTATACTGGAGTATCGCTCAACTCGGTTCTAAATTAAAGCACTTATTAAAAAACTTTGAAGCACTCTCACAATTTTAAATCACTGTGCACATAGCAATTTAAAATTATGGGAGCAGTTTTATAAGCACTTGAATTTGGAGGTGATCAGAGACCTGAAAATGTGCAATATAGAGTAATTTAAAATTATTAGAGTACTTCACATTTTTTTATAAGCTCTTCAGCTGGGAAGAGATCGGGTTCTAACATCTCAGTCTATGCAGTGCAAGGTGAAGTACTCCTCAGCCTGAAAAGATTCACTCTATTAAATCAAAGTACTTTAATAATTTTAAAGTAATATACAGTGAGCATGCTCAGATCTCTAAATTCTCTTTTAAATTAAAAATATTTTTCACTTCCAACCCACGAAAGACACTTATGCGATAAAGCGGCAATTTACCCTTTCAATTTTAGACATCAAACTGCCCTCTCACTTTTAGAGTAGTCTTCCCTTGGGAAAAACAAACACCAAAATATTAAAAATATTTGTTCCTTTTCATTTAAGGGGGAAAAAAAAACGTTAGAGTATCATGCTATGACAATCCAACCACCTAATTGTGTTTGAAAATACTTCTATTTCAAAGTAAACTTTAGTATACTGTCTTTTGGGATATAACACTTTCACAGCCAAAAAAAAAAAAAAAAGGCAAACTAATATTGATGAAGAATAATAGGAAGAAAGGCAAGCAGAGACAAGGGAGCCCTGCCCTAAGAAGAAACCACCCTTAAAAGAATTTTACACCACTCTAGAAGGAGCAGTCCACCCTTTTCCAAGGGATAGATAGATGACAAAAGCCTGATTGGATGACAGACACAGGGAGGGTTAATCAGATTAAAATAGTCCTCCAACAAGCCCATAAAAACCCCAAGACTTAGAAACCCCGAAGACAACCCTCTCAGGTCCCCTCCTCCCTTGGGAGCTTTGTACTATCATTCAATAAACCTTGCTTTGCTGCCCACCACTCTGTCTGGTCTACCTCTTCATTCTTCGAAGTGGCATGACCAAGAACCACAAGCACCAATGGAGAAAAGGTCCCATAACAATATCTCCACAGGGCTTTTTAGGTTAAACAAATAGCTAATTATCTTATAGCAGTATGACCTCTATTCCACTGAGACATGGGATTATTCTTCACAATAGGGCAGCTGTGTTACAACCTAAGAAGGTGTATATGGACCCTACTGAGTGTTCTGAAGAACACCGCTGAGCTGGACGAAAGCACACAGTTCCATTCACATTCCCCCATTCTACTCTTGAGTTCAAAGTAGGGACAACATAACAGAATCATGATACGTAATATACTAAATGTACATTTGGCAAACATGCTTTTCAAATCATTCAAATCCATTTATGTGATTGTTGTGTTCTTATGGATTCTTATACTTTCTACAGCCAAAAAGTAGAAGGTAGAATTCTGGTCTGGATTATGTCCATTAATAAATAAGATTATTAACCTGTTGAAAGGAATTCTAATCTCACACCAAAATGATTAAGTTTCTGTTATTTTATTGAGGTATAATTAACCTGTAGTGTTATATTAGTTTCAGGGGTACAATGTAATGATTCAATAATTCTACATATTGCTCAGTGCTCATCAAGATAAGTTTCTCTTAATCCCCTTTACCTATTTCACCCACGCCCCCATCCACCTCCCCCTCTGGCAACCACCAGTTTAGTCTCATTTAAGAGGTCTTTCTGTTTGTTCGTTTCTTTTTTTCTTTGTTCACTCGTTTCTTAAATTCCACAAAGCAGTGAATGCATACGGTATTTGACTTTCTCTAATTTATTTCACTTAGCATTATACCCTCTAGGTCTATTTTTTTTATTGCAAATTGCAAGATTTCATTCCTTTTTATGGCTGAATAATATTCTGTCTTCTATCCATTCTCTAAAGATGGACACTGGGGTTGTTTCCATATTTGGCTATTATAAACAATGCCACAATAAACACGGGGTTGCATATATCTTTTCAAGTTAGTGTTTTCATTTTCTTTGAGTAAATATAAGTAAATACCCCGTAGTGGAATTCTTTAATCATATGGTAATTTCATTTTTTATTTTTTGCCGAAACTTTGTAGTGTTTTCCACAGTGGCTGCACCAGTTTGCATCCCCCGTAGCTGTGCAAAAGGGCTGCTTTTTCTCCACAACCTCACCAGCACTTGTTATTACTGGTGTTTTTGATTTTAGCCATTCTGATAGGTGTGAGGTGATATCTCATTGTAGTTCTGCTTTGCCTCTCCCTGATGATTAATGATGTTGAGCATCTTTTCAGGTGTCAGTTGGCCATCTGTATGTCTTTGCAAAAATGTCTATTCGGATCCTCTGTACTTTCTGCTGTTTTAAATGTAGTTACTGAGAGACCATTGATATTTGCATCAGGAATGAGGGTGTTGAAAACTTATTTGGGTAGTTTACTCACTCTGCCTAAACAAAATAACAATTCAAATAAGTAGGTAGACATCTATAAAACCATATTGAAAACTTAAATTTTTTTTTCTCCATATTCTGTCTCTTTGCAGATGACATGATGCTTTATGTGGAAAACCCAAACAACTCCACCCCAGAATTACTAGAACTCATACAGCAATTCAGTAATGTGGTAGGATACAAAATCAATGCACAGAAACCAGTTCCTTTCCTATACACTAACAATGTAACTGTAGAAAGAGAAATTAGGGAATTGATTACATTTACAATAGCACCAAAAACCTTAAGATACCTTGGAATAAACCTAACCAAAGAGGTAAAGGATCTATACTCTAGAAACTACAGAACACTTACGAAGGAAATTGAAGAAGACACAAAAAGATAGAAAAACATTCCATCCTCATGGATTGGAAGAATAAACGTTGTTAAAATGTCTATGCTGCCCAGAGCAATCTATACTTTCAATGCCATCCCAATAAAAATACCAATGCCATTTTTCAGAGTGCTGGAACAAACAATCCTAAAATTTGTATGGAACCAGAAAAGATCCCAAATCACCAAGGAAATGTTGAAAACACACACACACACACACACACACACACACACACACCACACACAAAGCTGGGGGCATCATGTTGCCTGAGCCATGATCACTAAGACACCATGGTACTGGCACAAAAACAGACACATATATCAATGTGTCTAACAGAATAGAGAGCCCAGATATGGACCCTCAACTCTACGGTCAACCAATCTTCAACAAAGCAGGAAAATATATCCAATCAAAAAAAAGACAGTCTCTTCAATAAATGGTGCTAGGAAAATTGGACAACTATATACAGAAGAATGAAACTCGACCACTCTCTTATTCCATACACAAAGATAAACTCAAAATGGATGGAAGACCTCAATATGAGACAGGAATCCATCAAAATCCTAGCGGAGAACATAGGCAGTAAACTTTTCGACATCAGCCACAGCAACTTCTTTCAAAACAAGGCTCCAAAGGCAAGGGAAACAAAAGCAAAAATGAACTTCTGGGACTTCATCAAGATAAAAAGCTTCTGTGCAACAAAGGAAACAGTCAACAAAACAAAGAGACAACACAAGGAATGGGAGAAGATATTTGCAGATGACACTACCGATAAAGGGCTGGTATCCAAGATCTATAAAGAACTTCTCAAACTCAATACCCAAAAAAACAAACAATCGAGTCAAAAAATGGGCAGAAGACATGAATAGACATTTCTCCAAAGAAGACATACAAATGGCTGACAGGCACATGATAAAATGTTGAACATCATTGGCCATCAGAGAAATTCAAATCAAACCACATTGAGATACCATCTTACACCAGTTAGAATAGCAAAAATTGACAAGACAAGAAACAATAAATGTTGGAGAGGTTGTGGAGGAAGAGGAACACTCTTACACTGTTAGTAGGAATGAAAGTTGACACAGCCACTTTGGAAAACAGTGTGGAGTTTCCTCAAAAAGTTAAAAATAGAGCTACCCCATGACCCAGCAATTGCACTACTGGATATTTACCCCAAAGATACAGATGTAGTGAAACGAAGGGCCAGATGGATCCTAACGTTCATAGTAGCAATGTCCACAATAGCCAAACTGTGGAAAGAACTGAGATGTCCTTCAACAGATGAATGGATAAAGAAGATGTGGTCCATATACACAATGGGATATTACTCAGCCATCAGAAAGGATGAATACCCAACATTTGCATCAACATGGATGGAACTGGAGGAGATTATGCTAAGTGAAATAAGTCAAACAGAGAAAGACAATTATCATATGGTTTCATTTATTTGTGGAAGATAAGGAATAGCATGGAGGACATTAGAAGGAAGTGGGAAATGAAGGGGAAGAAATCAACGTGGGAGATGAACCATGAAAGACTATAGACTCCAGGAATCAAACTGAGTGGTTTTTTTGGGGGGGGGATGGGTGAGTCTGGTGACGGGTATTAAGGAGGGCATGTATTGCCTGGAGCACTGGGTGTTCTACGCAAACAATGAATCTTGGAACACTACATCAAAAATTAATGATGTGCTCTATGATGACTAACATAACATAATAAAAAAAATTCTTTTCGTCTTAACTATCAAGTAAGTGTTGGGAGGTTATCTTCCCCCCCCCCTTGCTTCTCCCCCCTCCCACCTCTCCTTCTGTCTCTCCCTCCCTCCTTTTTCTTATTCTCTCTTTCTCCCTCTCTCAAAGGTCCTATTCATCTGAATCTTAAGTGTAGTCACACTGGATCTCCTGGAAGGTAATCACTTAGGACCTCCTTGTTCTGTGATAATACTTTGAATTTTAACCTATAGGAGAAATGATCCTAACTAATGTGTTTATAATCCACAAGTGAACTGGAGTGGTTCCCAATAGCAGTTTGCCACTAGTGGAGAGTATGCTTTAGCTGTTTATTATGGCTCATCAGGGGAAACGGTACAACATATATAAGTACTTCTCTATTTAAATGTCCTTCTGGCTTGTCACAAAAACTTCCAGAGCCACTTCATCTCACACTACTGATGCTGCCTGAAAATGAAAATCTCCTGGGGTGGGGGGTGGGGGTTGGGGAGTTAGTAATGTCTTTGAAAGTGCTCTCTCTTAGAATGGCTCTTTCATTGAGAGATATGCCAAGGACATCCTTAAGTCAAAGGAGTAGACTTATTTTGAGGGTTGTTGCAATGAGTTTTTAAACTTCATTGCAAAGACCAGCACTGAACACTAAAGATGAAATTGCAAATTATGGCTCTATACCCCTTTATAGGAAGAAAATGAGATTTTGGATTTTGGATTATAATCCAATTACAGAACACTCTGAAGGAAGGCAGGGTACACACATTGCTCAAACTGTCTAAATCTTCCTACAGAGGAATACATGGATGCAACGAGCATCCAATATTTCAGTGATGATGGCAATAATGGACTCTGGATTTTTCATTTAAAAACACTCATGTGTATCCTGAAATCAGAAGTATTACCTCTATGAAATTTTTCTGCACGTGATGTCATGAGTCCTGGGTGTTACATAAGACTGATAAATCACTGACTTCTACCTCTGAAACCAGTAATACATTATATTGAATACATTAGTTAATTGAATTCAAACTAAATTTAAAAAAAAGAAAATGTTTCTGAACTTAACCTATAAAATCTTTCTAACTAGTGTACTGAAATCTTCCAGAAGTTATATGATACCTGCTTCTAAAACAAAAGCATTTTGAATTCTACCGGCTTTGCATTTGTCTTTATATGATGCTCAAACTGCATTGGTTTTCATGTTACATCCAAAAAAAATGTTCTGGAAGAAGATCAAAAGAAAGCTGTTCTTGAAATAGAAATTTATAGTATTTACATGACTCGTAGGCATTCAATGGGATCAGTTCTTTGTCTATAGTGTCCTAAGAGCATATAACTACCCAAGAATTCAGGGGTAATAACACAAAATCCTCTATTTTTTGCATGTAAACTGAAATTGTGTTTCAAGAAGCTAAAAAATCTAAATAAGTGACCATTAACCAGAATTTAGAAAGAGATGATGAATTCGTGTGTGCCTGAATTGAGGGAGAAATGTGAGTGTAAATGGTAAAAAAAAATCATGAGAGCACATCGACGGATTCTTTTATGTTGGAAGCAGAGAAGATAGTTAAAGGAAGCTCTAAGAATTTTTTATCTAATATATGGGTTAACAGGACACCTCTAAACAAAATTTTTATTATAATGAATAGCTAAAAAGTAAGTCAGGAAATTATGATACAAAGAATTGGAAAATCATTGTGGCTATTTCAAAAGAAGTAGCTATTTGAAAGCAGAAATGTACTTCTTTGCCTAATATAAAGTGGGAATTTAGATGAAAATATCATACTCATACACACTTGGACTATGCAAACATAGTGAAACAATAATACACCTGCAACATTCGCCAATGGTTGCCCTCGGGATCTGTCATTGCATCTCACTGTAGTCACCACTTCTAGAATCCTTCTATAAAGGGTGAGAGAAGCAATATTGGATGAGACCGATCTATGAGTCTCTCCTGTGTGCAACATTGACTTTAGGACTGAAACCAGGGTGATAATACTCAAAACCCTTTGTACATATGTTGTAAAGACAGATGTGTACTTTTAAGATAAAACTTTTTAATTCCTTTGCATTTTCCTACAGCAGTACCCTATGCCTATTGACATGAGTGTATTTAGTGGTATTTTATCAGAAAGCATTGCTAAATAAACAAAAATTTCATTAGCACTGTGGCAACTTTAAGTAAATCTTTCCCTAATGATATGCCCTTTAATTCCTAGTGCGTACTGCATGAGTTAATCCATTTAAGTGAGAAAACATGTTTTGTCAGATTGTGTGAGTCTGACAATTTTTTGAACTAAACTAAAGTCTTTTGAGAATTGAATTGCATTTGCTTCAGGGGTAAAAAAAAAGTGACTTTCTGGTTCAAAGGAAAAATGCTTAGAAGCCATATTTGAAAGGCTCATAAGGGGTCTTATACATCAAATAGCTCTCAGAAAACAACATTCTGATGAGTTAAGTGTAAATTAATTAGAAACATACAGATTGCTTTTCCCTGGCTATACACATGGGTTTCAAAGCTGAAGAAAGAGTGTTTGACGAAGTATGTTTGGAGTTTTCATGACCCAGAAAGCATAGTAAAGTAGTTCAAGATGTTGCCGTGAAACAAAGATACTTGTTTTCTCGCAGTGATCTTTCCAAACAAATACCTAATGAGCTCTTATTTAAAAACATTCAGACACAGGCAGGTACTCCATTTTATGTTCATCACGTTTATCTAAAAGAGGAATTTTTCCCTGCTAAGAAACGGATTAAAGTCATTATAAATGAATTCCAGCCTTGCAGTGCTTCTGAAAGGGGAAACTCAAGTGAAATAAGCATGAAGACATGTTCACTGCAAATCTATCCCACACTAGAAGTAGGAGACCATTTATGGATGGAAACCCTGAGGTGCTAAGACAGCAGACCCAGGAATAGCATTTCCAAATAGTTTCCTGGATAATATCAGATTATGAGAATTTGATCCAAATAGTCTGGCTGTATGTTCACCAAGTGCTTATATCCAATTAACAGGGAAATGCAACATGTCGAAGATATTAAAGCAAATGAACAATTGTGGAAATGTTTGTAGACAGTTTTTCCCTAGTACCGTTGCTAGAGAAAGTACTTTAAAATGTTATCATTAGCAATATTTATTGCACATCACTTATGGTGCTAAAACTTAATGTCATTAGAATGCCCAGAACACGTATCTTCAAACCCACCACTAAGGAAAAAAAAAACAAAAAAACAAAAACAAAAAAACTAACAAAAAACAAAAACAGAAAAAGAAAGAGGGAGAAAAAGAAGCTCTTAAAGTGTGTAAAACACTACCCTTCTATGTTTTGCTAAGTGGTTTATTTTCTCTTAATTCTGTTTCCAATTAGCTAAAATAAAATTAGGATGCCCCTTCTAAAGTTGAACACACATGAAACACCAAGGCCATCCAGGAAGAAGTAACCATGCTCAACTTCTCCAAACCCCTTAATTCTCATCCTAACATAAGGATTAGTTGGTTCATATTTTTAATTTACTATATAATAAGTGGTTCTTAAATTTTGCTCCCCTAGAACCCTTAGAAACTTAGAAATCTTCCCCAGTGATAACAAATTTTTGAGGAATTCTGAAGTTAGGTTTTATATAAAAAATTTTGCCATTACGGGGCCCCTGGGTGGCTCAGTCAGTTAAGCATCCAACTCCTGATTCTTGGCTCCGGTCACGGTCGCAGGGTCATGAATCAAGCCTGGCCATCACGCTTGTCACTCAGCAGGGAGTCTGCCTGAGATTCTCTCTCTCTCTTTCTCCCTCTGCTCATCCCACTACGTTATAAATAAATAAATAAATAAATAAATAAATAAATAAATAAATAAAATCTTTTTAAAAATGTTATCAAATTTTCAAATAACAGATAGGACTACTCCAAAAAAGTCACCACTAAGATAGCTGTACTATTTCATAGAAATTCCCTGGAGTCCCTTGAATAGAAAAGCTTCCAAAAGAGTTTTTTTTTTTTTTTAGGTCTCTATTTTAAAGTTGATTTTGGAGTACCATCTCTCTGATTAACATGTTCGCATGCTGCATTCTGGAGGAGACATGGCAGCTCAGATATATTTAAGATGTAGTATCAGTTCTAAAATCAGGCAACATTGTCACCCATCTATTTTCTTGCCATTTAATTGCTCCAAAGTTCCACTTTTGTTGTGGGAGATTTCAAGAGAGTACTAACAATGGATGAGTGTTTGCTTTCCTGGGCCCTAGAGGCAATGTATGTTCAAGTGGATATATTCCATCATACAGCCTTGCCTCAGAAAAACGAATTCAGTGGTTCACAGCCAGATATTTTTCAAAAAATATTGGTTGATGATGACTACCCCTCTGCTGGCCATATATAAGGAGGTTTTCCATTTGTAATCCAAATTCAGTAATGCATTGAATTAGAAAGGTTCCCATGCTTGCATTTTTCTTTGCATCTTACATGGTTCCTTCCTACTGCTAAAATATTTCTTTGTTCCTAAATACATTTCAAACCTACTGACACTTCAAACCTTAAGGGTAAAAAAATAGTACCACCAGGTCCCAATCTGTTGGCCGGTTATCTTTTAAGCATTTACTATAAAGTAGTTAGATTTGCAATTCAGAACACGCTGTCCTATAGTAGTACACAAAATGCATCGTACATTTGTGGTAGATTACTAAGGATACTAATTCAGCTGGGCATAGCCATGTGGATAACATAGCTTCTGTCAAAATTTACTCTGTCCTCCAGCTGAGGACACAACATCAACCTAGAACAAGAGGTAAGGTAAGAAGAAAGCAAGATGGGCACTCATGGACATGAGAAGTGTGGTTCTTGAGAAGTGTAGCTACTTAAGAGATGGGTTTTCTCTTACTTCATATTTCCCAAATGCTGTCCTGCCATAACGGAAGTATCCTAGGACTCGTTCAAATATGTTCTTTCATAAAAGTTTTCTATGGATAATGAACTTGAAGAAATGTCGGAGTAAACATAATTAAACAGGTTTCTATCCTCTGGAAAAAACCAGAAGGATTTGGGGGATTTTTAATGGGAGACATTCTCTGAGAATCTCCAAGGTGGGGCTGAAGGGCACAGGATGCCCTTGATTTATGAGAGTTTGGAACCTCTGAACAAGGACCTAGGTCTTCCTGAACTAGTACCTAGGAAATGCTCTGGTTATTCTTTAAGTGTTCTCAACTGAAAGGGGGGTGGTTATCAAGAGGACCTCCCTCCACAGAGACCTGGTGAAGTACCTCCCAGCTGCCTGTTCTCCTATCTCTTTATATACCTAAATCATTCATAATTGGGGACTGACAAGATCCTCTTTTATTAGGCAAAATAATTTATAAAAATACGTCAGCACCTCCTCATGTGGAGACCTACGAGGTAACACCAAAACAAAAAGCAAAACAAAACAATTGAAAGGGAAATTGCTGTTACACAATCTGGCCAACACAGTTCTGTTGGCTTAAAAATAGGATTAAATCCATTGTAGAGAATACTGCCAGCTGCACTGATATCATTAGTACATTAATATTATTCCAAATACATCTGCCTAGAGACTTGACTAACACATACCAAAGCAATCTACCTTTCAAGGCTAGCACTGTTGAAAGAAAAGAAGAATACTTGAATGGGAAAGGAGAATAAGAGAAACCCGGTTCAGAATATATCTTTGTGTTTATAAGGTGCTTTACACATTTTGTACTAGACTTTATAGACTAGACCATGCAGCGTGGTCACAGGGCAATGCCAAGGCTCTGGATTGCAGCAACCAGCTCTGTGCTAGCAACTTACACATCCGAAGGCTATAGAGTTAATTATTTCTGCAGAGCACTGCCATTGCTGCAGTTCAAACATCCCTGTAAGTGATTTCCTTTCTGCCAAAACATCAGTGTTATAAAATCCGTCCATCCCTTCCATGCAGCTCTCAAGGAGGCAGCACAAGGCGAGTGAGTTGCATTGCAGGGCACAAGGCGAGGAGGCAAGTCTGGGCATTTTGCAAATTACACAAATTAGAGAAAATCAGGTCTACAGACAGAGGGGCTGAACTGTTTTTGCATTCGCTGTAACATCTCTGTGATGAAGAAGCAACTGTTCCAACCAAATGCGGTCCAAATGATCCACAAAGAACCTAAAGAGAAAGTAGAAGGAGTACCCTGACAGTGAAGCTTTAGAGCCAGCAAACAAATACTTTCTAGACAAAAGCCAACACTGCCAGTTCCTTAATGAAGAGAAAATCTGTATAATCTAAATCAGAAGTTCTCAAACATTTTATTTTTTGTATTTCATTTTTTTAAAGATTTTATTTTTTTTTAAAGATTTTTAATCTCCTTATTTGACAGAGAGAGAGAGATTACAAGTAGGCAGAGAGGCAGGCAGAGAGAGAGGAAGAAGCAGGCTCCCTGCTCAGCAGGGAGCCTGATGCGGGGCTCAATCCCAGGATCCTGAGATCATGACCTGAGCCAAAGGCAGAGGCTTTAACCCACTGAGCCACCCAGGCACCCCTAAAGATTTTATTTTTAAGTAATCTCTACACCCACTGTGGGGCTTGAACTCACAATCCCAAGGTCAAGAGTCACCCGCTCTACCAACTGAGCCAGCCAGGTGCCCCAGTTCTCCAATTTGCTAGTCTCGGGAATACATTCCCTCCTAAATTAAAATCATTGAAGATCTCAAAAAACTTTATGTGGCTTGCATTTCCTGGTGTTTACTGTATTAGAAATGAAAAATAAGATAGTTTTTGATATATGTATAAATTTAGTGGGAAGAGTGATATTGTTTTACATTTTGCAATTCCTGATGCTTAGCAAAAGATAGCTAGATCCTCTTATCTGCTTCTGCGTCTAATCCCCTGTGATGTCACGTAGTCTCTGGAAAATGCCTCTCTACTCGTAGAGAGAAAGCAAATTTGTCGACAAAGTACATAAGGTCTTTGTACCATTATAAGAAAAGCTCAACCTTGCAGACAACCTGAAAGACGGACAGGGGCCCAGAGGAGCGGCCAAACTGTACTTGAAGAACCAATCAGCTAAAAACCTGTGTGTCCAGCATATTACAGACATGTACATATATGGAGATACTGTGTATAGAACAGAATTCTCAGGTTAACTACTTACTAACCTGTACGTAGATTATTTCATAGTGTAAGTTCAAACATCCTTAACTGTTCATTTCTTTCAACGGTATAAAGCCTGCAATACCCATTGCAAGCCAGAAGGGCAAAAAAGATAAAAAAGGATCTCATACCAAACAGAGGCCTAACAAAATGCATTCCTGACTGTCAGTATCAAATATCATACTTTCACATGTGGCACTATTGTGTCCTAATAATGAGGTAGATGGAGTAAGCATTATTCTATTTCATAGATGAGAAAACTGCACAGAGAGGGGGTAAGTGACTTATCCAAGCACCGTAACTAATCTGAGACAGAGCCGGGAATGGGTCCAGCCCAGTGCTGCTTTGGGCTTATCGCTAGGCCAACACACAATGCCAAAACACATGTTTGGAGAGTGAAAATTATTGCTGGGGTGTTGTGTTGCCTGATTTGTTTCTTTATAATTCTTCACTTACTTGGCCAAATAGCTGTTCCAGTAGATACGTAGTTGGTGCTTTGGTATTATTTCGCTAAATGTTCCCTTTTAATATTTTGAAAATGTGTAATTACTCCCTCTGGCCTTAATTTTCCTTACATGTGAAATTTGGACAGGAATACTGCAAAGGCTCCAGCAACAACGACATCTTAATAACTAATAAAACAAGGCAGATCAGAATCTGCAATTTAATTTAAACAAAACAAAATAAACCAGTCCCCTCAAATTGGGAAAATATGCAAGGACACTTTCGGTTTGCTCCAGGGTAGCGGATGGTATCAGAATGTTCTGGAAGCCAGGCATCACAAATGTTTATATCCTACAACCCTACAGAACATGTACAATACTTACCCTCTCACGCCCCCGTGTAAATTTGCAATGTCTTGTGGACAGCCCTACATAGGTGAAAATGTCATTTTTGGAACCTGGGTAGTAGCTCTGTCGATGCAAAATATTTCCGTTGTGTTTTAATAAGAATTGATTTTTCCCAAAATGAAGCTACCATCTAAAGTGAAGGAAGATTGTTGGGGTGCCTGGATGGCTCAGCCAGTTAAGCGCCTGCCTTTGGCTCAGATCATGATCCCAGGGTCCTAGGATGGAGCCCACATCAGGCTCCCTGCTCAGTGGGGAGTCTGCTTCTCCCTCTCCCTTTGCTCTTCCCCCCACTTGTGTTCTCTCTCTGTCAAATAAATAAAATCTTTAAAAAATAAATACATAAATAAAGTGAAGGAAGCTTGTACTTTGTTTTGTCTGGAAATTTACCAAAAATAGCCCATGGATTCAGAAAAGTGTATTGTGGTACTGGTGTCATCACAGCTGTTCACTCAGAGCGGGGATACTCACGTGGTCCTACACACTGGTGTGAGCATCTGACATCAGCACCTACAAGCTTATTGAAATAGTTGACCGTAAATCGCTTTCCAATAGTTTTCCTTTATATTGTAATTAAGACGTTTTGTCAATACTTTAATTGGGTATGTATAGGTAGGTTATATTATTTTGCTTTCCATTGTCGGATAATAAAGGGGCCCTTCTTAATTTCTTTTTTAAATAGAATGCTGCCGGGCGCCTGGGTGGCTCAGTAGGTTAAAGCCTCTGCTTTCGGCTCAGGTCATGATCTCAGGGTCCTGGGATCGAGGCCCGCATCGGGCTCCCTGCTCGGCGGGGAGCCTGCTTCCTCCTCTCTCTCTGCCTGCCTCTCTGTGTACTTGTAATCTCTCTCTGTGTGTCAAATAAATAAATAAAATCTTTAAAATAAATAAATAAATAAATAAATAAATAGAATGCTGCCCCTGATAAGATCAAGAACCACTGGATTTATTTCCCTCAGAAAATTCCCATCTTTTCGGCTCAAATTTAGCTTCAGATTCAGTATTAGTAGATATTTCTCAAATTTCAATCCCCTTTGAAAAACACACTTATGGTTCCTCATTTTGCATTAATAAAACAGTGTGAAAATAGCCTGCAATGTACCTGGCTAAAGGGTTTGACGTGTTAGGGTTTGGGAGGAGAAGAAGAGGATGATGTATTGGATCTATTTCAAAAGAAGCAACTAAAGGTGTATTTGGTTATCTTATCTATGCAGCTTTGAGCTCCTCTAAATTCAAAACCCATGACTGCCACCATCACCACCACCAGCACCAACACCAAAGACAGACATACTTGAGAAAAGACAATGTCCTCTCCTCTTTACCTACTAACATAGAGAAAAGATGCAGTTCAGAGAATTATTGATTAAATGAGGGAAGCTACAGGGACTACTTGTACTCAAACATTCTCCTGAAAATTATTCCTTGATGTATATCACAGGTTCAAAGTGAGTGTTCTTTTCAAACACGAATGATCTTCATTTATAATTAAATACTGAAAACAATTTCCGTGACAAATGAGTGCCATTTACAAAATTAGATAAAAGTCATTGCCAAGTTTTAAAATCCTAATGAAGTTTTGATCAATGCATTCTACACAACAAATAATTGTGGTATTTATTTTGCTACCTGTACATTAAGTTTTTCTTTGACGGTTTTCCTGAACCACACAATTATGTGAAGATATATTTTCCACGCTTTCTGCAGTCTGAGATACATTTTTTGAAAATTGAAAATGAAATGACTTCTTAATCACGTCATTTTTCCCCTCTGGAAGACACTGCCTTTTTTACTTACTGTTTTAAAACTGCCCAAATCAATACAACTTTCATGGTTGGGTACTAGCCTACGTGATTATGTTAGGGAAATATGTACAGTGCTGGGAATAGCATTTACTTCTCTGGTTCTATTAGTTTTGTAGCAACGGTTCATTAACAGCATACACTATTAATTTAGAATAAGCTCTACACTAATAATGACAATTGATTTCTTTGTTTAATTTCTCTACAACCAAATGACACACTTTACAATGAACCCCAATTTAAAGTCCTTTGGGAATTTGGATGGCATGACACCTTTTTAAAAGGTTATGTTTGATGACCTAACTACCTGATATTTTTCTCTTTGCAACATTTAAAATATAAAAGTACATCTAATTGAATGATAATTTGAGTTACTAACTTTGAGTAAAAAATTAATAAGCATTTCTAAAAAGAAAAACTTCCCCACATAAATTTCCCTTTCAACTTACGCTAACGTCCATTTTGTAATAAACTGCAATGCATAGCATATTTCCAGTTTTAAAGACATTATTTCCATCATTCTCTGTGGCCTGAAAGTCAACATTTTAAGGGGTCAACAACTACTCTCTCTGAATACACTGACCTTGAGCCAGTCAGACATTCTTTTCTGCTTTAATTTCTTAGTTATAAAACAGATTGATGATATCTCGAAATATATGTTTTACATACATACTAATAGAAGTCTTATTTGTCAACCAATCCGACTGAATACTATTCTTACTATGCTGTGAAAAATAAACTCTTATTGGCATAAGCATAAATCCTGAGTGCAGAATCCCTGAATTCAAGTCCTGACTTCACCACTTTTTTTTTTTAAGGTTTTATTTATTTATTTGACAGAGAGAGAGAGAGACAGCAAGAAAGGGAGCACAAGCCGGCCAAGTGGGAGAGGGAGAAGCAGGCTTCCCGCTGAGCAGGGAGCCCAATGTGGGGCTCCATCCCAGGACCCTGGGATCATGACCTGAGCCGAAGGCAGAGGCTTGACCAACTGAGTCACCCAGGCATCCCCTTACTTTACTGCCTAGAAACTGGATCATGTTGGCCATGGCATTTCACATTTCTTTTCTTTCTTTTTTTTTTTTTTTTAAGATTTTATTTATTTGACAGAAAGAGACAGCGAGAGAGGGACCACAAGCAAGAGGAGTGGGAGAGGGAGAAACAGGCTTCCTGCTGAGCAGGGAGCTTGATGTGGGGCTCGATCCCAGGACCCTGAGATCATGAACCCAGCCGAAGGCAGAAGCTTAATGACTGAACCACCCAGGTGCCCCTCCTTTCTGAGTGACTATTTCTGCATACATCAGAAGTGATTAATGAAATATATTCTGCTTCACTCACAGTGCATTTATGAACATCAAATAAGAAAACTCATACAATTTTCAAATCACAATAATAAGATGATGAATAGAAGGAACAAATATGTTTCAAAGACCATGATGTGTTTTCTGCTCTCTGGAATTCTGAATCCACCAGCATGTATTTCTAAATAGTCAAAATAGTGTGGACTGAAGGGATCACTATAAACTAAACAAAGTCACATCTGTATGACTACTATGAGTCAAAACAAGGATAAGCTGCAAGGTCTACTAACTATAGTTAAGCCCCAAATTCAATCTCATTCCATCAGCCATAAACAAAGTAAGAACCTACAGCAATAGGTCCATCACATCAAATCTACCATTTTGTTAGAACTTCCTTTTTTATTTTGATGCCTAGAACAAATTGTTGGGGATTGAAGGCAAAGGTAGGACCTGTACCTATGAACATGATATAAACATTAGTCAGAATCGCATTTTTGAGTTTTATGCTGTAACCCGTTCCCCAACATGGATTTCTAGTCCCAACTTTTATCCAGAGTTACAGATGAATTTTTTTTTCCCTAATGTGCTATGCATCTCAAAAAGTACACCCAAAATCAAATACTTCCATTTTGCACTTAAATGCATTGGTTAGAGACTTTTTGCTTACCTTTTCCATATACTTCTTAAATAGTTTGTGAAAATGTTCTACAGAAGCACATAAAACAGCTAAACTGAAATTAAATAATAAACATATATTTCACTAATTCTTAGTAAATGAATACATGCACAAAGATGAACTCATGCCAAAACTCTACCTATCTCCTGACAGTTAAGCCTTGACAAGGAAAATACAATTCTAAGGGAATATATTAACACCAGTTCCTCACAGATTGTACACCCAGTGCAAACCTCATAATTTGAAGCAGAGAAAATAAAATGAAATCTACTTTCTAATGACTCAACTCAAACCAACTTCACTCCCCACTGAGAAAAAGCCCACTGAGAAATAGTTATGCAGTATATTTGCAGAGTCCAAATAGCCCTGCAAAGAGACACTGGTTACAAAATGTTTTGTTAAGTGTGATGTGAATGATTAATAGATGAGAACATTTTTATTCCCTTCTAAGGGCAGCAGGAGATTAAGTTAACAGTCTACGATGGCATGAGTGATTAGTTCGTTTTGGTATAAAAATGAGCTACTTAAAATCTAATCCTTATGCTAACAGATAACAAGTATAACTCCTTGGGAAAAGAAGCAACATGTTCATGATGACTGGCAAAAGCAATTAGACTGGCAGCAGTCTTTGAAGCCGGCTGTGAAGACTGTCAAAGGGAACAGATAGAATCAGTCCCAGACTGTGGTCCAGGCCCTGAACCACAGCGAAGGCAAATTGTGTATAATTTTTTCTGACTTCTGTGTTCTCTAACTTTAGAAATATTTAGATGAGATGATTCTATTAGAACAGAAAAGAAAAAGGATAAGAAAATTGACAAACTTGGGGCACCTGGGTGGCTCAGTGGGTTAAGGCCTCTGCCTTCAGCTCAGGTTATGATCTCAGAGCTGTGAGATCGAGCCCCAGGCTCAGCACAGAGTCTGCTTGAGATTCTCTCCCTCTGCCCCTCCTCCTGCTCATGCTTGCACTCTCTCTAAAATAAAAAATAAATAAATTCTTTTTTAAGAAAATGTTACAAGCTGAGGAATCTGTAACAAAGTCCTAGTTGTAGTTAATCTGTGGCTGTGCTTGCCCTATATGAAAATACACTTCAGCCACTTCATTAAGGAGCTAGAAGCATTTGTCCAGCAAGACTTTTAGCATCATGCAGATAAGATAATCATGCAGACCAAATAATGAATTTCATATGTTTCACTAATTCTTAGCAAATGGCCTGAGGGCAGGTATGACAATGAACTCATGCTGAAATGTATTTCCTAAAAAAAGAAAAAGGGGAAAAAAGCCTTAACAAAGACAAAATAATTCTTTTTTTTTTTAATTTTTAAAAATTTATTTATTTGACAGAGAGAGAGAGACAGAGAGAGAGGGAACACAAGTAGGGGAAGCAGGAGAAAGAGAGAAGCAGGCATCCCACTGAGCAGGGAGCCTAATGTGGGACTCAGTCCCAGGACTCTGGGATCATGACCTGAGCCAAAGGCAGGTGCTTAATAACTGAGCCACCCAGGAGCCCAAAGACAAAATAATTCTAAATGAATTACTAATACCAGTTTACAGCAAACACCAGGATGCATGTTCAGTATAACCCTCTTACTTGAAACAGAAAATAAATGAAATCTAACTTACTAGTGGTTACTATGACTTACTTAATTCATCCTATGCTAAAGGGAAGCCAACTCTTGTGGGTTATGCCATCTACATAGCAACTCACTTCACTGTCCTTCAAATTCACACCTGGAGATGTTACTTCAGACCTGCTCCTGGTAGATAAATTGGGTCCTGATTTACGTTCCTAGGTCATGGAGCATGAAATCTCAGTACTCTCCAGTCTGTGTATAAATATGAAAAGGTAAACAAATGCAGTTACCTACATAGGGACAAGAAAGAGTGCTTACTGCATTAAAGACTGTGCAAAAAAAGGGAGTAGGGGCCTAGTGGCACAATTGGTTAAGTGTCTGACTCTTGATTTCACCTCAGGTCATCATCCCAGGGTTGTGAGATAGAGCCCCAAGTTGGGTTCTGTGCTTAGCGAGGGGTCTACTTCGGATTCTCTCTCCCTCTCCCTCAACCCCTCCTTCTTCTGCTCTCTCTCTCTCGGAAAATAAATAAATAAACCTTTTAAAAAAAAAGTGTGCATATTACAAAGTTCTGTGAAACCAGTGAGTGTCCAGAATGTATTGATATATAGTTGCAAATGCAGGAATGAAGATATGGCATCTAATATTATCTCCAATAATGAAGCACAGTGGGTTACAGAGAAGAGTTGGTAATAAGGGTTTTTAAATCTCAGTCTATAAATATTCTTTTCTAACCTACACTGAAAAATGTCTGAAGGAAATAAGAGTGTTAACACAGACACAATCATTTGAATTGAAAAACTATGGCAGCAGCTAAAATTGAATGAGTAACCTATTTCCTTTCTGACTGTTGAATCCACCATCCCCTGTAATTTGGATTGCCTGGCAATCAGAGCCCCCAGACGGAAAACACAACATTGTGCAAAGAGCTACCGACCTTGGCTGCTTGTGGATCTTGCAACGTGATTCATTTTAAATATTTTAGGATACGATTGCCTTGTGGATTCTCATCATCTTTTTTATTCCTCTGCCTTCTATCTTTCATTACAGAATCACAGATTTTGGGATGTTACAAGGCACCAGATGAATCAGCAAAATACATATTTGCTTATTTTGAAGTTCCCTGTTTTCAGTAAAATTTCTTGAAAGAAAAAAGTATGAAAACAGCATGTCAGGTAAAAAGAATTTTGACTCTGCAAACATATTTCAGAAAAATGGAAATAAATTTAAGAGAAAAATAAGAGTATGTCAGTGTTTTACTTTGTGAAAGGGCTCATCAGCCTGGGGCTGTCAGGGACTATCCGGTTAGCACCTTTCAACTAAGAATATCATTCTGATTGGATAAATTCCTATATTTCAGCAAGGCTCAATTCCTTTTATTGTAAGGTATTGTATTAGTTAAGTGACAACCGCTACTATAACAGATACACCCTAAAATCTCAGTAACTTAACACAAATCTCAATGGCTTAACACAAGTTTATTTTTCATTCCTGCAGATTCCAAACACTTTTCTTGTTCCAGGGTGTCTCTCTGCCAGAGGTTGATTCAACAATTCTCACCATGGGGCGCCTGGGTGGCTCAGTGGGTTAAAGCCTCTGCCTTCGGCTCAGGTCATGATCTCAGGGTCCTGGGATCGAGGCCCGCATCGGGCTCTCTGCTCAGCGGGGAGCCTGCTTCCTCCTCTCCCTGTCTCTCTGCCTGCCTCTCTGCCTACTTGTAATCTCTCTCTCTGTGTCAAATAAAATAAATAAAATCTTTAAAAACAAAACAAACAAACAAACAAAAAAAACAATTCTCACCATGGAAGGAGGGCACGAATTTCCAGCAGACAGCTAGCTGTCTATTCCATGGAGATTGTGTTTTTAGGAAATCTCAACTTACCAGGAAAACTGAAGTCTTGATTCCATTTTCCCCTAACTGGGGAAGGCTCTTTTCTTCTCGGTCATGAGATAGCCACAAAGCAGAATCATAATAAATTATAGAAGAGTTTGGAAAGATTGTCATTCTAGTCAATGAAATCTTCCAGAAGAGAAGTACCTATGGGTATATATAGAAGGATAAATGTTAGACACAAATTTTACACAGCAAAAGGAATTTTGATAGTTTTCATGATAGATGTGAGGTAAATTATGCCATAAATGTGTTAATACATGAAACTTATTCTATGACAACCCTAAGAAATCATCTACATTCATTTTGCTGAGGTTTGCTTTTTAACACATAAGATTGAAAAGTTTAGCCGTGTAGAGTGGAGGATGGCTTCAACAGAAACAAGGGAAATTTTTCTGGATTCTTTATGAAAGTAGCAGCAAAGGTCTGATGGTGAAGATTCTATCCTATATCCCACTTATTCTTACAGATTAGACAATCTGCTGTCTAGTAAATATTCGTTATACTATATCCCTTAGATATAAACTAGGCTATTGGTCATTGCATATCCTTTCTGTCATAAAACATTTCACTATGACCCTGTTAGGTCAAATCTAAGTAATTCAGGTATATGACT
Source organism: Ailurus styani (assembly GCA_002007465.1). Taxonomy (NCBI): domain Eukaryota; kingdom Metazoa; phylum Chordata; class Mammalia; order Carnivora; family Ailuridae; genus Ailurus; species Ailurus styani. The sequence continues at coordinate 2,656,166 of LNAC01000110.1, read as the reverse complement.
GATATATTGATTCTGGCCCTTTTGGTACTGTCATTCCCACAATGTAGTGTTAAACCCTAAGATTTCAATGTTGATAGGGTAGAGGATTTTTTGCAAAGAAGACTGGATCCTCTGAGGATGAACATCTGCATATTAGGAACAAAGAGCACGGTGGTAGGCTGACTCTTTCCCCAGTGGTGTCATAGCTACTGGATGCTGATTTTGAGAAATAATGGTGACAAAGCATTCAAAAGGTACTACCCTGAGGAAGGGGGATTCATTCACTCACCTGCAACAGATCTCCCACAATGAGGCAAATATCAGAAATCTTCAGATTCTACCATCAGATCTATCTCTTGTCTTCATTATACCTTCCCAGGATGCCAAGTTATCACGAATTTTAAAAATAAAATGCTGGTACATATTCGAGCAGACTACCTTTCTAGTCACTGCTGGGAAAATGAAAGAGGTTCTCATCCTGATTATTCCATTTAGTTAAACTTAACTACAATTGTTCACCATTCCACTTAATCAAAAACTATTCAGGGTCAACTATGAGCTAGATACTGCTTGGTCCCACAGAGATGATATTTAAAAACACATAAAAACTCTAAAATAATGCCTCTTCCTTTATAGAACTGATAATCTAGGGGAGGGGACAGATAAATAAATATTCCCATAAATACAGAAAGCAAGCCAATAGAAGTCTGAGGAAGAAAATGCACACAGTCATGAAAATATGTCAGACCCTAGGGGCCAGGGAAGAACTCCTTGAGGTGGCTGGTTTCAACATGAGATGGAAGGATATGTGAGAGCAACCTACACAGTGGAAGTTGGAAGCAGAAAGCTGGGGTGTAGACAGAAAGACATAAAATGATGTCAAATTGAATAAAATTTTATGACTGACAGAAAGCTGACCACACGTAGGCTCAGAAGCCATGTCAGGAGATACCCATCTTTGCACTAAGCAAGCAATGGGGAGACACTGACTTCATCAGACTTGTATTTTACCAAGGTCAATTTTGACTCTGGAGGATGTTGGGAAACCACAGGGGAAGCTATTTCCTTCACTCTAACAGGTTCCCCAAGTTTTCAAGCCAGCTCAACTTAATTATGCAGTGGTAAACAATTTAATTATTTTAAAAAAGGAGTTGAATTTCACATGTCACAAATTTTGCTGATGTTATTAGGCAGCATTGCATTACAGACATGGCTATACTTTTAAAAAAATGTTGACATTTCTCTCTATATTGAACACCACATGTATACTGGAATGTACCCACAATCTCTTGGCTCTTATACCACAATCTCTTTAATTTCTTCAGGTTAAAGAAAAATAAGTCCCCTGCTTCCCTGTCCTTTCTGCTTATTCCCAAGATCAAATTTTCATGAAAAATTACAGACCACTAGCTTTTCTCTTCTCTTAACTTTGAAATCCTTCTAGCAAGAAAGCCTTTGAAATTTGTCAAGACAAAGCACCTAGTGTTACACCCATGAGGGGGAGCCCTCGACAACCTTTGAACCAGGAATTTTCTCTCCACTGGCAGATTCCTTCTGTCACGAAGGCTTGACCCATTTCATAAACAAAGTATGTTAGGAAACATGGACCAGCCCTTAGCCTGTCCACATTTCCATGGATTACTTACATTTCAGAAATTAAAAGGATTCTGTAATTGTGAGTTCTGACGGTATCAGCAATATTACAATGCCAGATCTTCTGTTAAACATTTGGGTGAAAATTAAACATGATTTAAATTTGAGCTCCTAAGATTTATTTCTCCCTGCTACTATTATACAAAACCACTATTAATATGCTGTGAAATGAGACATCTACAACGTCGCTAGTAAAAGCCGTTAAGTGGTAATCCTTCTGAATCCTTTCTTGTAATAGCCGAGCATTTGCTGTACAAAACCAATGAAATTCACACATGCTGCTATAGAGTAGTGGAGCGATTATTACAGCATTTTTCCCCCCCAAAGTACCTTAGGCTTTAGATGATTAGAGAATAGTCTTATGTTTTAAACTTCCTGCCAACAATGTGGCTTTTAGTTGCATTGGATTGAGGACAAATTGTAGTATAATGTATGTTGACAGTTTAATAACACGTGTTACTATCCTTGGTGTACTTTATGATGTAATACATCCTTATAGGTGTCTCCAGAGAATTGTGCTATGATTTTCAAGGCACAGAAAATTCAATAAACTAAAACAGTCTGAGTAAGATTTCTGTCTTCTGTATACTTTGGACATTTTCCTAAAAAATAAATAGGTGCTACCCTTCTAAAATATTTTTCTGACATGCCTTTTCTGTTTTTCTTCTCAAGCTATAGATTTTAAGATTGGAATGGTACAATTCTTATTAAATTGTACGTTAAAAATATAAAAGTCTCTTTCTTTATATAATAAACAGTCTTTTCCAGGTCTCGGAGGTAAGGTTCCTTTTCTATAAAAAGCCATAATTGTGGTTTTCAAAAATCTCATTAAATATTTAGATCTTTTAGAGCACAAGTGTTTTCTGTTGAAGTTTAAACACATTTAGGCTAATTATTTCTAATGTTTTGACCATTGTACAAATACTTAGAGTATTAAATAGCTAATAGCGTAAAACAAAATAGCAAGTCGTATGTGCAAAATTCATATAATTACTCCTGGATTTTCTTTTCATCAAGAAAGATACTTCTGGGTGAAACAAAAATGGCAATACAATATATTTTTAAAGTGATATGAAACATTAGTATTAAACGAACGCAAGTCTAAATACAGATGTGACTTTACGTGGCCTTACTCCCCCTTTCTTTGCATTTATACAACTATAAACACAAAAAAATATTCAAGTTCTTAAGCACGCTAAACCCACTGTGATTTCACAATGGACAATTGTCTGGTATTTCAGTGATTTGCAGGAAAAGAAAACATACTACAATATCCTAAAAGAAATATTCTCCCAATACTACTTAATTAAAAAAAAAAACTCAGTAATTTTATCATCCACCTGTAAAGTGAAGGTACAGAAAATGACTCTAAATCACTATTTTCCACAACTACCATCCTTTACATAGGCCTCTCTTAAAAACAACAACAACAACAAACTTGAAAGTTAGGGAATACAGAAGAACATAAAGCAAGTTTCCCGTCCTAAAGGTAATACAGTCGTTTTTTAGAAGTACTCCCTTTGTTGCAGATACTGTGTAAAATACTTGGCATACATTATTTCCTCTACTGCTCCAAGTTACCTCAGAGGATAGGTTCCTTATTATTATCTTCATTTTCCAGATGAGGAAAGAGCATCCAGAAAGGTCAATCCTCGACCTCAGATTTTAGAGCACGTACACGGTAGAATTAGCATTCTAAGCCTAGCATTCAGAATTCGGACCCTGGAAGATACTGCCTTCCTCACTGGCCAGGCAATTGATTTAAATCTTTTAAAAAGGCACATGTGTGTATGTTCATTAAAAACAACACAAGGCAATATAAAGAATACTGAACGGATGTAGACGATGGCTTTTATTTATTTGAAGACTAAGCAACGCAATCACAACTCACCATTATTGCTCTTGAAACTCATGCTACTTAAATTATCTATTTTTTTTATCATTATTAGTGCATTTCCTAGTGGCAACTCAGAACCAAACTATCTGTGTGTTCAAAGCAAACATATACAAAATAATCAAGGTTTTTGTGAGGCTCCTGAGAGCTGAGACAGGGTGATGTGAAAAACAAATTGCAGTAGGGTATGAGGCTCAAAGCAATAAATAAATAAATAAATAAATAAATAAATAAATATTTAAATATTTAAAAAAATAAAATTCATGCCCTTCAATTCTAGCCCACAATGAACTTTTTCAGTTCCAGTGTCTTTGTTGCTTTTCCTAATTTTTTTTGGCCCAGGATTTGTGCGCTTTCCTCCTCGCTGGGGTTCCACCAGGCAGGCCTGGTTGGAAGAAGTCCCAGCAGAGAGCAGAGGTCTGAGGATTACTGAAGTGGTTTTCTTTTTAATCACTTATAAAAACAGAGACAAAGCCAATCACCAGCCATGTGATTTGCTCCAAGTCTCCGGGTCTCTAAATTCCCTGAAGAAAGCTAGAATCAGCACTTTTCCAACAGCGTGGTATGTTGAGTTTCAGTCAAGTCTGAGTGCCATACTGCTCTGGGAAGGGGAGGGAGGCAGAGAAAAAAAAATATTACTTGACACCTTAATAAAAGGGAGACCATACTTGAACCACCGTGCTTGAGCACAGGGTATGTGCCTACGTGTCTCTACTCTTCCCTAGCACTCTGAAAATGTATTCTTGCTTTATTTCCTGGTTGACGAAGCTTAACACAATCTCTATTCCTTCCTCTCATAGCTTCTGATTTTCCTTCCGTGGGGTTTGCAATCAGAAAGTACTCCTTAAAAGCTAAATTAGGAACAGGAGATGAAGAGATTGAGATAAATCTGATTGCATTGGTCCTCACGGAAATGTAATTAACTAGCATTTAAATAAACACTCCCTAGGCAATTGCAGAGAAAGGGGCAAAGCCCTGAAAGACAAGTCCACAGTTTTCACACCCTAGTGGCCAAGCATTCTTGGGAATGGTTGGCGGTTTCACAGGAAATCCCCACCCCCTACCCCCAAACCACCACCAACAAATATCCTAAGGATGAGCACAAAGGATTAATTTCATTTTATTGTGTATTTGCAAGTTTCAAGACTTTAACCCAGGCGACACCCTTCATTCCCACCCACCCCAGCTGTCCCACCCCCACTCTAGAAAAGAAAGGAATCTGTAAACTCAAACCAAATGTTTTCCATTTCTTTTCCTCTCTCAGAAACATCAGCAGACTTAGTCAAGCCCAGGCAAGGTGCCAGCCACAGCTAGATTACACTAACCCTGAGATGTGGGAGTTGGCTGTGTTCCTCTGAGGCTTGCACAGAATGGTATTAAAAGTAATGAACACACAGAGAGACCCTGCAGGGCATGACGTGGTTTGTGTTTACGCCTCATTGGAACACTGTGGGTATTAGCTATTCTTCCAAATCTTCACGTGTATGATGTCCTCTGGTTTTGCACATGTACTGACTCACTTCTCAACTCATTTAGGCTTCTTTCCCTTGCAAATGCCCACTTGTCACACTCCAAGCCTGCATCACCCCTCTCTCCCAAATTATACTCTAAGCAACTTGATGGACGCTTTCTGGTCCCTTTCTAAACAAGGTCGCTGTTTCCTTGGAGCAGATGATGCCCTGGGTTATACCCTGAGGTGATATGGACAACTTGAGAAATATCAAATTCCATCGCATAAATTATAGGTACTGGTAGGATCTAAACGAAAGGTTTATTAATTAATGTATAAAATGCAGCTTAATATTACAAATAATAAGTACCTAATATTTTGGTTGGAATATTCACAGTCGTTAAGAACTCTGAAGAAATGTTGTACACATAGTTTTATGTTCAAAGATATACGTATGGGCTAGAGAATTTGAAACTAGAGAGAATCAATAGTCCAACATTTACTATTCATTGAAACTTAATGATTTTTGTCCAATAATGAAACTGACATGACTGTTAACTTTATGAAGAAAAGAAACAAAATTAAAATGGCACCGTGGTAATTTGCTTGGTCTCTTTCATCTAGTGCTGTTTTATTTGTACTTGTGTTCTGTGGGAGGCACAGGATACACATTATTTTAAACGGCTTGTAAAATAACAGGACAATACAATAATGATTGTATTACAGTAAGATAACAATACAATCCAGAAATACAGAGCAACATGACACAATGTTCCCTCACACATGATTCAAATCAGTTGTGGGAACCTTCTGAATAAAACTAAAATACATCTGCATCTACCAAAGCTTTGGCACATAGCTAAATGATTTCCAAGTGAAATAAAATCTGTTACTGGAAGAAAAGGAGTCACTAGGAAATCCATGGTCATTACATGGTTAATATTAGTCCCCTAATAGGAAGGTTACTTCCCATTAAGTCCAGACTGTGAGGCCATGATGATCTCTTTACACATAATAGCAATGTACCAAATAAGGAACTGATTACATTACAATTAGAAGAGCTATTGCAAAGCCCTAAATATATAATTGGCAGGGTTCCTCCAAGTTGAAAGTGCTGATATCCAATACACATCAGCTCTGGCTTGGCTTGTCTTGTTAGGTAAACAAAATGTGTCTTGCCTGTCATTGTCATAAAATATTAATGTACTGGAAGTCTCTAAACCTTGCTAAGCATAAGGCCTATTATCACACTTAAGAGCAAAGCAATCTAATAAATCGCTGGCTGTATAAAAACGAAGTCAGCTGGCAGAGACAGTAATCTCCCTAAGGGATAGTAAGAGCCTCATCTTCAACTACAGCAGCTGCAGTTCCAGAGAAATTATGTTTCTTCTGCTTAGTAAAAATACATTTGTGCTGAATTCTGTTATTTAAACTCTAATGGAATCATTAGGAATATCCATACATTATGAGTAATAGAAAATTAACTAAGAAAATCATCTACAATGCTGTCATATAATAGGCACAGTATTTTTTATTAGGCTTGAATTTTAGGCAGCTAAATCTGATGTAAAATCAAGCTGCTTATTTCTAATACCAATTTTGAAAGAGTAGGAACCCCCAACTCATACATAAATAATCATGTGTAAACACTGAGCACTGAACTACTATCCCTAATTGAAAGCAACTGACTTTTTCTGCCCTGGTAGGAGGTCCTCCAGGCAGTAAGTAAACATAAAGCCAACATTGTTGCTATATGCCTTAAAAATGGTTACAAAATTGCTGGCATGTTGCTATTTTTATGCAACACTTAACCACTCTCTGAAAACCCTAAGAAAGATATATTTCAGAATGGACCATACCTTTACTTACCTCCACCTCCCCCAACATACACACACCTTAAATTAGTCAAATCAACATATTTCCAGTAAGAGAGAAAAGACAAGCTGATAGATTTTTAAAATAGTAATGACAAATAATAATAAGTGCTTGCACATATATTATTTCATTTTAACTTCATAATAACCCAGTAAGGTCAGCACAGCTGTCACATCCATGTCAAAAATAAAGAAACAGATCATTCTCCCTGAGTCAATCAGTTCACGGGAGGCACCATTAGTTCTTAAATGCTACTCAACTGACTTTGAATGCCATACCTCTAAAAGCAGCCCAGTTTTTGTTGTTGCTGTCATCTTATTTTCTACTCACAACTTCATCTTGACAAAGACAGTGTTTCAAATTCTGAAAACCATTTAGCCTACCAATATGTAATCGTGACCAAGGGATGGTAACTTGAGGTTACACGATTAATGGACGATGTGCACCTTTCACTGGACATTTAGTAACAAAATGTTGATGACCTACATGTGTGGCAAACATGAACTAAAAAAAGCCTGCCATACTTAGAAGGAATATTAGGAGATGAAAATGTATTTAAGTCAAAAGGGGAAATATGCCCTTTCTTACATGGCACAGGGATCATAGGCTTTATACTTACACAGAGACTAACGTGGACACTTAACAAGCATCCCTTGTCTGTAGAACGATGGTGCTTCAGAAAAGGAACACCGTCCTCCCTGGTGTGTTGTTTAGGGTGATAACATTCTCCACAAGGCCATGCCATTCCCTGTACATTGACAGCAACCTTTGTGTCAGAGAAACTAAAGAGAATTATCATTAGAATAAAGTGTGCATTATTTCCTCACTTAGGAAAAACTACATCACAATCAATGGGAAGCACAAGGATCTCTAGTGGTGTGCAAAGTGGGTCGGGAAGTTATACATTCACTGAATTAAAGCTGATAAACTCACCAGCCGACAGCGAGATCACCTCTCTGAATTCCTCATGCTTAGGTCCTCTGTTCAGTCAGCCCAGAACTGTTGCTAACCTGCTCTGTGTGTAGCATAATGGGAGATGCAGAAGTCACAGAGGTGATTAAGATTCAATGGCTGTCCTCAAGGTGTCCATACCTTTGTTAAGAAAAATTAAATTAAATTAAATTATGCACTCAGATATATTCATCATAGGGACAAAGTACTCAGTGACACAAGATGCAAAAAAAAAAATCTATCTCTTAGTTTTCTGAAATCAAATCTAATCTGGACTCCAAGACTTTATTTGCCCCTGGTGGCAAGAAGGGCATTAGTGACCACATTGGCTCCTTTCTTATTTGCTTTATTTGGTCCCTGAACAATGGAGGATCACCTTGGGCCTTAGCACATGGTAGCCATTCTCCATGTCACACAGTTCATTCTGTGGCAGTTGGCTGATCAGGCATGGCCCCTCAGAGCTGAGTCATCTCTCCTTATTTCTCCTTCCAGGGAACAACCACCACTTAGTGGCCAGTTTCGAGCACTCTCCACAATGTCTCACGTTAAGGCGTGACATCCAAATGACTTTCCCTTTTCTACCTGCCCCAAACCTGCAACATGATCTTTGTGCCCCTCTCCTTTCTTCTTTATTGAGAATTATCCCCTCATGGGCACTATCCGCTCATTCTTCTTACTGTGTAAGATCCAGTAGCTCCCGTTGGTTGTTTCCTGTAACAGTTGAGTGTATTAGTACAGGGAAGTGCTGAATGACTCATCGAGTCAGACCCCATACCCTCAAATTGGAAAATAAGTGTTACCCTCCTCTTCCCCTAAGGATGAAGCCCACTCCTTTGGAGGCAGCAGAAAATAAAAACCATGGTTGATTTGGTGTATCCTGCAATTTTAAGTTCTCAATATCTCACCCTGTTCCACTTCTACCGCAAGCACTTAAAAAGCATAGAGATGAATTTCTAGCTAAGTTCTTCAACTACACCATGCTCTTTCATGATCCCATTTCCATATCTGTACATGACATTTTCTCTCCTGCATGAAAATGCTGAATTATCAAGGCTCAGTTCATATGTCAACATTTCTATTAATTAATTACTGACTTTTCTAGGCAAAGAGACCCACTCTCTTTACTTCTATAGCATTTTAATATTACTACTATAATATACTTGAGATTATATTCTAATTACCTGTTTACTTGACTGTCTCTAGATTATTATGTCCTAGAGGATATGCACTATTTCTGTTTTTTAAAGATTTTATTTATTTATTTGAGAGAGATTGAGCAGGTGAGAGAGAGCAGGAGTGGGGTGGAGGGAGAGAGGAGGGAAGAAGCAGAGGGAGAGAGAGAAGGAGACTCCCCGCTGAGCAAGGAGCCAGAGGCTGGGCTCAAATCCAGGACCCCAGGATCATGACCCGAGCCAAAAGTAGATGTTTAACCAACTAAGCCACCCAGGCGCCCACACTATTTCTATTTTATAAATATGTTTCCAGTAGGACACAGGTCTCAACCTTGGATACCTGGGCCTTAGCACATGGTGGCCATTCTCCATGTCACACAGTTCATTCTGTGGCAGTCGGCTGATCAGGCATGGCCCCTGAGATTACCCCAAAAATATTACCAATATTACCCCAAAATATTGACTCATCATTTGAGTAATCTATTTCAGTATTGTGGGTGTTCTCAACAGGAATCCCTGGGCAGTGGTGAAACTCGGCATCAGGCTAATGACAGTATTTAGATCTAAAGGGTTCTCATTGAATCACATTGAATCTAGACACCAGCTTGTGGCTTATGGTTCAGGGACCGATGTGTAGTGAGGACACTTAGTGCCCCAGCCAGGTAAACCAGAGAAAGGAGTAGGAGAAGGGCCAAAAAAGAGCTCAGCCCTAGGGCCAAAAGAGTTTTCCCTTTGCATCCCTTTATAATACTAATCATCAGTCATAATGGCAATGGTAGTAACAATTATTAGTATTATTGCTAATATCAGGAGAAGTAAAGTCCCCAATATACTTCCCTCATATCCTATTAGCCAGAACTAGCTAAATGAAATAATGCACTCAAATATGATAATACTGGAAATGAAATGCTCCATGACTCACAAAATATAAAAATATTTCTTTATTTTCCTAAAAACATCTAACCTGAACTCTGAGAATCCATTTACCCACTCGAGTCATGTTGGCTCCTTCTCTCTTGCTTTCTTGGGTCCCAGACTTAACAATTAAACCTAAGCCTTAATGCATGGTACTCATTCTTAGTGTCATCTGATCAATCCTAGATGCCCATGGTCAACTGGGATTTCTGGATTGCCTTAAATCAATAAAGATATGTTCCCTACCTCTGGGTACATCATCATACAAAGTAGGCAAGAAAGAAGTGGAAATGGTTGATAGGTAGGCCACAAATAATATCTATCATAATCAGACTAAAAACATATCCTCAAAATTGCTTCTTGGCAATTTGGCTAAGATCAAGTAAAAACAGATGCCCCCAAACATCAAGAAGTGATAAAGAGATGGTAAGAATAAAAGAGAAGTTGTAAACATACTGAGAATAGAAATAGAAATGTCAACATAAGTTAATATATGGATTTTATAGGGAATGAATAAATAGAGGGAAAGACATTTTAGAAAAGGTAATGACTTTAAAATTCTCCAAACTGAAGAAAAATGTAAGATCTTAGATTGAAAGAACGCAAAATAGCAAACTGGATAAATTAGGACTAACCTACATTGACACATGCTCTGGTGACAATTAAAAACATCAAGTAAAAATAAAAAGTTCCAGGGAGGAAAATCCAATCACTCATAGAGCTGTTAGAATTAAACTGACATTGAAATTTTCAAGGACATCACACTCAAGAAGGCAACAGAGTTATATTTTCAGAGTGTTGAAAGAAAAGCACATGATACTGGAATTCCATATCCTGTTAAACATTTTCTTTATATGTAAGTGTAATATTACCAGGCCAAAAAAAAAAAAAAAAAAAACCAGGCAGAAAGGACTTCAAAAAGTTAATCACACAAAAACCTATCTGACATGTTCTTCAGCAAATAAAGAATTAGATCCAGGAGGTTGTTGCAAACACATGGGAAGTAAGGGTGATTAAATAACTTAAGGAATTACTTTATTATCAAAAAAAGCAATGACCATAAGAAAAAAAAATCTAAAAAGTAATAAAATGTCTCTAACAGTTAAGAATTAAAACTTTAGATGTTGCATAAATGGAGTGTTTGCTAAAGGGTTTAACTTACTGAAATAGAAATTAGAGATATTTATAAGCTAAAAAAAACTAATTCTAAAAAATAAGCTTTAGGATAAGTAATTTTTTAAAGATTTATTTATTTATTTGAGAGAGAGAGAGTAGGGGGAGGGGCAGAGGGAAGAGAATCTCAAACAGACTCCCGCTGAGCCCGGAGCCCAATATAGGGCTCGATCCCACAACACTGAGATCATTACCTGAGCCAAAATCAAGAGTTGGACACTTAACCAACTGACCCACCCAGGTGCCCCTAGCATAAGCCTTAATAAAAGATAATTACTTTTCAGACCAGCAGAAGAAAATTCACCATATTCAGTGAATATTAGGAAAGCAGAGGAAGTAAGTTGTTGGGGGCGGGGGGGGAGAGGATAACCAAAAAACTTTTAATAAACTGAAAAAACAAAATATATGTCAGAAGTCCCAATGTAATAGTAATTAGAAGAAATGGAAATGGCCTTTACCACTAACCAAAAATCTCTGGTGGATTTTTTAAAAGATTTGCAGGTATTAAAATGCAAAATACATGAAGTTTGCAAATCAAGGGAGAGAAAAAAATGACTGCACACAAACATGGGCCAAAAGAAAGCTAGAATCAGACAAAATAATTTAAAATAAAAGTGATCATGAGGAGGGGTATCTGGGTGGCTCAGTAGGTTAAGCGTCCAACTTCTGGTTTTGGCTCAGGTCATGATCTCAGGATCATGATATCAAGCCCCGGGTCAGGCTCCACACTCAGTGGGGAGTCTGGTTGAGATTCTCTCTGCCCTTCCCCCTGCTCACACATGCTCTTTCTCTCTCTGTCTGTAAAATAAAAATAAATAAAATCTTTAAAAAATGATCATGAGAAAAAATAGAGATGTTATATACTGGCTATGTATAATCATCATGAATCTATCTTCATATAATAGTGCAGTCGAAAATACTATATAACAGCTTTGATAGACCTAAAGGGGGAAATGGATAAATCAACAATTATAATTGGAGATTATTAATTAATTACTGCCAAAAAATTAAACAGACCAAGAAAAAGCAAATATATTCCTTACTGATTAAAGAACTCTAATTAATAAACTTTACATCAACAGAGACTAAGCATTTGCTTTAAGCAAAATTTTTAAATTTTGAAAACTAACCTTATACAAAGCCACAGTCTCGATAAATTCCTCCCAATCAATATTATATAGACTTTATCTATAAAGCAATAAAATTATATATCAGTTAGTAGTTTAAAAAATGAATGTCTAGAAGAAAATACTTCTCAATAACCCTTGGATTCAACAAGGGAAATTATGTAAGTGTTAAAGTAGAAAAATAATAGTACCCTATTTCAAAATTTGATCATCCATATGACACAGATTTAAAGCTATGTTGGGATTTTTGTTGACCATAAACTCAAAATGGACCAACAGCCGAAAAAAAAAACAAAAAACAAAAAACCTGAACAAACAGCAAATGAGATCTAATACCTTTTTTAGTGCAAGTACAAGACCTACAAAAAGTCAGAATTCATCCTGAATGTTGTATTCTGTTATGAGATGCCAAAGTATAAGGAGAATTATAAGTAAAAACAGGAAAAATGGGGGAGAGGGGAGGACCCCTGGATGGAAAGATACCTGAGCTCAACACCTTATCCAGATGGTTGGGATTTCAGGACGGTCAAGTAGTGCAAGCACACGAATCCTCAATACACCAGGAGTGCCCACCTGTCTGGTGGTGGAGTGGGGAGAGGGATGGTCCATGTGATTCAAAAGGGCAAAAGTGGGACCAATACCTGGGAATTCCAGTAGGCAGAAATGGAAAGAAAGTAAAAAAGAAATCTCTAACAGTAAAAATTAATTAAAAACAATTGTTCAAAATAGCAACTTATTGCAAAAAAATATTCCAGCAGAGATAGCCTCCTGATGAAGTAAAAGGAATTCCCACAAACAAAAGGTCACTGGAGAGCAGTCCATCTAAGTCCCAAGTTGTAGAACAGGACATCTATCGCCTTGGAACTAAAAAATGTCTGAAGTTCTCTATTTTCACAATGGAAAGGAATAAATTCTCTTAGTGGTATGTTTGTGTTGTCTATGCAAAAAGTGCTAATTTCTACTGAATTTAACCTTTTCATGTTCCTGGTCAAATTTCTGTTAGTACGCAGCATTAATGATGTAAGGTAATTTTGCCTAGAATTTGGTTTATTTTTCAACCCTGATCTACCCCTCTGAATTACAAAAAGAGGACTAAGAACTTGAGTGTGTTTCAAGTTCTATAGAGTTTACCATGCCTTATCATTTGATCATAATAACATTGGAAAATGTTTCTTTCACAAGAGCTAGAGACTGTGAAATTTTATTTGTATTACAAGAATGGACTACTTGTGGGCGCCTGGGTGGCTCAGTGGGTTAAAGCCTCTGCTTTCGGCCCAGGTCATGATCTCAGGGTCCTGGGATTGAGGCCCGCATCGGGCTCTCTGCTCAGCAGGGAGCCTGCTTCCCCCTCTCTCTCTGCCTGCCTCTCTGCCTCCTTGTGATCTCTCTCCCTCTGTGAAATAAATAAATAAAATCTTAAAAAAAAAAAAGAATGGACTACTTGTTACAAAATGTGAAGGAGAAGAGTTTTCTGAGTTTTCAGCGATGAAGTCAGGCGTCTTTTAGTACGTTGTCAGTAATACAACTTTCAACAGCAAGGGAAGAGGTATCTCTCACTGAAAAATGGAAGAGAAACTTCCAGTGTAATTCCTGTAGGATGGCCAAACAGAGGACAGCATTTTCATTCATCTGTTAACTAGTTCATTCATTCACATACTATATGAGTGACGCTGTGTGTCACAGTGAAGAGTACGGGCACTGGAGTCAACCTGTACGGATATAACTCCTAACACCACCAAAGTGAGAAGTAGGGAAGTCTAAGCAAGTAGCCTGATTTTCTTGTACTTCACTTCCTGCATTTGTTAAGGGTGATACTGATGCCTACTTCCTAGGCTGTTGTGAGGATTAAATGATGATAGAGATGATAGATAGATAGATAGATAGATACATAGATAGATACATAGATACATAGATAGATAAACAAAGACAAATGGATGGATGGATGGATGGATGGAGGGAGGGAGGGAGAGTGAGATAGAGAAGGATGGATGGATGGATGGATGGATGGATGGATGAAAGATAGATAGGCAATAGATAATAGAGATCAAGAATTACAGATAACAACACACTTACGGATATATAGTACCTAGAACAAAGCTTGGCCTTTGTGCCCTCTAAGTGTTAGTTGTTACGACCATGTCCCAGGTTCTGAGCTGGATGCTGGGGATACAATACTGAGAAAATGAAAAGTACTTTAATATAATACAAGGTATGATAGGTCAAATTATGGAATTCTACTTAATCCTAAAAATACAGGGAAGTTGTTGAAAGATTTGGAATGGGCGAGCTAGAGTCAGTTTTGCTTGTTTTAAAGATTGTTCTGGCCACACTGAGATGAATGGATTGACCAAGGAAGAGGGAAAGTTTCCAAAGAATGGACAAAGAGAGGCAAGTGCAAAGTTATTAAATGCCAAAAGCAAGTGGAAAGAAAGGCTGAAATTTTCTAATTTTCTTTTCTGAAAACGTGGTGTGCTTGCATTCATGTGTGAGTGCACGTGTCTGTTGGAGGAGGGGAGGCTGCGGGTGTGTGACGAATCATTGGAAGAAGCCTGTCTGTCTTTGAAGTTGCAGTAAGTAACACTCTGACCTTTACAAAGTTTCTAAACCTAAGACCTCATTTCCTTTTTTTGTAAAACATGGATTCACAGCATTTTGGAGACAACTGAATAAGAAACTGTGTATGAAAGGAATTCCTAACCATAAGGCACAAAATAAATGTTGCAGCTGTAATTATGTCCGGCATGTGGAGAGGGGAACTAAATCTCAAGGTCTCTTCTAGGATGTTTATTTTACCAAAGGAGAGGCATAAAGATGGAAAGGGGATATCACAAGGCAAGAAAAAGTTGTGATTAGTATCTGAGGTTAAACATCAAGCCTTTCACCTAACAACACCCTTCATCTAGAAGGATGTTTCAAGGGGCCTCATCTCTGACTCCACTGTACTATATCCAACTCCCTCCCTTAGCATTTTGATTTCCACAATTTTTCCCCCCACTGGGACAGTGATCAGAACATTTTTTAGCTTTCCCTCACTATCTTCTCACCCTCACATCCCTCTTGAACCCAATGTAAATTCCACGTTCAATCAATATCATCATTCCTGCACATATACCTAACCACCATACACACAATGCCCTCCCTTCAGCATACTTTTCTGGAAAAATCTCAACCCCATTTAAATTCAACTAGCCCCATGGGCTGCTTCTGCCCCTGAGAGGTGAATATATGAAGGAAAATAAAACCATATTGACCAGATTCATTTTATGATCGTGACCACTAACTACAGTCTTACTACACTACTCTCATTCCTGTAGACTACTGACCAATGCTCTGCATTGTGCTAAATCCAATAGTCACTTTGCATATTACTACATAAGCAGCATTTTACATTTTTATATTTAGCAATCTGCTAAATTTTAGGCTCAGTCCTAGTTTGGGATTTCTTCGCTTATATCTTTTCCTACTGACCACCTCTGTGATGCAACAAACTCCTTCCAACATAAATGCATGCACACACACAGGCACATGAATCCACACATGTGTGTACACATAGACTCATAAGGAAGTGTCCGTATCCTACTTGATCTTTCTTCCCCGTAGCCTAGACCACCATTTGTTGTACTATACATTTATTCATTTGCTGATGTTCATCTCATACCGCTCAAATACATGTTTCACAAGGACAGGACTTTGTTTTAATCATCATTAAATCCCCAGAGCCTACAACAGGGTTAACATTTAGTAGGTACTCAACAAGTTTTATTTGAATGAATGAATAAATAAATGAATAAATGAGGGAAATCAATATTTAAATTTAGGAAATTTCCCAGAGGATAAAAATAGTTGTTTAATTAGCAATGACAAATCAAACATGTTAACAAGCTATGATATAAATATTCCATATATGTATTTATTCATTATTCAGTAGTATTTATGACTTGCTTGTTCCCAAAAATGATCTGAGGCAACTGATATGTATATAGTATTGCTATTTATAAACTGAGTACAGAATATTCTCTCTGTCTCTAATGAAGGAAAAATGTGGTTTAACTGCTTTTATAAAATATGAGTAAACCTTCATTAAAAGGGAAAGGGAACAGAGTAATAAGGCTTTCTTCAAACAGTAACTGATGAAAAATTTGTTCTTTTATATAATTAAAAAACATACAAATGGGGCAGTGCCAAGGTTAGGGGATGTTTGAGTTACTAGCATTTTTTTTTTTTCATTTCAAGAGTGAAGATGTCAAACCTCTACTGTTGTCGTCTTCTTCTTCTTCTTTTTTAGATTTTATTTATTTATTTTAGACACAGAGAGAGGAATAGCAAGAGCAGAAGGGAAAAAGGGGAGGGAGAGAGAGAATCTCAAGCAGACTCCCTGCCGAGTGCAAAGCCCAATGCAGGGTTCAATCCCAGGACCCTGAGATCATGACTTGAGCTACAACCAAGAGTCAGACACAACTCAGTGTGCCACCCAGGCAGCCCTTAAAATATTTTTTTATTTACTGTCTTCTTTGATATAACTATGCTTCTTTCCAGTTTTACTAACTCAAAAGACGATTCCTCATATACCAAATATACTATTGAAATTGCATCTTGTAAAAAAAAAAAAAAAGTCATTCTCAGGACTCCTGGGTGGCTCAATCCGTTAAGCGTCTGCCTTCGGCTCAGGTCATGATCCCAGGGTCCTGGGATCGAGTTCCACATCAGGCTCTCTGCTCAGCAGGGAGTCTGCTTCTCCCTCTGCCTGCTGCTCCCCCTGCTTGTCCTCTCTCTGTATATATCTCTTGCTCTCTGAGAAATAAATAAATAAATAAAATCTTTTTTAAAAAGTCATTCTCAAATATTTACTATGATCATTTTGGCATAAAAACAGGCTTGCCCCAATTCTGAAACGTCTAAACTGGTCAAGACATGTTAAGTCTCTCTAGCCACCTTTATATGTCTAATATAAGTTCTTATCAAAAAGAAAAAAATAGAGATAGCTTTTCAATTCTGTTAAGAAAGTAATTTTCATGATGAGATTGGCTAGAGTCTGGAACGAGTTCTCTGTAGAAACGGAGAAGGCTTTGAGGCCATTAAAATAAAACCATACAAAACAGTGGGGAATGTACTCTACTAGGAGGGAAAATGCTGTCCAGATCCCTGGAGGCTGCTGCCGAGAGCTGAATAGGCCTTTTCAATCTCCAGCCTTTATGATTCCAGGTAACTATTCTGAGAACAGATGAAAGGAGTGGGTTTTTATTCTATCCATGTTGAGCTCCTATTAGCCTCTTGAGGAAAGAGGGGTTTTGCGGAAAGTGTGAGTGTTCTAAGTGTTACTGAAATGTCCTTGTTTAATTTCCTTATGAAAAGGCAATCTAATAATAGCTACATCTTCTAATATTAACAAAGCTGCAAAGTTACGCAAGTCGGAATAATGTTCCTCTGCTTGGATGGCAAAATCCTTCAATGTCCTTGTCTCTCTTTTCCCAATGTGCCACCTCCTTTATAGTCGATGTTTGCTCTTTAATATTTGATTTCACATTTGATTCCAGTCCTCCTGATACAGAGCTGCAGTGTGAAGTGGGAACATTCAAAAGGGAGAGAAGATATGGCGGCCACACTCCCATGAGCAAGTCCACTGAACTGTAAATCTACCGTGCATTTAATTACTCAGCTAGACCGTGCATGGATCAGGTCTCCCCAGTGCTGGCTATCAGGAGCGATTGAGTCAGCTTGCAGTAATAAGCCTTTCTACAGTTAAAGCCAAAGGTTAAAAGTAGACATAGAACTTCAAGGCAAGGATTGTTTTTAAAGAGCTACAAAACTCAGAGTAACAGAACGTTCTTTTGAATGAATTCCTAAGTTTCCAACCCTTAAATTGAAACGGGGGACTTTTGTGGAAAGGACCGGGTCCCTTCCAGCAAATTTATATATATTTGGGTCAGTAATGGGCGTGGAAAGCCCACCCTCCCCACGCCAACTTCTACCACATATGCGGCATCTTTAGCTTGTGTTTGTAAAATGAATAGCAGAGATAATTGCACTTGTGAGATGAATCAGCAATTCCCCATTAGACCAGCAAAATAACGCTGTTTTCTTTCTGAATCATTGTGGAAGGCAAATGGAAAAGTGACAAATAGACTTTGTTCTCCATCAGTGATGGAAAGGGAATTCATGTTGGGAGCCAGATTTCCAAAGTAAGGCATACAGGGCTTGCCAGCAAAACTGTTCACACCCCCACCGAGACCACAAACCCTGCAGCTGTAATTTCAGAAACACACATGTGTATAAATCAAGTAATTGCACACCTAACTATCCACTTGAGCCTGTGTGCCTGGGTTTTTTTGCAGGTGCCCAGGGCGCTTGTGCTCTTTGACTTTGAAAACAAGGTTTAGTTTAATTGACAGGATATTATCAAATTCAAGCTGACTTGTATGGACAAATCTCAAAATATGAGGCTGGCATGAGGAAACCAGCAGCACCTCTGAACGTTCTGTGTGTGTGTTCTGCAAGGTCCTTGCAGCTGACTGAATTTTACACAACAGAAAGACACAAAATGAAAATGTCAGTTTCGTTCTAATTCATGAAAGTATGTTTCCAGACCATTCAGTGAAGCAACATCATTTTGAAACATTCTTGCCATTTACAGAAAGACAGAGAGAGCGAGAGCGAGAGAGAGAGAGAGAGAGAGAGAGAGAGGAAAAATTGAGCAAGTATTACTTTGCTTTATAGAATGATATTTTTAAAGGGGATGAGGGGATGCTTTGGGTCTACTGGTCAGGAGAGCAAGCCGATCCATGTTTCCACATTCCAGCTGGCAGAAGCCCCAGCAGACAAACATGGAGCAGGCTGCTGGCTGCCCACAAAAGTGAAATTCGCTACAACATGGGATCTGCCTGCAGCCTGAACTTGTGCTCTGCTTTTTCCAGGAAAAATCCAGGTCTTTGGGCCTTCAGAACAGGTGTAGTTACTACTCGTCCTCTACAACCACTTTAAAAGTTCCAGTAAAGTAAGATGAACGGGGACCAGTTCATCCAAAAATTCGGCTGTGATTCAGCAAAAGGCATTTCTGTAATTTTTACCTTGAGAGAAAGAAAACCATGGCAGCTTTTCCAAAGAAGATATTTAAACCACCACCTTCTCTTTTACCACCCCCTCACCAGAAGTTTACAGATTTAGCTTTACTGAGTACACACATATGCGTGTGAGTATGCAACACACACACACACACACACACACACACACATCATACAGCCAGAAAATTCCAAATGGAATGATGCCGATGCTCACTGGAAAATAATAAGATGCTGCAAACAGTGTCTATCTTGTGTTAGGCTATTTCTAAAGCACCTAGCATTCCTCCTGCCACACAACAAGGACTTGATAGACATTCTCAGCGGAGCATGAGAAATTCCACCTGCACATTCTTTGTATCTGGTTCATATTTTACTATATAAAATAAAGAAATGGAATCAGAGGTAATATGGTAACTACAGGTAAAATCAATCTTAAAATGCAGTGTCCCATAAGGATGATCTTTCTTGCGACAAAGTCGGTAGTCAGCCAGAGCAAAGAAAAGAGAACTTCATGCAAAGGATTTTCCTGAAAATGTGCACAAAATCCCACTGGTCCATTTGAGCAAAATTTCCAGTAAGTCTTGTTTTCATAAAGTAATTATTAAAGAAACCCATTATGTTTGATTGTAACATTAGCCAAAAATAACATTTGAATATGACAGCCACAAAATTTAACCTTTCTTTTTTTTAATGATTTACAGATTTTTTTTATTAACACTTTATCGAAGGCTTAGTTTTGAGACTTTTAAAACTGGTATGCTCCTTTTGCTTGTTATCAGGGAACTTGAAAATGTATAAGGTGTTTATGGCCTATTAAAGAACCATTAGGCCATAAAAATAATCTGCCTGTAAAAACAGTGAGGGAAGGTGAAATGCGCAATGTATAAACTACAATCTGATCACCGTATAAAGGCCAAGTAGGGAAAGCTATTGATTTCTTTCCCGCCAAACAAACACAATAAATTTCAGATGTATTAATAGGCTTAAAATAAACCTCAATCTTATACAAAGGAAAGAGGGGAAGCAATATAAGAAAAAGATTATCAACAACCTACTCTACATTTGAAATGATGGCCTTGTGTATTGTTGGGGGGGAGGCATGTGGGATTATGACCAGCAAATTCCTTGTTTACTTAGACTCAGCTTCTTTCATAAGGACATCTTCTGGACAGCATAAGAACTTATAAGTCATATTATTCACATTCCAACAAAGTAGTTAGCATTTGTACACCACAAAGTATAATTTCTGAAATTGGATTGTAGTTTTTGAGGACCCCATGGAGAGAGTTTGGAGACAAGAGGGTCCTACACTGGGAATAAGGAGCGGACTTGGGATGGGGGACTCAGCCTTGTGCAGAGACTCCCTACCAGTACAAAACACCTGTGTGATACTGGGAAAGATTCTCACCTGTTCTGCAGCCAAGTCTCCACCTCTTCAGAGTGGAGGATGTTACTAAACTATCAAAATGTAAGTATTAAAATAAAACAATACATCTAAAGGACTCTGCCTGACACAAAGTACTTGATGTATTTCATCAGTGTTTATTATACTATTCCCTGGGTCCTTAGACAGCGGTGATCTTGGGCATGTCCCTTCAGCCTCCTGGGCCACTTTTTTCTGCAATGATGGGATTGCACTATGGTCCTTCCCAGTCCTAACCATTTCTGACTGTATAAAATCATATGCCCTTAATTGGATCAGACCTTAAAGTTTTTGAGGGCCAAATGCCAGACCAATCTCCTATGTCCACTGATGGTTGACAACTTCTCCATGTGGTGATAACAGATCCAGTGCTTGGGAAGGCCTATACGTTGGGAAATTCACTGTTCGAACACAAAACATCTCCAAAGTAGGGCGCCTGGGTGGCTCAGTGGGTTAAAGCCTCTGCCTTTGGCTCAGGTCATGATCTCAGGGTCCTGGGATCGAGGCCTGCATTGGGCTCCCTGCTCAGCAGGGAGCCTGCTTCCTCCTCTCTCTCTGCCTGCCTCTCTGCCTACTTGTAATCTCTTTCTGTCATATAAATAAATAAATAAAAATCTTAAAAAAAAAGAAAGATTAAAAAAAATCTCCAAAGTAATAATTCCCACCTTTGGGGTACAAACATGGGTGTACTGTCAAGATATGAGGAGGATAACAAGTTTTTTTGGCACTAGCAGTTAAATAAAAGCAATAATTGCAGTTAAATGATTGTTAATCACAATTATATCAATTATATCATAATATAACTATAGTATTATAAGGTATTATAAGCTAGTTTATTAATGATTATATATTATAGACTTAGAACTTGAAAATGACTTATTTTAAAATAGATACATTGGAGCATAATCAAATTTACTCCTATAATAATGTCACTTTATTTAATTTGTAGTCCCACAACTTTCTCAAGAGAATATTGGAAAAACCAAGAATACTTTGCTCATGCTAATGTATGTATTAAATGTTTTGTGTCAAGGAAACAGGTAGTTCCTAAGAGGAAACTTATGACATTATTTTAATAATTTTAAAGGGCAAATGAATCAATGAACAGACCTAATAAAATATTGATAGAGTCCATTCAATATGATTGAAAGTTAACTGAAAGTGTTTGCCCAATTAGAGCCATAAAGACAAAAGAGAGACATGTTCTTTTTTTTTTTTAAGATTTTATTTATTTATTTGACAGAGAGAGAGAGATTACAAGTAGGCAGAGAGGCAGGCAGAGAGAGGAGGAAGCAGGTTCCCCACCGAGCAGGGAGCCTGATGTGGGCCTCGATCCCAGGACCCTGAGATCATGACCTGAGCCGAAGGCAGAGGCTTTAACCCACTGAGGCACCCAGGTGACCCAAGAGAGACATGTTCTAAATTCCTCCAATGTCTCTGCATTCCACGCCCACTAAAACATTCTATTAATATGTTTTATCAGTTTTATACTTCAAGATACTTCTTAAAAGTATTTAAGTCACTGTTTGTTTGTAATAAGATTCTAACCCTATTACTCTCAAGCTATTTTTCCTACAAATAATTCACAGGAGGTTCCTATGTGTCCTTAAAGAATGTGTAAAATTATTACCTACCAGAAAATCGTGCCTAGGGAAATAAAAAAGAACCCATGAATGTCCTACACAGTGAGATAAATTCAGAGATAAGCATCCTAATCTCATTATTACTAATTTGTTTTACTCATATTATTCTTTTTATTGTCTAGGCCAGTTCTCCAAGAAAGTCCTGGGAACAACCAGCAGCAGTACATTGGGACTTGTTAGAAACACAAATTCTTGTGAGGTCCAGAAATCTATTTTTTTTTTAAAGATTTTATTTATTTATTTGACAGAGAGAGAGAGAGAGAGATCACAAGTAGGCAGAGAGGCAGGCAGAGAGAGAGGAGGAAGCAGGCTCCCTGCTGAGCAGGGAACCCGATGCGGGGCTTGATCCCAGGACCCTGAGATCATGACCTGAGCCGAAGGCAGAGGCTTTAACCCACTGAGCCACCCAGGCGCCCCATAGAAATCTATATTTTAACAAGCCCTCTGAGTGCCTTGGATAAATGCTAGTTTGAAAACCACTGGTGAACACCAGAAATTAAATCATAGTATTTTAAAATATTGAACAAAGTAACTCATTAGAATTTAAATAAAAATTTGCAGTACAATTTTTTAAAAATATGTTGAACAAGGGAGGCAAAACATAATTTTGGATCCTAACTATTTAATCTATATTGTAAGAAGTTTTTACTATTGTTATACATTAAATTATATTAGCAAAAATTGTGAAAAGCAATGTCATTCCATGTTAAGATTAAAGAAAAACAGGTGCTCAGGTATTTCTGAGGGATGTGTGAAAAGCTTAAAATAATTTTGTAAGGTAGTCCAGAAATCCCTACTTAAATAAACACACGTAAATCCTTTGACCCATGCATCTCATTTTGGGAAAAATTACACTACAAAAAATAAAAGTGTCTGTATGTAAAGCTGTTTGTGTAAAGGTATTTATGGCAATGTGGTTTCTGGAGGCAAAACCATACTAGAGCAAAAATCATAAGCAATCTGAAATCCCAGCAGTAAGGAAATGGTGAAATAAGTCCTGATTTGGTCATACTATAGGATATGATTCAACTTTCAGAAAAGATGGATAAGTCCTAGTAATACTGTAAGAAGGAAAGGAAGGAAGGAAGGAAGGAAGGAAGGAAGGAAGGAAGGAAGGAAAGAAAGAAGGAAGGGAGAGAGGAGAGAAGGAGGGAAGGAAAGAAGGAGAGGAGAGGAGGGAGAAAAAGAAAGAAAGAAAGAAAGAGAGAGAAAGAAAGAGAAAGAAAGAAAGAAAGAGAAAGAAAGAAAGAAAAGAAAAGAAAAAAGAGAGAAAGGAGGGAGGGAGGAAGAATTTATAGAATAATATTTCTAGTGTGTATCCATATGTATCACAAGGTACTTCAATAGAAAACCTTGAAAGTTCTGTAGATTAACACAGTAAAGGCTTGTATCTTTCTCACACAAAACCCATGCCGATCAGAAGGCCTCCTCCGGCTCAAAGTTATGTCACCCAGAGCCTGGAACCTCTAAGATTGCCCTGGTCTCAGTCCCAAAGTGACATATCACTTCCACTCAGACATCACTGGCCTGCAATTATCAAATGAACCTTACTAATAGCAAGGGAGAGGCTGGCGAATGCAGAGGATAGTCACTGAGCACTGATTATCTCTTCCATCATGTATTTTGTCTAGCTTAGTATGAACACATCAAATTGTTAAAATAGTTGCTATTGAAGAGCAATGATAGAGAGGTAGGAAGGTAAAGATTATGAACATTTCTACATATAATATTTAACTCGTAACAATAATATAGCACTTTTATAAATGAAATAAAATTGTATTAAAATCAGGGATGTTTGTATACACAACCACCTTGACACCATATAAACGTGAATCTATAGATCAAGCCTGCTATGAGACCAGCGAAGAGGGAGAGTTTGAATGTAAGGACAGAAAAAGGAAAAATCAGCCACTGTGTTTCAGGTTCCTGGGATGATAAGAGAGGATGGGACGTGACATACAAACCAAGGAACCGATCTTAATAAAAGAAAAGAAAACTCTTCTACAGTAATAAGAGGGAATAAATATAGAAGGGCTACAGTTAGAGGTGAGCTTGCAACTTTGATGTCTACAACATGAGGAGTAACTCTCTCATTGCTTCTGTAGTCTCTGTAAAAGAGAAGCCAAGGTTTTCTGTTGAGTGTGAAGGAGTAAAATTGTTTGCAGGTGGATCAGACAGAGTCTGAAATAATGGTTATAAAGGATGGAACACTAGTTGGTCGGAGAAGCAGATCAGTGATACAGTGTAATCGACACAATGTACCTCCCCAAATTTCATCAACAGCTTTCTTCTTTCAGAACTTACAACCTGCCTCCAAGACTACTCTTCCACTTCCACTGTCATGGCTGCAGAGCCTCTGAGTTGGCTCTTGTTCACGTTGAAACCCAAGGTCAAGTCCATAGTTAGTACACCTCACACACTATGTAGTCCATGCTCTTACCCCACATTTTCTAGATTGGTAAAATAATACACTGCAAGGGGAGGATCTGGCTTCCAGAGCATCCACCAAGGAGCCAGGCGGATAAGCCAAAGTTCAAAGTAATTATCTCGTCATGTGAAAACTGACCAATGGGAAACAAGAGATGGGATTGGGTCAGGCAGATGAATCTCACTTCTTTCTCTCTTCCATTTACCCCTACGTGTGTAGTTCCTAGTTGAAGCATGTATCAAGAAAACATGTCTGCTGAGTGCCCTGATGTGTCTCTTCAAAACTTATCATGAAGTGGGACCCAGTGTGATGATACAGTGCATTTTTTTGCTCTTTAAGTATTTCCTTTGTTGGCTTTTCTTTTTGTTGACCTTTTTTACCTTAGCTTGACTGGAGAAAAAAAAATCTGCAGCTTTACCTTTACTTAGGCTCAACTTTTAATAAGAACTGAACTAAAACAATTGGTACAGTAAGTGGTTCCAAAAAAGGGATGCTCAGGAAGGGAACTTGGCATTGAATTGCCATTTGTGTAAAACCAACAGAGACCCTGTTGGCGGGAATTGGGGTGATAGTTAAACTTTCACCTCTGATTAACAGGAATAAAGTGTGTATAAAAGCAAGGCATTGGGAAATCAGTGGCTGTGGCACTTAATCATTATAGGAAATATGCTAATATAAAAATGTGCATTACAGTAACGACCCTAGAGACCTTGCAAGAAGAAATGGTTGGTGTAGAGCTATCCCACCCACTCTCCTCCAAAATGGAGCATGTTTTAAGAGCTAAATTACCTGAGTGGTAGCTTTAAAGGAGACCTTTATCTTTGTATCTGCAGCAGACTGTACTGAGAATCAACCCCAGGATCTGGTTAACGAGCGACAGAACTGCAATGGATGCAAAATGTGTAGCTTTTAGATGTCTTACATTAGCGTCAAGGTCACGGGGAAAAAAGAGCAGGACACTGAAATCTGCAATGGAATATTCTGGCGATTGACCCAATAATCTTGAAAGCCCAAAAATACTGAGCCATCTTGGCTAGGAAAAGCAGCCCTTTCCCTAGAAACTGAAGACTGAATGCCAACATCCCTTTTTTTTTTTTTTTTTGCCAACTTTGGGGGCTAGAGCTCTTTTCGCTGACTCTCTTGGCTTAAGACATCCAGAACATGAAGATTAGACACCACCTTGGAAAGGTCTCTGTGGCTGATTGGACTCTTCAGGAGAGAAGCAAGGGCATCTCCAGTCTTACACACAAAATAGAAGAGACCTGGATTTAAGAGAGGATCTAAGAAGTTCATGGAGGTACAAGTGTGGGCTGTAGTGTCCAAAACCTTGTTCCCCTCTGCATCAGTCAGGGGTTTGTGGTAACTGTGAGGTAATATTTGACATTTTGCAATTTCGGACACTGGTAAAACACTGTAAAACTGTCGTCTTCATGTCTGATGTTGGAACTGGAGGGCAGGCAGCAGAGAAGGAAGATGGATGCAAAATGGAGAGAGCAGGAAGCAACTGAAACCCACAAGGACAATCTAAACCCCAACCTGGATGGAGCAAGTGTCCTTAAGGAGAAGCTGGTGCCTTTCATCAAGGAACTCAACACACACTTGGCCCAGAAGTGAAAGTGAAGGAAAAGCCATAGGATGGTAGAATACTTGCAGGCAGGGAGCTGAGCCAGGAGATAAGCAACAACATATGTGAGCTCTAAAAGCTCCTGCCCCAACCTTCTGAGGGTAAAATATAAAATGGCTGGTGATTTACTTCTGTCTTTTTATATCTCATGTGAAAATGTCCTTTGTGGCCCATGTAAAAGGAAATCGAAAGGAAAAGGAATTCTGGGAAACCTATTCAAACTAGCAAAGCTGACATTACAATGCCACCATACCCTCTTTAAATTCCTTTGATTATTACTTTTTCCAGAAAGGACTACTTCCCTCTTGTACCATGCCATACCCACCACTGTTGCCTTTGGCAGGTTTCCCAGGGTGGATTCTGAGTACGGGGCCTATGTGGTTGGTTCCCCTTCCCACACACTGAGCTAGCTATCCATTCTAAGCCACCTTTCCACTTCTGGCCTTGAGTCAAATGCCACACCTTTGAGCTTCCAGAACATCCAAAGAATGAAGGGCAAGCAAATGCACCCCAAAAGGGCACGGGAAATGGGAGATAAAAAGGAACTGGATGTTACATTTTCCCTCTTTTCTCCCTCCCACAGTCTATTCTGAGATACAGATCTTTAGAACCCAATCATGGAAATTTCCTGCCTGCTGATAGAACACGCCTGCTGAGCAACAAGGCTGTGTTACTTCACAGCCTCTATGAAGCAGGCAGGCAACGTGATAACTCATTACATTATGTTGTTTTTACATTTGTTCATGCCTCACTTCTCAGCTTTTAAATCCTCACCATCATGCCCATTAAGAACAGTGTATTAATCCTTGCCTCAAGCTCTGTGCTCTAGAGAATCTGAAAACAAACAAAAAACCAAAACAAAAAACAAAAACAAACAAACAAACAAACAAAAAACAAAAAACAAACAAAAAACAAAAACCCAAAAAACAAAAAACAGGAAATTTGAAGACCCATTTACCCCTTTGAGGCTGTGGCTAATGAGTAAAAAACCATATACTTCACTTTGGTCATTCCTAAGTTCTACCTTTTTACTCAATTGTAAACACAGAAAAAGTAGACTGGTTTATCCAGAGCTGGGTTTTGTCAAAAGCCTTCATGAAGAAACAAATATGCCCCATCCCATACTTTTAATCAACGAATGACATTTTAGACAGAATTTTTTTTTCTTACATCCTTTCCAAATGTTCTGTCAGTAAACACAACTTTAGATGGAGGAAGAAGAGAAGGGTGTTCTGACCTTCATCAGAATCTAGGGAGCAACACAGACGTAACGGAACCTCAGGAAAGAGAAGGAAACACTGTTTTAGGGTATTCTGATGCTGAAACAAAAATTTTTTTTTGGTAAACTTTCTGCTTCCTCCATTATTTTGCCCAGGATAGATTTGCATGTTAGCACAAGCATATGACAGACTTTTATTGTTTTCTTAACACTTAACCTACCTTCTGATTATAAGTAGAACACTTCTGGAAGATTCACTAGGATTTTCAGATCCAAAAATGCCATTGCGATATAAACTGCTATATGAGACAAAGAGGACCTATACACAGACAGTAGGAGAAAGAGCGAAAGCACTTTTCTTTACATTTTAATTAAACCAACATTTATTGAGCATTCCTTATAGGCACATATAATGGATAGCACCGCGTATATAAAAATGAATTAGGGCTGTAATTTCAATATACTGTGAAGAGGAGTGCTGTGAATGAGGAAAACATGAAGGGCTATGACACACAAAGCCTCCCGTCCTGGGACTTCCAGAGGACTTCCAGAAGAAACGACAACTGCCTGAGGTTTGAAGGGTAATGAGGTGTTATGCAGGCAAAGGAGGGGAGAGGTCACAATGAACTTTGATGTGTGTTTATCACATCGCTTACTAAGTAGTTAGATATGTTCCCAGAAAAAGATACTTACACACCATCTCTCACCCCTCATTTCTTTATCTGCTTTACCCCTCAAAACAAAGGGACCAAAGAGAACAATTCCTTCACTTCACTTGAACAGAAAGACACTGTCACAGAGCAAAAAGGAACCAAACTCGAAGCTTTTCAAAACCTGGAATGGATTTTAAATTTAAATAAATGTATCTATATTCTAGTTGGAGCTGCTTTCCACAGATGCAGAGGTTTTTTGGAGGGTTTTTTTTTTTTTTCAAGTACACTTATTTGTAGCCCAGGTAATTTCAGTAGCTAAATGTGCATCTGGAACCTCATGAGTTGAGATGAAAGACAGAAACAGTGATAAAGAGTAAATGATTTGCACCTATTTACATATTGAAAAGAGTTTGGTTCAGGATTCCCAGTATATTATCAGCACTAAGTTCTCTCTTTATTTATTTTTTTTCTCTCAGAAGAATGAGGTCTCCTTCTGAGTCAGACAATGCCATCAGCCAGGCCGTTGTTCAAGGCAGCAGGGCACTTCCCACAATGCAACTGGAACTTCACCTGCCCCAGTACTTCTACATGGTTAATGACAGAGACACAAAGGAAGCCAGCCATGTGCTATCTTCTGTTCCCAAAAGCCGACTACTACAAGTTATATAAAACCAACTTGGTGAGATATGTCTTTTGTCTATTATTTTTGTCCATTTTCATTTTCTTTTCAAGTCTTCATTTGTGTCTTGAAGATGAACTATTAACAAACCACATTTTTCCATTCAATTTTGTGGTATTTTTCTAATTCCCACCCGAGCATCCGCACAGGCAATTAAATGAATACCTTTTAACCTTTTCTGAAATACAACTGAACTATGCAGAAATGTAAACAAACAAACAAACAAACAAACAAACAAACAAAAGCCCTTAAACCACAGGTGAAAACCTCAGGGCACATCCTTGACCCAGGAAAGATTATTCTCATTTCATTTTTATGTGGTCTACACATTTAGATCATTCTTCCTCCTGCCTCTTTCTCCTTATGTTTGGTGTATTTTTGAAGTGTCTAGTCTCAGACAAGATAATAACGGTTAGCGGATGCAGGCTACTCTTGGCAGGGCGAGAAAGCAGACGGTGTGCCCTGCATCTTCTCAGATTCCACACCTTCGTGATCAGAAGTTAAATTGGAGTCCCTGGCTTTGGAATGGTCCTACCAAACTCCTTCCTCACCTCCACACCAAATTCTTTCCACTGTTATACTTATCAGACACTTTAATATTGTTCGTATCAGTAATAAGCAACACCAGCTTAAAACCCATCTCTTCAGACTATCCACTGCCTTCCATTCTTCTGACAACCCCAAGGTCACTCTTCCTATTCCCTGAAGATTTTATCTACTGCTCACTGGTACTCTCCATTACTACCTCTTAAGCCATTATGGTCCCAATTTCATTTGTTGTCCTTCAGTAACTCTTTTTTTTTTCCTCAAGATTTTATTTATTTGACAGAGAGAGAAAGAGAGATCACAAGTAGGCAGAAAGGCAGGCAGAGAGAGGAGGAAGCAGGCTCCCTGCTGAGCAGAAAGCCCGACGTGGGGCTCAATCCCAGGACCCCGAGATCATGACCTGAGCCAAAGGCAGTGGCTTTAACCCACTGAGCCACCCAGTAACTCTTAAAAGACCCACATTTTACTCTTAAAAGTGTTAACTTTGGGTCAAGAAATTATATATAGTCACCTTGGTCATGGTCATAGTTACTGGTGTTCAGGACAAGAAAATAGATGATTCTTTCAATCTCCAAACTCTTCATTTCTTATTTCTTCTCCTTTGATGTTATTGCCCTACAGCCTACCTTGATTATTCATTCCCATGACCCTACCCTAAATCTTGCCATTACCAAACATTAAACCCCTCCTCCCAAATCTTAATTTCAGGCTTCCCAATCTCTAACCTATCCTATCTTTTCAAGTCACACACATTATTACACCAACCACAGCAATTCTTCCTCCCCATCTCTACTCACAATTTTTGCTTCTAAGAACTTTCCCTTTTCCCTCACTCCTGCATGCCCTCATCTCTGAATGTATGCAGCTTACCGTAGGAGGTCATTAAAATTCCTCCACTACAGGTAGCCACTTTGGTTTCACTCACCCTTTTTCTCAATCCTTTGGCAAAACCAAAACCTTAGTTTCATCTTAGTTAAGTTCCATTTTCTGCCTGCCTTACCCTTGTACCTAAGTAGGCGAGTGAGGTAAGAAGTTGAGAACAGATAGACACACACACACATACACAGGCGCACACACCCTCACACATCACTACTGGAACCGTGCGGACTGTACTTACTTGAATTTGTCATCACTTTAAATGGGTCCATAACGCTACCTGGCAATTTTACTGTATTTCCCCAGATCATTCACTCTCCAGCTCACCTAGATGATTCCATGCAGTCTCCCCTGTACTCGAATTTTGAAATTCTCCTCCCTCCTCCCCTCTCTCAGCTGATGAACTCGCTTCCTATTTCAAGGAGAGAAAAGAAGCAATCAGAAGTGAATTTCTGCAAGTCTTCATGACTCCCTGCACTTGTGTCCACATGCACCGCCTTCTCTCTCTCTCTCTCTCTTTTAATTTTACAAGTTCTAGAAAAGGCCAACCCTTTCAATTAATTATCTGTTAGATCTCACCCAATGACCAGTAATACCAGCTCTCACCTGTTCTCCTAAGTAGAGATTAAACAGAGGGAAGAAAAAATAACATTTTAAGAAATACAGGGTACACTGAGAGAATGTGACAGAAGTTACAAAAAGCATCTGCTGCAGTCGTGATTCCTGCTCTGTATTCAGAAATGAGAGAACGACCCACAAGATGAGTATGGGATTCAACTGGATCCCCTGGAGACAGAATCAATCCAAAAGAGTTGACTCCAGTGGTTATGATATTATCTGTTACTTTGCATTCATCTAGCTTTCCCATGATCAATTAAGTACTACTAAAGATTCATGTGGTTTAGATTATTTAGTATAACAGATTGGTTTTGCTGTCTATTACGGTAACTAGTTCTCTTTGCTTTTAATAGTTGAGCTATCAACTTAGCTATTAACTAAATTGCTTCTTGACCTTGGCCATCCCCTGGGTATTTCCTTTCCATCAAAATCATAGAGCCCATTTAAACTGCAGTGTACCTACCAGCATTCCCATCACAGAGAGAAGAGCCAACAAAGCTCTTCGTAAAGATGTCGGTGCTATCATTATCTACGTACTTACCAAGGCTCTCATGCAGGAAATGTTGCAAGGCAGCAATGAGCAATGATAAAACCATACCGGTAATTTTTTCTTTGACAACATATCAAAGTAGAAGAACAAAATTTTATACAGTGTTATAAAGCTAAACTATTAGGCATATGGCACTCTTATTTTCAGAAATAAAAGAATGCATTATCAGTATATATTAGTTCAATTAATTATTACAGGTCAGGGAGATCATATTTAGTGGATTAATTTTCACCAAGTTAATGAGCAAATTTAATCTACTTTAGTGGAGAAGTGAAAAAACCATAATACTTTACAATACACATTTTAACAAATGTAGTTTTCCATAACAAATATAAGTTATTTATAAATTACTAAGTTAGCAGTCCTGGGAAAATAACCACTACACCAGTTTCCAAATACGTAGAAGACCCATTTTGCCCTTTTTAGTGAACAAGTGTAGAAATTCAACCGCTTGACGACTAGAAACAGAGTAAGTGTGAATTTAACTCAAGCTTTATAATGAATGGCTGGTAAACAAGCTCTAAATTTCTCCCCCACCAAAAGTAATGATTCTTCCATTCTCAAAAGCACTTGTGTCAACTACTTCACTGAATGTCCCTCATTAAGTACCTTGAAATGTGTGGTCGAAGTTTTCAATTAGAACTTTAACCACAGCTACATAAAATGATCTATGGTTTTTAATATTTTATTTTACAAAAATTAATTTCTGACAACTTCCCTTAGTGTGGGACCCCAGTGTTCCACCAGCCAGTGGAGCAAATGGCTCCATGAGCTATCTATTGAGTCACAACTCTGGTGAGTGTATAAACATTGCTAAACTCAGCCTGAGCTAAAATGTCTCTTTCTGTTTATGTGAAACTTCAGAATTCATTTCCCCATAGATTTCTTAGATTTATCTTCCTATACATTACCAGAGTTGTACAATTGTTAGTTTCTCACTTCTCCCCAGATTTGATTTTACAGTTGGACCCACAGGTCCTGTTAGGGTTTGACTGTACCCATATGTCTGGTCGTTCAGAGGGGAGGAAGTGTAAGGAGAACTGAAATATCCTCCTTTTGCCAGGCAGCTCCCATAGATGAGGGAGGTGTAATACCTTCAGGCAGGAGAGGACACCTTTCATCAAACAAGGGGAGAGACGTGCTGAAGCCATCAACAAAGGCTCAGTGGGGAGTGAGGGTCTTTCAATTACTCTAATCGGTCCCCATCTAAATGGCAGAGAACAACTCTTACCTAATGAATACTCTAACATTCACAAAAGTGACCTGGTGAGGCTGTGATTCAAATGACAATGTATTTCAGCAATATGCGGCATCCAATTTTTAGCTTGAATTTAGTCACCTTAGCTCTGTAAACAACAAATCAAAAGTTTCTGTTGACAGAGTCATGGTAAATCTCTTGTTTTCAGTGTAACCCTGTGACAAGAACTTGTGGATGTGAGTTCAGTTATTCTTACTTTAAGCCGTGCAGCATTATTAGAAGTAGTTATTGCCATTTATAGCGGAATATGGCAAAATACCATGATCCCTCCAAACCTTGACCTCAGTAAGCACTTGCTCAAGGTGACTGCTGATGATAATTTAATTAACTTCTTGGCCACTGGTGGGAGTGATTTCCAGAGTACCACCACTGGAAGTCAATGGGATTTTCATGACCTGTACCAAACCCAGAATAGATGACCGAACCCAGATTCCCGACAGCCTCATTTTCCTGAGAGAATTTCACCTGAAACCCAATCTATCCATTCTGTGTTCTTGAGTGCAAGAAAGATAATAAACTCTAGTGAATTTAAATAGAAAAAGAATTTGGTATAAGGGGAATGGGTAGGTCGTGGGATCAGTGAGATGCCTGGAAAACACAGGCTCAGAGGGCAGGCAGTGCAGGGTCTCAGGAAGGCTAGGTGGAGGGACACAGCCAAGGGGACATACAGAATAATCACAGCTATGCCTCTGGTAGAGCCACCACTTGACACACACCACCACAGCTGCTTGAACTCTGTGCTTCCTGTATGAACTCCTCAACTTTCCTTAAATATTTGAATTGTTCTCTTAAGAGACAGAGTCCTGGGTGGGAGCATCCAATTTGACAAGCCCACCCCATGTCTCCTTCTGTGGCTGCAAACGATCAGCCCTTATATATAAGGTCTATGGATATTATCTTATCACAAGAAGGCAAATTTGTACTTACACTAGCAATAAGCAGAAACAAAATAAATTAGATAATACCTTGTTCCGTATGCAATGAAAAACTAAAATATGTTTAAGTAAAGATAACATAAAATATACAGATCTTTTGTGAGAAAAACTACAACATTTTACTGAATGACATAAAATAAGATCTGAATAAATAGTGAGATATATCATGCCCTTAGAAGGGAAAATCGCCAGAATAAAAATCCCTAAACTCTTATGAAATTTTATCATTAAATCCAAATAAAGCATAATAAATTTTTTTCAGCTTTTTCCATTGACCTTAGTAAGCTAATTACACAAAGAAATGTGGAAGAATTACCAGGATAATTTTGAAAAATAAAATGGTGGCAAGGGAATCACACTACCAAATACTAAAAATAATTATAAAGGTAGAGAAATTAAAATGGTATCATATTTGCCAAAAATATCAAATTAATAGTAAGCAAATGAATGGAACAGAATACTGTCCTGAAATTCTTTTGTACGTATGAAAATATAAGGTCTAACAAGAGTATTATTTCAAATCAATGGGAAAGAATAAATACTTGATAAGTTTTGGGGAAATCTGCTAACAATTTGGGAAAAGATCCCTATCTCACACCATTTATAAAAATAAATTCTACTTAAATAAAACACTGTACAATCACATAGAAAAAATAAATTTATTTTTACATGTCTTAGAAAGTTCTTAAACTAGCATTGCAAAGACAAATGTAAAAAGACTGATCTATTTGGTAACCGAATTAAAACTTCTTTTTGACACAAGACACAGCCATTCATGTTAAGGGAAGGGCTAGCCTGGGAAAACAAGATTTCCCATCCAAAATATTGAAAATATATGAAGTGTAAACATAAAGAACAATGAACCCAACAGACAAATGGGAAAAGTTTATGAGCAGGTAATTCAAAAAGAGAAAAAATTCAAACTATTAATAGAGCATATACAAGATGCTTAATCTCCGTAAAAACAAAATAAGATAGCAACAGGATATCATTTCTCACCTACTACTTCACAAAAATTAAAACGTTGTTAAGGATGTGGGTAATGGGGAGTCTCACATCACCCTCACAATAATTTAAGTATATGCAGCAGTATGAAGACCAATTTGAGAGTATCTATTAAACATAAAATGTTTAAGCCTCCAGAAAACCTACTTTGGGTATCAGCTCTAGTGAAACACTGATTTATATGCACAAAGGAAGCAACAGAGATATTTATTACAGCAGTGTTTGTAATAGCAAAAAAAAAAAAGGAAAGCAATATCAATGCTTTTTTCAACAAAATTACTAAATATATTACAGGTCATGCTTGGTAACATTAAACAGCAGATAAGCTATTAAGTGAAAAAAGCAAACTGCAAAATAGCCATATTTCTATGTATTAATTCATATAAGATGTGGAGAAACTATTTATTGAGTTGATGGAATGGTTGCTTCTAGAGAGGACAATAGAATTATATATGATAATTAAGAGGTACTTTCAATTTATTTCTGATATTTTAATATTCTTAAAATGATAATATATTCATTTATGACTTATAGAACTAAAAATAATATTAAATTTAAAAATTTTTCTTGTTGATTTAATTGCTGAAGAAAATAGTAAAACTTATTAATAGTTACACTACAGTCACCAAGGACATCTGTTTTTACATATGTAAAGAAATGAGCCACATACACAAGACTAATTTTCCCAATGAATCTGAGTAAACTTTTCCCTAATAGTTGAGGGAAAGATTCTCACATGAATCTTCGAAATATGCGACGTGATATATTTCTTCATATAATTGATACTGTCAATTAAAGACCATTTCTGGGGCACCTGGGTGGCTCAGTGGGTTAAAGCCTCTGCCTTCAGCTCAGGTCATGATCTCAGGGTCCTGGGATTGAGCCCCACATTGAGCCCTGCATCAGGCTCCCTGCTCGGCGGGGAGCCAGCTTCCTCCTCTCTCTCTGCCTGCCTCTCTGCCTACTCGTGATCTCTCTCTGTGTCAAATAGATAAAATCTAAAAAAAAAAAAAAAAAAAATACCATTTCTATCACGTTAAACCGTTAAGCAGCAGATCTCGACAATCTATTAACTATCTCTCAGGACAAAAAAATGCATAATATTTAATATCCATAATAAGATGTCAGGATTTTAAAAAAAAAAAAAAAAAAAAAAGACCATTTCTATCACGTTAAACCGTTAAGCAGCAGATCTCGACAATCTATTAACTATCTTTCAGGACAAAAAAATGCATAATATTTAATATCCATAATAAGATGTCAGGATTTTTTTTTTTACCAAGACTGAACAAGGCTGCAAATGGCTTTATCCCCAAGAACCTGAGTTTTCCCATTTTTTAAATTTATTTTTTTATTTTTTTTAAATATTTTATTTATTTATTTGACAGAGAGATTACAAGTAAGCAGAGAGGCAGGCAGAGAGAGAGGAGGAAGCAGGCTCCCTGCTGAGCAGAGAGCCCGATGCGGGCCTCGATCTCAGGACCCTGAGATCGTGACCTGAGCCGAAGGCAGAGGTTTTAACCCACTGAGCCACCCAGGCGCCCCGACTTTTCCCATTTGATTATTTCTTTTATTCATTGGAGAAATAAATTTATGACCAATTTTGGACCAAATTTTAAAAACCATATCCAAATGATAACATGGGATGTAATGAAATACATTGCAGAGTTGACTGCAACCATAGCTGAGAGAAGGGGTCCACCCACTGGGTTTCCACAAAGATTTGCCATGGGAGCATCTGAGAGAATTTTGAAGGTAGTTTTCAGTAAAAACTTGCTTTATCATTCCTGTGTCCATGCTTTATCCAAAGATTCATAACCATCTGCTATCACCACCAAACACCTGCTACCATTTCAATGCCCTTCTTTACATTAAACTTTCTTGATTTAGCAGAAATAAAAAGTTAACAAATAAACTATCCTCATGTGCAATGTGATCTAAAGTTTAAACTCACTGTCATCAAGCCCAACAGACAAACTGTGATAAAAGGTTTGTAATACACTATCTCTCTAAATCTGGGGTTGGAAAATATTTTCCGTAAAGAGCCAGATAGTTGACTTAGGTTTTGTGGAGCATATGGTTTCTGTCGTATTTACTAAATTCTGCCATTGTAGCAGAAAACCAGCATACATATACAACACCTAAATAAATGTGTGTAGCTGTGTTTCGATAAAATTTATTAATGGACACTTTATTAATGGTTGAATTTGAATTTCCATTGATTTTCATGGGTCACGAATTAATACTTGTACTTTTTTGAAGCCATTTAAAAATATAAAAGCTACTCTTAGCTCGCAGGTCATGTGAAAAAGCAGAGGCAGGTGTATTTGGCCTTGGGCTACAATTTGAGCGCCCTTGCTCTGAACTTCAGAAATTGATCATTAAAGTTTAAACCATGATTTACTTCCATTGATTACATTGTGATAATAATTTTTTAATTTATCTAAAATGAGTAGTTCCCATTTGGGTCAATTAATACATTGTCCATAAAACACAAAAATAAATGCTGCTTGAATTGTGTGCCCTTGGATGAGTTTAGTTGCAAAAAGAGGATAATCATTGTATTTCTCTTCACAGAACTTTGTGATAAATAAATAAGCGGGAGTATGGAAATCGTCTGAGACAGAAGGTTGGTACATAGTAAGAGTTCAATAAATGACAGGTTATTAACAGGCTGCATGAAAGTCTTTGATCCCATGGGCAAGCACATCCTTAATGTGAAAACAGATGCTGGTAGCTACAACCAGCAGATTACTAATATTTCCATCCCACTGGCAAGTTCGTCCCAACAGTGAGAAGGATGCAATTAAACATTCAATTCATCCAATTCCCCTGATTCTGGCTCTCTACTCATCAGAAAACATCCTCTAATAATGACTGCCTGTTCATGGAGTCCATTTTCAGATAGTCTCAGGCTCTGCAGTACTTCTATGGTATTGTAAAGACTCATTTTTTAAAAATATTTTTAAAAGATTTTATTCACTTATTTGACAGAGAGAGCGAGATCACAAGTAGGCAGAGAGGTAAGCAGAGAGGGGGAAGCAGGCTCCCTGCTGAGCAGGGAGCCCGATGTGGGGCTTGATCCCAGGACCCTGAGATCATGACCTGAGCCAAAGGCAGAGACTTTAACCCACTGAGCCACCCAGGTGCCCCGTAAAGACTCATTTTTGCAAGTTAGCCTAGTTGTTAGCCTAGTTCATGAAAGAGCATGCCAAAAGTTGAATCCACCTGCGGAATCCTAAAAATGAGGTTGAAGGCTGAGAGGCAGACTCTGAAACTTGGAAAATTCACCAAGGTAATAATGAGAGATGGTCTTGAAGACCTCTTATCATCATCCTGGTATCATCATCCCCGTGTCGAGGCTCAATAAGCTGTTATAGCTGTATGATCTCCCCCTGGGTCTGGGCTCTTTCTGCACTCCAGGTCCTCTGCGTGGGTAAGAGAAGTTCCCATGTAAATGTCTGCAAAGTGTTAGGTGATGAGGTATGGAGAGTCTTTTGCAATCGCATCACATTACAAGGCAGCTAAAATAATATTTTAACTGGAAAGAATGAATTTTTAAAGGGACGATAAAGAAAATAAGTAGGAAAGAGGGAAAGATATTATCTTTACACCAACATTATTAGTTCTGCTTTGGTCAGAAATATTTGCTAAAGCACCGGTAAACTCCTGCTATTTAAGATTTTTTAAAATACACATTGTATCCATGTAGATAAGAGCAAACTCTTCCAGTGTGTTATTGGCTGGTGGTTGTCAACATGAACCTCAGCTGTCTTTTGGGGGATCCTTCTAGATTGTGGGAAATTGCACTGCACTGCCTAATGGCCAATTTGTGGTAGAACGTGGAAGGCTGTGCCTGACTCACAGAAATTCTCATTAATGCCTTAATCTTTCTCCTGCAACCTGATTGCCTCTGCAAGCCTCCTTAGCTAACGTACTTCTAACCTAATGAGCGGCCGGTGAGGATTTTTGGTGAGGTTTTCATGATAAATGTGTTTCCAATTTTTTCCTTTAACATATACATATATATATTTTTTCTTTTTCTGTGCAAGACAAATGCATTTAGCCCGAAAGGAGAGCTAAATACTCTCAGAGTAACTGACTCATTTAGCGGTGCTTGGCTTCCCGTGCTTGTCAGCGGCAGGTGACATTTAGCACAGGCTTTATCTCAGTTGTGGTAATTACTGAGCTGACATGAGCTCTCATACGCGGCACAGATTGTTTTCAGCAGATGTAACCAAGCAACTCTGCTTTCTCTCGAGCAGTTATCTGGGTTTTAAATTGTGGCATTCCACACACACACACACACACACACACACACACACACAAATAGTTTAATGTCATTTTTATGGAAATACTCACTCTTTGTTGCTCTGACTATACTGATTTATGCCATGAGGTGGTGGAGGGGGGGGTATCCTCATTGTATGCAACTTCGGCATGACACGCTGGCAGCGAATCCTATTAACAGAAAGGTTATTGTTATTGTAATGTATCTCAGCAGTGTACCAAATGCTACTTTAATGATGTAATTAATATGCTTGGATTTACCATTTGATGTTCGTAGGCACCAATTGTGTTACTGATGGGATAGCAATGATTATGTTTTAAAAAAAATTGGTGAGAACAGCATTTTTTTTCCTCAGAGAAGTTGGAATGGGAAAAAAAATGTTTTAATAAAGGAAGTCACGTTCCCTTACCACCCTTAATTATTTGTGTCAGACATAGCTTAGTGATGCAGCAACCTTCCAGATAATTCTTAAATTCAAACAACTTAACAGTATTTATAGTTAATCAAGCCACTTATCCCAAGGACCTAGATAAGAGAAAAATAAGAGCCTGGCCCTTTAATATTTTCAGTTTAAATTGATATTCTCATATTTCCAGACTCTAAGAATTACTCTGGCCAGTTAGCAATTATATTACAAAAAATACGTAATTGTCCAGAACCATAACTCAAAACATGTCAGTTACATTAGCTTTGCTATAAACTCTAACTATATAAATGTTCAAACTTTCATTTAACCGAATTGCGTGACCAGACATCATGCTGTTTAATGGATCGAGACAAGAAGTAGAATTACTAATAATAAATTACTACATTGCAGATCGTGAAATATATGCAGGCTTCAGCCCAAGAATTCTGAGTGAAGTGATACACTGATGACAGTAAGTTTGAAAGAGGCTCAGGTCAGGTTGGGGCTGAAGAGAAATGAATGAGAACCTAGCTCATCAGAGGAGAGTCGCCCAGTGGTGCTGTGACTGAGAGAGAGAGAGAGAGAGAGAGAGGAAACTTGGGTATGTGACTTCTGAAAACTGTTCCATTTGTTAAAAAAGAAAAAAAGAGGAAACAACATCTCAGAGGTATTTCTGAGACCTTTAAATGTTATAATAAATGTTGGATGATTTGAGGTTGAGCCAGATTGTAATTATGCAAAATAAAGCTTTCTGTTAAGTAGCACTTCCATAAGAAATTTTAACCTCTGGCATTTAAGCAGGAAGGCGAGGGATGAGGTGCCATCATGAATAAATGAGCAAGATAGGGACTTATCAAAAAAAATTGAAAAGAACTTTCCAGCCTGCCTCCAATTCCATCAAGGGATTAAATGTATTGTATGAAAGTCCCTGTCACTTAGTATGCTGAGCAGAGAGACGAAATAAAAATACTGACAGCAAACCTCATAGAGTACTTTTAGTTCATTAAGAGGGAGGCTGTCTTTTGATGGAATTTACCCACGTGATGTAAGTCACTTTAAATGGCAGCTGTCTTTTAAGTTTGCATTGGCTCCTAATATCATTTTTCAAACACCTGCCCGTTGATTGGAATTAAAATTCTATTCACTTGACACAGGACTCTGAATCTATGCGTCCAGCGCCAGCTTATTTCAAATTCTTGTGTCAAATGATAATTGACCTCATGATTTATAGGTGACGCCCTGGCCTCACATTTCTATCCCAACGCACATATTCACAACGTACAGAGAGGGAGAACTTTTGTACTCTTTCTCTCAGTGTTTCCGCTGCCCACAATGGAAGGAAACAGAATGGTCTGGACAATGAAGAAAGACTTTGAATAGGAAGAAAACCTAGATTCTGAGGCTGGCTGGCATTCTAGCACCTTCCCCGCCTTGGGTTCCTTCATTCTAGAAAGTCATTGGTATTTGCCACTTCCCTCCCCTGCAGAGTGGTTAGCAAATAATCATGCTGATATGTCTGAAATCATTCCAGGGAAGCTTTGATATTACTAGAAAGAGTTATCACTGAAGCTGAAACTCAGAAAATCTCCTCACAGCCCTTCCCCTTATAAAACGTCTCCTGTCTTTGAAAAGTGAATTGCAAGCTGAAGCAAAACCCACCATAATAACAGGGCTGAAAACTGAATCCTTCCACTTCCTTATAGACCACAAGAGAGAAGCCAAGCATGCTCTAAGTACCCTCCCAGTGAGATGAAAGAGAACAGACCCGTTCCACAGCGTCCACCAGGCCAGTGACACGAGCCATCAAGGCACAGCTGTGGGCTGGCTTTGGAGAGCAACCCTGTCTCACCGCCTGTCACTTAGAGGTCATAATATTTTAGTGGCTCCTCTCTCTGAAGAGAATAAAACGTGCAGATAGTTAAAGAGAATAAAAGTTCCGTTTAAAGCAATGGAGTGGAAGGAAGGGTAAAGGGACTTGATGAGAACCAAATGTCTCCCATATGGTTCTGCACTGAGCTGCTGGAGGGCCATATAAAAAATTAATCCAACTCATATAATTTTGCTCAAAGCCAAGTATGTGCACGTAATGAAAATGCAACTCAAACATGACACATCTGGGTTTTTTGACAACATTGTGGGATGCAGCGTTAATCTGCCTTAATAATTGATTCTTTGGCTTGCAATTTATTGTGTTTTATTCCCTTTCATTTTAGGACCTGACGGAGCTGGGAATAGATGTCTCTTCCTATCTTAGAAAATAAAAGGATTATGAAAATGTACTATCCCTCCAAGTGATATCACTTTCTTATATATGTGTACTCAATGGTTACAATTTTTGCACGTTAAGAGGAGAGATGAATTCTTCTTAGAGGTAACAAAGCTTTGTGATCCATTGAAGGAACATTTGGGGAAGTTTGAGCTCTGTTTTCTGCCCTCTGTTTTCACCTAAATAGTTGGGGAACGGCAAGATTTCAGAGAGACGCTCTTACGGATAATTTCAGTAAAAACAAATGATGGAGAGGATGGGCTTGAACAACATCTGGGGTGGAAGCAGGACCATTCTGAACTGCACACTGATCCTGATTCCATTTGTCTTTCTCTGGAAAACACGCAGAAGGAAATGACTCAGGTCGCGGCATGAATGAAGTGAACAACTCAAGGCCTATATGCCCAACTAAAGACTACACAGAGGCAGACACAGACATCAACTGGCTGAAGGCTAACGCTTGCCCCAATCTGCTCGACAGACTTGTATTCACCTTGACTTCCTCACAAGTCAGTATGATGTTAAAGACATGGTAGCACTTGACAAGGTAATCCTCTTTCTTGCGCGCCCACCATTTCAAACTTAGTTCCTAGGTACTGGAGACTCAGAACTGATGAGACCCAAGCCCCATCTTCACAGAGCTCCTAGTTCAGAGATGGCATACAAGTGCAAAACATGGGGTCAGTCCACTTCTTAGGTTCCCATGGGGTGAAAGACAACAGGGGACATTCGAGACATCTTCCATTCCTAACTCCCAATGAGCTGGTAATAAGTGGATGCTGTGACTGAGGTGGGGCAGAGAGAACCTTTCATTTGGCTCTGGGCTCTGATGAAGCGAGTCCCCGCAAAAGGGCCCAGCAGGAGTGTAAGAACTAATGGAACACTTGAACAGCTTTACCTCAGAAACAAATTAATTAGTAAACAACAAATAAAAAGTATGAGAGCCTGGGAATGAGAGAAAAAGTAGGGAGCAGCACTGCCTAGAGAGTAGGCCGAGAATATAGTTTCTAGAGGATGGATGTGAAAAGACCAGCAAGCTAGAGACCCCAGGGAGAAAAGACCGGGAAGCTAGAGACCCTAGTGAGAAAAGACCGGGAAGCTAGAGACCCCGATGAGACAAGACCGGGAAGCTAGAGACCCTAGTGAGAAAAGACCGGGAAGCTAGAGACCCTGTGAGGTAGGGATATTAGAGATGGGAAACTAAAATAGCCTCTTACTATGGACTGCAAGCACGATTCCTAGAAAGATATAAGGTAAAAAAAAAAAAATCTACAAATAGCTGTGATCACTGATGGACTAAGCGGTAAAGATGTGGAGCAAGCCACTTCATCCAGCAGCTTCCGGGTTCCTACAGACAGCCCCTCACTCACATCTCTGCAGAGCTGCATCCTGTTTGAGCCCTGACCTGGAGGCAGGGTTCGTCCCCCTGATTATAGAAGCTCTCGTTGGGGATCCTTGGGGGTATTTAGATGCATGTATTGCCATCTATGGAGACTTTGTAAACCATTCTCTTACACTTAATTTGTTCTATTCCTGAGGCGCGAGACTGGATGTGGAGACAATGAAGAGGATGCGCAGACAAGGAGGGCGCTGCAGGCTTTGCAGTTAGTTCGTCAAGAGAAGGCAGAGGCGAGGCTGAGGGCATTTGTCCTAAGAGTATTTGTGAAAACTGAGTGGTGACTGGTTAGCCAATGGGTCTGTGAGGAGGCAACTGCAGGTCCCCAGAAATAGTTTAGAGTATTTTCAAGGGACATGAAGTTTCCATTAACACGACGCAACAAGAACAAGAGTCACTCACGTCTCTGTGGCTTCAGTTTTATAAAAAGCTTGCTGGTCGGGGCACCTGGGTGGCTCAGTCAGTTAAGCGTCTGCCTTCGGCTGAAGACATGATCCCAGGGTCCTGGGATGGAGCCCCGCTTTGGGCTCCCTGCTTTGTGGGGAACCTGCTTCTCCCTCTGTCTGCTGCTCCCCCTGCTTGTACACATTCTCTCTGTCTCAAATAAATAAATAAAATCTTAAAAAAAAAAAAAAAAAAAAAAAAC